>JAMPIV010017467.1:0-438526 GCA_024509875.1 Oreohelix idahoensis
AGACGAAGAGTATGCTGAAGTGGATGGTTCAATGATTTCCAAACGTATCATTTCATCCAATTCTTTTTCGACTTGAGACTGGAAATGGATAGGTATAGGATAAGGTCTGACTCTGATAGGATTATGATCAGTAAGCACAATGTCATGTTCAATGACATGTGTGTGTCCCGGGATGTCTGTAAGAACATCCTGAAATGTTTGCAACATCGAAGAAACTTGTCGATGTTCCTCAGAGGAAAGATTTGGAGAAACGGTCACGTTTTTCCAAGATTCCGTAGAATAAAGTGGGACCATAGAAAGAGGAAGATTGACATCAGAAAAACGCAGTTTCCTCATCCTGTATAACTGACAGAGATGAGTACTGACCATGAGTTGCTTGAGAATTGTCCGTAGCCTGGAAAATAGGCTGCAAATAGTCAGGTCTTTCATAAAATTCCGTGAGCATATTTATGTGGAAAGTTTTATGCTTTCCATCAATATCGACAACATAGTCGACATCAGAAATTTTGGAGACTATTGCATATGGACCTTTCCATGCAATTAGAAGTCTGTTCTCCCTTGAAGGAAGTAGAACGAGAGCTTTGTCACCTGGACAAAGTTGTCGTAGACATCTATTCTTATTTGCAAACTGCCTTGCCTTTTCTTTAGCAAATTCGGAAGACGAAGTTGCTAGTTTGCATGCCTCGATGATCTTTTGCCTAAGAGCAATGACGTACTCATAAGAAGATTGAGTCTCATCGCTAATATTATCGGCAGTGATTAGATCGTGAAGTAAAGACATAGGGCCGCGCGGTTGCGCGCCAAAGACAAGTTCAAAAGGGGAAAACCCCGTATGTTCATTGGGGACCTCTCTGTACGCAAAGAGAGCCGCGGGTAAGACCCTGTCCCAATCCTGAGGATGATCCTCAGTTATTTTACCAAGTAAAGTTTTCAGAGTCCTATTTAAACGTTCGACCAACCCATTAGACATTGGGTGATAGATACTGCTGAGAGACCTTTTAATGTGTAGCATAGACATTACCTGTGACATAGTGTCTGATATAAGTTGAGTGCCATGGTCTGACAATATTTCTCCGGGAAAACCCAAGCGAGAAAATATCAGCCAAAGAGCGTCTGCGATATCAGCAGTTGAGATGCTCTTGAGAGGTATTGCCTCTGGCCAACGTGTGCACATATCGACACATGTAAGAATAAATTGATGTCCTCTAGCCGACTTAATTCTAAAAGGACCGATAATATCTATTGCCATTTTTTGAAAAGGGCGAATAGGAATGTCAGCAGCCTGGATAGGCGCAGCATGTCGTGGTCCTTTAGATTTGACCTCCTGACATACTTTGCAAGAGCGACAGTACATTCGTATGTCCTTGCTCACAAATGGCCAAAAGAAAGCCGCAAGAACCCTCGACTTTGTACGGGAAAAAACCCATATGTCCAGCACATTGCGAGTCATGAGCATGTTGCAATATTTGCAATCTCATGCTCTTGGGCACAAGAATTTGTGAATGAGTGGACGTAGTCGAGTCTTGTACCATACGTACAAGTACGCCGTTCTTCATAGAAATCCAAGATTTTCTATTAGTATTTTGATTAGGATCACCTTTTTTTTGCTAGAATGAAGAATTTTTGTAAAGAAGGATCTTCTTCTTGCAATTTGATAAATGAGTCACGTGTAATAGTCAAGTGACTATCTTGGTCATTTACTTCATCATTATTAGTTAATGAAGTTTGAGGTGGATCCAGAGCATGTGCTCTTGTGACCACCGCATTGGTAGCTTCAATGTTTTGCTCTTCCCAAACAGCAATCTGCTGTGGGGTACATTCCCTAACTCCGTGAATACGACCAATAATAAGGTCCGCAATAGGGTTTGGAAGTAGACACGCGTGGACCTCTCCCGTGAAGAAAGGAGTAGCAATGTGTATTATAGCAGTAGGATACTTTTCCAACGTGCCACCAAATGTGACACATTTGATGACCTTTCCTGTAGCACAGGATGGATCTACAAGAGATTGCCTAACCCCGACAGTAGTACATCCAGAGTCAAACAACACTGAGACTGGATTACTATTTACAAGCCCCTTATGTAATATAAGAGAACCTCTCCCATCATGAGCAACATTAGCAGGAAGAGCGGGCAAAGGATGACCACAGCTTAAAGTACTAACGGTCTTTGGGTCAAATAAAGTACTGCATTGGATACATTTATTTGCTCTACCAAAATCAAAAGATGAGCATCCGATAGCATTATGGTCTTTATTATCATTAACCTGTTTATCTACTCCCTGAGATTCTTGTTGAACAGAGTTTGTCTGTTGATATTTTTTTCTCTTATGTTGCGATCTACCGCGACCATTATTGCCTCTGCAATTATCATTAAAGTCCCTACTGTAATTTTTATCCTGGTTTGAGTTCCAGTTTCCATAACTGTCATTACCATCTCTATACTGTTGAGAACCTCTATTATCCTGGTATTGAGGTCTCTGAGAAAAATATTTTCCTCTATACCGATTACCTTTGTGAAAATTTCTAAAGTTAACCGGAGTAGAATAACGTGTAGTATTAGGATGTCTCCAGTTCTGGGAAGAAGAATCACCCTGGAATTGATTACTATGATTCTGGGCATAATTACGGTTACTCTTTTTATTGAAATTTTGCTGGCTACCCTGAAATTTACGCATAAAATTTGGGCCATAAGGTGCTGCCGAAGCAACTGGCAGACCTTCTTTTACTTTAGAGTTGCTAATGGTTATGTGAGGATGCGCAGTAACATACTGGCTACAGTATTCTTCCATTTCTTTTATGTTTTTAGGCTTACGCTCATGAAGAAAAGAAAGAAAGGATTCATTAACAGAAGACATAACCTTGTCTCTAAGTAGTAAGTCCGTAAGAGCTTCAAATGTACTCTCTGTCTTAGACAACTCAACCCATCGTAAAAAAGTAAGACGGATGCCTGAGATGAATTCAGAGAATTCAACTCCAGTTTCTGGTAACATGTTTTTAAATTTAAGACGATATCCGTCCTCGTTAAGTTGGTACTTCTTTAACAATGCTGCTCTGACAACCTCATAGTTGTTTTTGTCAGGCACATCTACCATACTCAACAAAGTCAAAGCATCACCTCTAAGTATCTTGGACAGATGATAAACATATAATGTTTTATCATCTATATTATGCACATTACATGCACTTTCAAATCTATCTAGATAAAATGTTATATCATCGATTGAGGGATTAAATGCTGGTAGATTAAGCTTGAAATCCTTAGCATTAGTCTTATCTGACACCTTATTTGCATCATTAGCATTACCAGCGTTCAATAACTTTAACTTCTCTAACTCTAAAGCTATGAGTTTTTCTTCATGCTCCATTTTTGCTTTTCTGTCATCAGACTCTCTTTGTAACCTTCTTTCTTCAGCCTCAGCCTGTGCCTGCAATTTTCTTTCTTCAACCTGAGCTTGTTTTTTCTAATCTTTTATTTTCAGCCTCTATTTCAAGTCTCTTATTTTCAGCCTCTTTTTCAAGTCTCTTATTTTCAGCCTCAGCCTGAAGTCTCTTCTCCTGAGATTCTGCTTCTCTTTTTTGTTTTTCCATTTCCATTTGTAATCTTTTTTCATCTACCTGCATCTGCAGTTTTAAATTTTCAGCATCTATTCTCTTTTGTTCAGTTTGTTCTTTCATTTTCTTTTCTTCCGACTTCAATGCCTTGGCATATTGAACAGTCGCAAATTCTTCTAATTTATCACCTGTCTTCCCAAGGGCTTTACCCTGCTCAATAAAGTACTCAAATGTAGACATGATGTCTAAAATGTGAGTACAGAACCTGAAATAATTAATTATCTTATTTCAATCTTAATAGCAACAAGACTTAATAAAGTGCTTGTATAATCACTATGTTTAACCCAATCTCTGTGGGAAACAAGACTTGACACCAACTTGTATTATCAAATGTATAATAATATCACAAGTCACTTCTTAATCATCAGTGCACTACCCAAATCAGTGCATAACCATCAGTTATTTATCATAACTGCACTACAATAGTGCATAAGCAAAAAACCCACCAGTTAGTTATGATAAGTGCACTATAGACCAATAGTGCATGAGCATATATGTAACAATAGTGAAAGCTAACTATGCAAGAACTATGCAAACAATAACAAGACAATGTAAACAATAACAAAGGTCACCAACAATGTAAACAATAACAAAGATCAAAGTCAATGTAAACAACAACAAAGATCAAAGTCAATGTAAACAATAACAAAGATCAGAGTCAATGTAAACAATAACAAAGATCAGAGTCAATGTAAACAACAACAAAGATCAAACAATACGAAAACATTCGCATAAGTCAAATAAATAAACAGCGAAACTAAAAAGAAATGTGATGACAAAATGCGAAGATATGACAAACAAATGACGCTACAGTGTATACACAAAAATATACGTAAAGAACTGAATAATAATAGAAAAGGTGAGACCTACAAAAACAAACCAACGAAATCAAAACTAAAAAACAGAAAGAAAGAGAGAAAAGAAAAAGAAGAAAAAAAAAAAAATATACAAGAAACAAAAATAAAGCACAACTCGTCACAACTAAACAGATATAGCAACGATTGTCGCTAGCAAATTTCACAGTAGGAAATTCGCACAGTCCCTAACGAAAACGCTAACAGTAGAACCTCTGTGACGTGGTATCTTCTACTGAAAGACACCGCCCAACCGAGAAAACCCGCAGAATATAAACATATAAATATACAAATACAAATAACATATAACATGTAACAAATAGCAAAAAATGTGAAAGAATTTAGAAGGCTCAGCTAGAACATAAGGGCACAGTTCACAAACAAAACAGGCCACTTAACTTCTATGTATCCACAACGTCAGCACAGTTCAGAACAGGATGTGATCAGCATTCTTAGGACAATGATCCAACGTTGATCCATATCTGCTCTCGTAAACTGCCATGACGAAGGAAATGAGCTTCTAACAGGAAACAGCTTCTGAACTTGACCTTCTGAATCTGCAACAGTACCTCTCAGACCGGAACAGTTGTTACGGCACTTGTCCTTCTTCTTAACAGATCAGGAAATCCATTCGCTCGGTACTTGTCCTTCTAGTTGTAGACAAACTTCAATACTGCCGAGCAGCGCCGGGTAGTTTCAAAATATCAACAACTGTCAGTAATGCCGGGTACTTTCAAAATCTTTCATCAAAAGTAGCTTTTCTTGAAGGAAGTGAGTTGAACTGTAATTTTGAAAGCTTGATGATGATGTCTGGGTTTGTTGACCCCCTTGATAGCTGGTATCAGAGTAAACCAACCTATGGCCACCAAAAATGATAAGGGTGGATTTAGGCTAAATGATAATGGTGCGCCACAATGCCAGGTACGTTAGCTCCGTATAAGATTGACGACCACTTGCCACCCCTATCGACACCTGGTATTAAAGTGCAAGATGTAGGTGTCTTCTCTGATTTTAGGATGTTGCTGTGTATGCGGTAGTAGAACAGTTCACAAGGTATAACACAGGCAACATGATGTGTAGAGTCATAGAAATGGTAACTTCGTTGTATAATTTTTTCCATTTATTGCACGCCACAAAACAGTCAGGATATTTATATCATCAACATAGTTCAACGAGTTCAGCATTCAAAATCATAGAGTTCTAGTTCGTGAAGCTGTATAAATAATATATATAAATTCTGCAACAGTGTCAGCTGCAGATCATCACTGTTCATAGACAATAATAAATATTCCCTTTCTGATGCTAGCAGATCAGATGTATACAATCAGTCCGTTTACTGTCTGCACGTGAATAGCATACATGGATTACAGGTCAGCTCGACCTTTATAATGTTTCTAAGTCTAACCATCTGACTTGGACGTGATCTCTGATATAACGAATCCTGGAACACAGACAATAGTCTTGTTGGTCTAGAGCGACCCATATATATATAACTAGTTCAGGTATAAAGATACCGGTGACTTAATCCTAGTCAAAGTACCTCTCCATTTTGAATCACACAGGCGAGCAAAAAGGCGACAAAATGACGAACCTCTAGATGATAGCATAAAGTTCGATACAAGAGGAATTACCTTATTTCGGAAAATCAACCATGAACATATGCCTCCAGGCAGGCTTGAATAATACTGGGAAATAGTCTAGTTAGCTAACTAACTCACAAAGACAATGTATTTCCCTCAGAAAATCACAAGACGCAGGTCGCGTCTGCTCGCTACTTAGCCCATTTCTAAACTCCCCGAGCTGGCCGGAACAACAAAACGAAAACCAAGTCGAGACATGCGCAGAACGACAATCTCTGAGTCGCCGTTCACAATAAGACGATTCTAAGAACATTCGAGATAAAAGTCTTACACAGTCGCGCCTTTTATGGTCATGAAAAGAAGCGTTAAGACAGGTTTTCAGACATCTACCATAGTTGACTGGTACTACCAAATAAGGAGATGTGGTCACGCTTCGTTCAAGAAATTATAGACCGAACGTGTCTCTATACAAGAGGAGGTAAACTCCTAAAAAAATAGCAGTATCAATATTTCGGGTTCTGTCCCTTTGACTGTAAATATATATAATATACATTTCAGTCAAAAAATGATCATACATACGAAAAATGTTTATACAAACGAAAAATAATAATGATCCGTGCGTAACACATGCCTTGCAGTCTTTTCGTTGCCAATTTTCGTACAGGAATGAAACGGCGCGTCAACACAGTGAAAGTTAAATTGAACACCTAACGGAAGACCACGTATGCCTTTCAATTTTGTCAAGGACAATTGACTATTGATCAGAAATCATAGTAAGTTTAACTACAGAGATCCAATCGGCCGGCGTGATGCAGACCACGTCACCCCTAGTGTCCAGAAAATATGGGCCTAACACCATATTCCCAATATGCCTCAATGGGCGTGCAAAAGGATTCTTTCTTTTTTTTTTTTTGACAGAGATCCAATGAACTTGAAATGGAATGGAAAGGCATGAGAAATAATGACGTCATCAGGACATGCAGCAGAGATGGCACACAATAATTCATTCCCGCCATTTTTGCCGGGTTATTTGCACGTGTAATACATTTGCAAGAGTAAAATAAGAACGACACTTTACGGCTGACAATATTTTTCGCTTAATGTCACTTCTGATTTCAAAAATCTACAACTAAATACATCTTTATCGTCAAGACCTAGTAGATTCTGAACAAACTCCTTCCATGTCCCTTCACACCTGCTAACTTCTTAAAAACGTCAATAATTAAACGCGTTAACTCTTCTGAAGCAATAGCTATATGAGCCCTCTCCTCGTGATTCCGCCACGCTTGTATTTCAAGGCCAGGGCATAATTTGTCGTGTGGGAAGCGATGAACTGTGCTGAACCTGTAATTGAGGAAAATAATATATAAAGTGGTAGTGTGGAAAATCACGTTTTCCCGGCGTTCCAACGATCACCACGCGCTTTAATGAGAGAACAAGTCTGGCAAAACACCCGGAAGATCTTCCCTGCCGCTCGTGTCAAAAGATTTGTTTACGAGAGAAGGCGAACAATGGGCGGCAGCAGCACCCGAGGACATTACCGGTTTTCACAGTTTTGCTCAATTTCCTCTTCTATTTATGATCTAGCGCACACAATCATCTCCTTTTTCATTCCTGAAAGCACTCTTTATTAGTTCACTTCTTCCTCAAAATCCAACATTTTGACCCGGGCGCATTAATTCAGCATCGCTTCTAGCAGACGAGAGAAGACTTAGTCAGCAGACATCCTCCAGTGAATAACAAATGATAGCTCTTCAGCAAAAGACATCGCCTGGAGATAAGCGACATTCGTTTTTCCATCAATGTTCCCGCTGTCTCTGGATCACGTGACCTCTAAACAACCGATTCTGTTATAATTAAAAACCAACTTAGCAAGTTGGGATCAATAAAATAAATGTTTTTGGTACAAAATGGCCGAGTGCAGTGGACGACGTGGTGGTTCGTTTTGAGAACACGAATACCAGGTCTTGACAATGGAAGAGGTTATCTGCCACCGTCCTTGACGCGCGCTCCGAATTACAAATGAAGGGAGTTTCTGTGTGAGAATAGACAGTGAGAAAAGAGAACGTGGGCGACTGAAGAACGTTGAAATGAAGTAATGTTGTGGATGAACTAGCAAGTACGTTTGCAGCAGTTTGCTATTGCTGTTTCAATTATCGGGGAGATCATGACAGCTACGATAACACAGTTACAACTAGCCACTGCCACGTTAAAGTAACTGCTAGCGATGCAAGTGTCGTCTGAAAAAAGCCTACTTTTTTAAAATGGTAGCTCAAAGTTAGCTTTTCATTTCATCATCATCATCATTTATTACGCTGCTGTTGGAGCTGACTGCTAGAGCTGGTCCCCTTGCTGAACACATGTATCAAAGCATTCATGTACTCTAGCAATGGCAGTTTCAATAGCTTCTATATGGTGAGATTGTCAGCCCCATGAATAACTTTATGGAAGTCGCCTCTTACAACACGTTTGAGGTATCAATAGCCCTATGTTTTCTTTGTCTCCTCACACACCGCCTGGGAACTGCATGGGGCATTTTTATCTCTCTCTCTGTCTATTTCTCTCTCTCTTTCTCTCTCTCTCTCTCACACTCTCTCTCTCTCTCTCTCTCTCTCTCTCTGTTTTTAACACACCATGTCCATTTTACTTTGAAAAACTATTTTTACATTTAAAGTACAACTGAGATACAAGAACAGCTATGCTATGGACCCCTGAAGGAAAACGAAAGAGAGGCCGACCAAAAATAACTTGGCGGAGGACTGTGGAGGCTGAGATGCAAAGAATGAACCAGAGTTGGGGCACTGTACGAAGGATGGCCGCCGACCGAGCAAAGTGGAATCAATTTGTTGTTGCCCTACAATATGCCACCAGGCGTAATGGCCACTGACAGCTTTGACGGTCGGTGGCTAAGGATCAAAGAAGAAGAAGAAGAAGAAATACAAGAGATATAACTGAAGAACATTGACTGAATAAACGTGTACCAACAAAACAGCTATTACATTAGCCCAATATCCTCTTCAGGACACAGCCCACACGAAAACAATATTATGCTTTAATATTGAATTATTACTAACATACTAATAGTAGCATCCGTCAGTCATAACTGACTATGGGAATGAGGCGACCTTGAGGTGATAGCCCTCGGCTGCTTTTTCCCCGTGGTGTTCCTTTCAGCGTGTTTTTTTTTTTTTTTTCTCTTCTACTTGTTGTAAGAGCTTTCTTTGCGCCCAGTCTGAGGTGGCGTCGTAAGGGAGCATTGGTACTTGGTGCAATCGGCGGCTTCATTCTTCCAGGCTGCTGGATTTATGTTCAGTGTCTTCACGTCTCGCTTGCGCACATCTCTGAACCTCAGCTGCGGTCGCCCGGCTGTTGTTTTGACTAAACTACTTTTAACATGCAGTATAATTAATGACGCTTTTAGTAAGAAAATTAAATCTGTCTTCTGTTTTAATTGGGAAAGAAAACGTATATAAAAGTTTCAGCAATGACTTGGAAACAACAGACGTACAGTTATAATTTATTCCTGCTCGTGTTTGAATTAACCGACTATGATGAGGACAAAGAGAGAAGAAGATCCAATTTATTGGAAAATAACGCCGTATTTGACCTTTTTATTTTCCATAGATGAGATTTGGACGCTTGGACAGTACATCAAACGGACTTGAATGACGTCGTTTTTACTTTAACAAAAAGGAAGAAATGAAATTATTCCAAATCTAACTAAGTTAAAATGAACCAAACCGATGTTTCTTAGCTGGAGATGTGTCAATAGCTTGATGCTTCAATTGAAAGTTCGGAACATTTTCTGATAAGACTGTTTTTATTAGTTAGTGTATTGTTTCTTCAATTTCAGCTTTGTTTGTTTGTCGTCTAGCAATATTGTTTCCGCATTTTTTCTTACGCTGATAAAAATGTTTGATCCAAACGTCATTTGTCTAATTTTGGGACTGTATGTCCATATGTATATCATTTTGAATTTAGACATAAATAATCACAGCTTTTAGAAACAATTTATTAATTTGTGTATTGTCACTTATAACATTGTTACAAAACTAAAAGAAAAGAAAACCATAGCAGCAAACAAAAGCCCCTTTCAAATATCTGAACAACAGCGACTCTTAATGACAAGGTTGTTGATATCTCCGTAGATTTTCTCCAGGAATGGTACTGCTGATGGTCATATGCGTTTTCTCTGTTCCTCATATGTTGGGTACCTTTGAAGCAGATGTTCAGCAGTCATTTTATCTGTGCCACAGTCACACTCATCAGTAGTTAACTGTCTGAAGGCTATGAAAGTAGAAAAATGTAGTAACACTGTTTTTTTTTTTTTAAATGTTGTCGCCGAATTATTTTATTAGCAGTGGTAAAGCGTCTAAAAGATTAACATTTAAATAAAAAACACAGAGAAAACCTCAAGCAAGAAGACTGCTTGGGATGCCTTCTCTTGATTTTTTAATTAATGTGTTTGCTACTTTTTTTTGTAGCACGCTCTTTTCAACCATCTACCATGTACATGGAGCTGTTGGTTATATCAGGACGTGTTTCATTTATTGTAATATGTTTTTGTTTGTATTTATTTTATACTATATTATCTCCAGTAGGTATTTTTCCTTTTGTAGTTATAGTTCAAAATGGCTTTATTATCCAAAATATGATATTTTCTAAGCTGGTATGTTTTTAATTTCCACTGGACGGTTTATTTGGTTACTCCGTATGTGTCTGGGGGGAGACTTTCACCAGTGTAGACTACTGGCTCAGATCCTTATTTATTTATTTTTTATATGTTAGCTTTAGTTTTTGTAATATAGTGTTTTATTAACTTTTGCACTTCTGATGGGGTCTTAGTGCCTATGAGATTTTCTACACTCATTTCTACCTTGTGGTTACTACAGTATGTTTTAATGTTTTGCCTCTGCTGGTCACATGTTTTTGCAGTCCACCAGAAAGTGTCTAATTGTGTTTGGTTCTTGACACTCTTCACATGTGGGTTCCTCAATCATGAAATATCCAGTTCCAAGCTTGAACCTCAGAAATTTTTTTATTACTTGGTATTTTTAGTTCATCTTGTATTTGACATTTTTTTCTTGGTCTTGAAAACTAAGACTGTTAAAGATTATGATTACTTAAAGATTACTGATTCTTATTAATATATAACCGCTCAAGAGTATGGCTGGTTTAATGGGCAACAGCCACGTCAGAAGTAGAAGCACCACCAGCGGTGTTTGAACCGATTGTAATGATAGAGATTTATAACCAAGGCTGTAACTAACGACCTCTAGGAGCCCTCATTACGCCACGCTAATGAGCTTTGTCAAATTGACAGCTGTAATTAACGGATTGGATGAGTACAATCGGAGCCTTTGGCGCAGAAAATATTCGTCCTAGAGTCATGAAAATTCTGCCCTTCCTTCTTAAGCTACGGACTTTCTGGTGACGTTTATTAATCAATCTGGTGATTGTGGCGCGAGACAATGGCTGCAGATTCCCTCAACTGTAATGGAATTGAGAGATTACTGTCTTGGGAACAGTTGGTATGGATGTAAGATAGTATTTTAAGGGAAGAATAAATTTAGAGAGAGAATATGGTTAATTAAATACGGGAACAAAATACTGAAGGATATAAAGTTTGTTGTTATGTTTAAAATTATGAAGCATTTATGTATAATTCTCTCTTCCTACAAAACTGCATCGGTTGATTTCTTACTCACTCTGTACCCAGTTATATTTCTATTGTTATTGCTAATCTTTTAAACACATTTTAAAGCGAGCTGTCACTGTTGATTCCTTTTAAGTCGATTATTTTTAAAAAACACCATTCTTCTTAGCTGTTCCACTCTACCTCTGTTTCTTAGTTCCAAAACTGAAACAGTCAATGTTGATTTTACTTTGTCTATCCTCATGCTTCACATCGGCATATTACCAGGGCTCAGAAAGGGAGCAGAGAATAGTAACACTGAAACGTACTATCCCATTCGACAAAAGTCACTAAGAAAGGCTGGGCATGGGACCGACTATCCATCCCATACAAACTTTACGCCAAAAAAAAAATGTCAACTAACAATATGGAAACGTGAACTATGAAAATGAATCTTAGCCATCGAAGACAAAAGAAGTAGTTCTGGTAGGAAGATGCATGACGCAATCCAGAGAAGCAATATAAAGTATTAAAGACAGAGTAGGGGGGCAGACAGGGATATCAAAATAACAAAAGAAAAGACAAGAGGATTTTTTATGGCATTGGGAAATATATGAAAATAACAGAAATTAAGTTCAACACGAAAATAAGAATCGCCAGCTCCAATATCAAACCAGTTCTATTGTATGGCTCTGAAACATGGAAAACAACAAAACAACAGCCAACAAGCTAAAGACTTTGACAAGTCCTTGCATAGAATCGGAGGATTGAAATAATAAGACAAGGTCATTAATGTGGAACAATGTCAAGAAAAAGGCAAATGTTAATGGAACAAGAGATGAGAAGAAGACACCGGTAATAGATAGGACACACATTGAGGAAACATGTTGATAGGACAGACATTGAGGAAACATGTTGATAGGACACACATTGAGGAAACATGTTGATAGCATGACAAGACAATCCTTGTTCTGGAATCCCCAGGGTAAGACGGGGTCAAGGATAGACCGAAAAACACACGAAGACGAGAACTGGAGACATAAATAAAAATGATGAGGAGAACATGGAAAGACCTTGATCTGAAGCGCGCGACAGGAGGGCGTGGCATTTGTTTTTCTTTTGAAGGTGCATGTTCCTTTTGGAACTGAAGGGTAATGAATACAGGAGTTCTCATGCTTCTGTTTCTATACTGTTTTAATTATGTGGTTATTCTTTCTTTCTTTTCCCTCTTACTTTCCTTTTTCCCCCTTCTTTTTTCTAACTCTGAAAAGTTATTCCCAAATTCATTTCTTGTCTTGCGTCAAAGGAATGAAAAATAATTTTGGAAGTTACATTTGTCCTTGTTGTAAAATGTTTAAGTAATGAACTCTCTAAAACTTCACACTGTTATTTACATATTGATCATCTCTCTCGATGGAAGATATAGCATAACTAAAGCGACCTGAAACAAAAGACTCTGCAGAAGCGTCACAATAAATCATGTGACAAGGCGATCTACCAGGCGACGTCCGGACCGGCAACCGGCTCCGAAAGTTGATTTTACCTGTATCTTTAAATATAAACAAATACATACAATGACTAGTAGCCCTCGTTTGCTAGTCCAGCTATGTTATAATCGTCGTTCAATCTTTAAGAGTGGGACAATCGTGGCTTCTTTAGTTGACCTCAACTTCGTCTCGTGACTACCTCTCCTAACTTCGCCCACAAACACGCACACATACACATACAACTTTTTCACGCCTCCTTCACGTAAGTTATTTCTCTTTTTCCTAAACCCCTGAATAAAATGCTAGGAAGTTTCACGAAGTATGTGACCATTAGCCCTCTACTGCAGCAGCAAATTCTGCCACAAATCCGTAAAATCGTCGGCCTGCGAAAGCCTGATATAATGAGATCCATAAAGACGATTTCGGTTCAGGGGGTTATCATTTCGGCTCCCGTATTGCACCTTAATGCGGCGCGGGCACTGCTTTTAGACAGGAAAGCCGTCCCCTTCAAACTAATTCGTCTAGCAGCTAGGCGGAAGTGAAAGCGATTGAAGCTTTAATACAATGCGCATGCTCCAGGGAGCTAATTGGCAAGGGCTGACCAGAGTTCCGGTAGCATCAGATTGAAAGATCTCTTCAACACAATTGATTCTTTGAGCAAAGTGGAAGAAAATGGCCATGATTTTCCGTCGTATCAATTGCTTGGTGGTGGAAAGTTTTGCACGTGATCGATTTCAGTGGACATTAAATGGAGGTTGTCAAGTAAAATGTTCCTTCTTCGCCATGCAAGAAGCGACAATCTGTGAGCATGGTTTTTAGTTATCCCATGACTGATGGAACATGTGAAATAAATAATATGGAACTTATAAAGCTAAAGCAACCAAAGAATGAGAATAACGTAAATAATGAGGTAAACATGTTAAAACGGTGGTCTTATAGCAGATATGTCCGTAGGGGAGTGAAGTGTTAGAGATTTCACTTTACTAGGTCAAGATTCAAGCGGTAGGGTGACCAGTTTCCTTCCTCTCCGCCTTTGCCTTCCCTAACTCAAGAGCAGATTCAGGTAGCAATTTTCAATTTGGTAGACTAGAGCGTGATGCCACTGTGTTTTAAACCCAACACCTCTGCCGTGAGAGGTCAGCACTCTAACCACTCTGCCAGTTGGACGCTCTAAACAGTATCAAGTGCAGCACTCTTCTACATTACATTGCTGATTCTTATGTTCAAACAGCTGGTAAAAAGCTGAGTAAAGATCAGATCACATTTTTATTACACAAAAACAAATTATTACAAAAAGAACATTGCCATTTTGAGAAACCATATTGACTAATTTTGAGCTGGTTCGTTAATTTTCTTCTCCTTCATAATTTTGGAAAAAAATCACTCTGGAAACTCGTAGGTATTTTAAAGTTCTGCAGTTCATTAACATAATAAATAAAACATTTGAAGACTTAAAATGCAAGTGTTTATGAAGAACAACTTTCATAATTGTTTCAGAGTTAGAATCTCACATAGAAAACACAACGATTATGAGAATGAATGCGGCAAATGATAGCCAGATTACACTCGGAGAAGCATCTCTATGTGATGTAGAATCATTCACATTGAATGCTTCTTGGAAGCAATATATACGCAATTGGAGGAACAGACGGTGGTGTCAAAATAAGAATGCAACAGGCAAGACGAGCTTTTATTGTATTGGGAAATGTGCGAAATCAACAGAAATCAAGTTCATCACATGTCTCGGCATTACCAGTGTATGGCTGTGAAACATGGATACCAACAAAAAAATGACAAGCAAGACATTGTAGGCTTTCTAAAATGGCTACTTGCGCACAACGAAAGGATCAAAATGGTAGGGCGGGATTTTGGCGGGACCAGTTGTTGTTTCTACTAGGGATTAAAGCAATTAATGACAACAACCTCTTGAGAATTTTAGATATTATAAATGAAGTATGGAGAGAAGAACAACCACCACAACAATGGAAAGACAGTATTATTGTAAAGTTACCGAAGAAAGGTGATCTATCAGACTGTAATAACTGGCGTGGTATATCTCTATTATCAGTACCTGGAAAATTATTATGTTGCATGATGTTAGAAAGACTTAAATTGCATGCTGACGAAAAGATCAGAGAAGAACAAGCGGGTTTCAGGCCGAAACGATCATGTATTGATCAAATATTCACACTAAGAACAATTATAGAAGAATCAGTGGAAAGGCAATCGCCACTTATTATCACCTTCGTCGATTTTCAAAAAGCCTTTGATAGTCTACACCGCCCATCATTGTGGAAGATACTTACAATCTATGGTTTTCCAACAAAATATGTGAATATAATCAAAGCACTATATGACAATGCAAGATGTTGTGTTAGAACAAATAAAGGGAATACAGAATGGTTTACAGTAGAAACAGGGGTGAAACAAGGCTGTATTATGTCACCACTACTTTTTGGAATAGCTATTGATTGGGTTATGAGAAACTATACCCACAATGAACAATTAGGTATAAAATGGACAAATGGAAAATTCCTGGGGGACCTGGATTTCGCAGATGATGTAGCATTCTTAAGTTCAACACCAAGACAATCCCAAGAAGCAATAAATAATTTGTGTCATCTCTCGGTTAAAATAGGTCTCCAAATAAATGCCTCTAAAACTAAAGCTATGAACTTTTCTAACGAGACCTTTGATATCATCTTGAACGGGGAAAAACTACAGAAAGTTGAAAGTTTCAATTATTTAGGCAGTAAAATGACTCAGGATGGTGACACAACAAGAGAAATCCATACTAGAATTGCTTTGGCAGCTAGCGCCTTCAATAGATTATCTAACATTTGGAAATTACGATCATTGAATATATATACCAAGCTTCGTCTGTTTAATTCAAATGTTATCTCAGTGTTAACATACGGCTGTGAGAGTTGGAAAATAACAAAATCACTGGAGAACAAGCTGAATACATTCGAGAACAAATGTCTTAGAAAACTCATGAACATCAGTTGGAAAGAATTCAAGACTAATCGACAAATAAGAGAAGACTCTAGGCAGAAATATGTCTCCGACTATATAAGGAAAAGACGATGGTCATATATCGGTCATGTCCTATGAATGCAAAACAACAGAATACCACTACAGGCGCTCACTTGGGTTCCTGAGGGTAAGAGGAAAAAAGGAAGACCAAAAGAAACACTCAGAAGAACAATAATAAGAGAAGGAAGAACGTTGGGCCTAAATAATGCGCAAGAGCTAAGAGGAGTGGCGTCACAACGAACAACCTGGAGAGCACTGGTTTCTGCCTTATGCGCCGTGTTTGGTGCTTAAAGAATTTATTATTATTATTATCCTTCAACAAGTAACACTAATGCCTCGTAAATGACAACAGTACGAATTCAGTACATAAAGTAATAGTAAACGCTTGGTAGACGATCCATAAACGATATTTTGAAGTACTTCATAAGAAACAACAGAATTCAACAGCTGACAATTATGTTCAGTTAGTACTCCAGACTTTCCTCACAATTCACTTCATTCAGGTGTAATTATAACAGTATTTCGATATATCATCGACGATGTCTGAGTAATACTGCAGTATGATCATCCGTAGACATAGTAGACATATGCATTGTAAATTCATCAATATTCTGCCCGCACGCAGTTCCTTTCTTAACAAGTTCGGATTAAATATACATCATTGTGCTTCAGCACATATTATATTACTCAAATGTAAGCACTGCTTTACAGCACAGGCCATTAAACATGTCCTGAAACACTTGCTCTTTTTTAACATGAATGAATGTCAACATACCAAGTCAAACGTCAACACTGATTAAAGTACGCACATAAAACAGCTGAGATGCACGGCGGTACCTGAACACTATCAACCTGGAAAGTCCCAGTGTTCCAACCACCGTGTGCGTCACGAGTGGAGAAAAAGAGTCTGTCTGCGACAGACAAAAGTCTGAGTTATGAGTGAGATAATAGATGTGTGTCTGAAATAGAGAATGCGAATGTTGAGCGGAAGTGTAACAGTCAGGAGTACAAAGTTGATAAACAATCTTTCATCCCGCCACTCAGACTTCTGTTAAATGTTAACCCTCACTTACCCTCTCTTCCACATATATATCAACAATTGAGGGACTCATACTGTCGTGAAACGAGTTGTGTAAAGCCACTACTTTGTTAAATCCCTATGTCGAGAGCTCAACCAATCAACGAGCACCGTTCACCAGTCGCTGAGCCAGAATATATTACAAGAAGTTACGCCAGGAAAAAAAAAACTTAAGCCCTGTTTTTTTTCGGATGTGGGTCGCGGCCATCTTGTTCACGCAATATGGCGGAAGAAAACTGAATAAAATTAGGCTGTACGAGGCATGAGACGAAACTGCAGACCACCAATCAGCTTGCCCCGCCAGGAACCAACCAAACGCTTTCCTTAACCAGTAGAAGTTACTTTACCTGCCTATATAATCGGTCGAAATTTTATGCTAAAACACGCAACACCGACACGAAGCCAGATAGACCGACTGAGGAAGAGGAGAAGCTGTCACCTTGATTTATAGCTTGCCTGGGGCATTGACCTGCAGCCTGCTTCACTAAGTCGAGTCAAAACCTGGCCGGTTTAAAAATCTTGGAGGGTTTTATTCGTGTCACCAAAACTGAGATCGTGGGTTGTCAATCCAGCTGCCTGGAACTCCACAGGAGCATAGAGATTGCACAGAATCTACATCTTTAGTCCCCCTCAGTCTTGGGTGGGCTAAAGGAACGATCTTCAGCCGTTTTGTGTCAACCAAACCAAGAAGGACAGAAGTTCTAAGAGATGAGTACACATTAGTACCATTTCTGTCGGCATTGTGAGCAAAGTTAGTGTCAGTGACGAAAAAGTGATTTAGCGTAGAAAGAGACAAGATTAACAGCATAGCTAATAAATGTTATATACTTAATTAACAGCACAGCGGATACATGTACTATAATTGAATAACAGCACAGCTGATATAATTTTTGTTCCTATAATTGGAAAACTTGTTGTAATATATTTACATATCTATTTAAATATAAATATTTGTAAATCATATGTAAACTTACAAATCCATTTACATTCCATTTTTCAACATTCACTCTTCAGCACAAGAGTAGATAGTGTTTATACTAAATAAATAATAAGGAAATTGTATTTGAACGACTTGCCAATTTTATCATTGTTAAGTAAAATCTTTTCCTTGTCTTAATATCACAGTTAGTTACACAGCGGAGGTGGCAATTTATGTCGGTCTCCTCTCTACTAATTTTTCGAGATCAGATCATTCACAGCCGTAACTAATTTGTGATACCAATAGTTCTCTCAGACACTGGGACTTGACCACTTTCTGCAGAAATTTTATTTCTGTAATTGTCAGTACTATACTGACCCTAGAACCAAAATAAAACCTCAAGCCACACTGGGGGCTCGTTCCTGGGATATTTCTGTATATCTTGAGCCATACTTAGTCTATTCATCTATCTACACTCTATCTAGATAACAAAAGGAATTTTTTTTTTGAGAAAATCATAATAAGATTTTTTAAAAATTATTTTCTTAGGAGGAGTACCAGTTAGTACTCAGTAAATAGTTGATGCTCACAAAGTTGCACGGAAATTGTTTTGTTCATTTAAATTAATTAAGTTTAATTACAATAATTTGGATATAGTAAATTTATATACCCTCTCTAAGTAACGCCATGGCTGATCTAGTGAAGTTCAGAACTGCGATCATGCAGATGGGTAAGGAATTAAATATGACAGGTGATGCTCTTACTCAGTATGTCACAACAGAAGTTGCCAAACACATGGATAGGGAAGAAAGAAAGTTGCAACTGGCAGCTGAAAGAGAAGCCAAAAGACTGGAAGCTGAGAGAAAAGACAAAAGACTGGAAGCTGAGAGAGAAACCAAAAGATTAGAAATTGAAGCCAAGAAATGGGAGGCTGAAAATGAGGCAAAGAAAATTGAAGCTGAGTAAAGGAAATTACAAGCAGAGAGAGACCATCAGTTGAGATTAAAAGAGCTTGAAATTCAGGCAAATACTGGCAATAATGGTGGTAGCTCACCTCACTCTGAGAATAGCTCCATCCAGAGCACCTCAAGTGGGGCCATGAATTTACATCTGGACCCATTTGTTGAGAAAGAAGACGCCATTGAGTCGTACCTGGATAGATACGAAAGACTTGCCACTACCTATGGCTTAGGGTAAGAAAAGTGGAGTCTTAAACTATCTCAGGGATTGAGAGGTGTGGCCTACGATGTATTTTTGAAGCTCTCAAGAGATGACCAGGAAGATTATGAAATCCTGAAGCAGGCACTGCTTGTGAGATATGAAAAGAACTCAGAATCATATGGAAAGAAATTCCGAACAGCTAAACTTCTTCCAGGAGAAAACTATCACCAATTCTCTGCTAGATTGGACACTTACTTGGAAAAATGGAGTAGTTTAGGACAGTGTCAGGATCTGAAAGAAATGATAATGATGGAGCAAGTGAAAGAGTCCATGCCTCAAGAAATGAGGAAGTTTATCATGGAACAAGGAGCAGAGAGATTGGAAGATATTGTAACTGTTGCTGAGAGATATCAAGCAGCTCAGGCAGAATTATTAGGAAATAAGAAGAAGCAGGGTGAAAACTTCAAATCATCACAAAACTATTCCAAATATGAACAAAAGGACCATACCACAAGAAACAAACAAAGATTTGACCAAAAGGACAAAAACCCCCTAAGATCGGATAATACACCTTACCGCAAGGAAGGAAAGTGGTGTAAAACTTGTCTAATGAGTAACCACAATACTGCAGACTGCAGAAGGAACAACCCTCCTTATTACGCTGCGTGTCTCACAACAGGGAACAAGGGAAGGAAGGAACTGGCAGTTAGTCAGAATGACCTCCATCATCCCCCTGTCTGTGAGGAAGTGACATGTAATGGCATTAAAATTCAGTGCTTATATGATTCAGGTTTGGAATTCGACTCAGTCGTGAGTGCAACCCTAGTGCACCCTGACCAACTTACCACAGAAACCGTGGATATACAAGGGGCAATGCAGGGAACCGGCACCATGACACTTCCCATAGCAAGGATCAACGTGAGAAATCGCTATGTGGAAGGAGTGATAAGAGCTGCAGTAAATGATGATCCTATATACCCGCTGGTAATAGGATGTAAATATGTCTTTTTGGGTGACCCAGTAAAACCTGTTGTCATGGCAGCAAACCATACCAGGTCGAGCACCAAAAAGGAAGAGGGAGATCCAATAAACATTCATCGTACAAAGATGAAAAAGGCTCAAACAGCAGACAGCACATTGAAGCCTTGCTTTGGCAAATTGCCAAAGGCCCATAACCCTCCAGAGAAAGGAGACTACTATATGGAAAATGGCCTACTCTACAGACAAGCTGGAAAAGGACCTAAAGGGCATGGACAGCTGGTAGTGCCTAAATTCTACAGGGAGGAAATTATGGAGCAAGAGCATGCTACATCAGGCAGTGGTCACAGAGGAAAAGGGGCCACTGGTCAAAAGATAGCATTGCGATATTACTGGCCAGGAATAATTGAAGACATAAGTCGGTATATGAAATCCTGTTCAGAATGTAACCAGGTAACCTCATTCAGAAGTAGACCAGTTACATGACCTAGGGAAGCATTGTTGCGGACGTAGGCCCACAAAGAAGATACACAAGAGAAAACAACAGGTAGATGCAGTGATAACGAGAAAACGAAATCACAACAAGTCTACTGTTACACCAATAACCATGGCAACTCTCCGTATTGTACAGAGAGGGGACGAGAGACATCCCACCCCGACTAGATATTTGTCGGAACACCATAACCTGGATCATTTGGAAAATTTGGTTAGTCAGCAACCAGTATTAAAAAAGCTGCAGAAACAAACCCGAACCATAGGAGGTAGGAACCAGGGCTGCACCAAACAGTTGATGGAGACAGGCCCCACTTCGGTATACTGCCCCTTACAATAGAAATAGGTGTGGGTCCGGCAACGTTATTGTATTGCCGTCCCCATACACAGTCCACGGGAAGCATTGCTGCGGACATGGACTGAACACTAGCAAGCACAAGCACTCATTGATGAGATTGACTATCTCTTACTTACTTACTTAGTCGTTCCCCTTCTACCGTGAGGTGTAGAGGTTTGGAAGAGAGAGCGCCAGACCATTCTATCAGCTGTCTTCTTCCTGGCCTGGTTCCATTCTAGTCCTCGGTCCTTCAAAGATTGTCTAATGTTGTCCTCCCAGCGGACTCTGGGTCGTCCTGGAGGTCTGGATCGCTGGCTCTTTGTTTCCCATGCTTGTCGTGGTAGCCGATCTTCTCCCATTCTGCAGACATGGCTAAACCATCTTAGTTGGGACTGTTCTATTTGGGTCTGCAAGGGGTGGGATTTTAGGCCTTGACGGATCGTCTGGTTGCAGACCATGTCTCTTCTTGTTACTTCAACCACTTTCCTCAGATACCTCATTTCTGAAGTTTGGATCTGGCTTTTGTGGGTTGTAGTCATTGCCCACGACTCGCATCCATATGTCAATTGACTATCTCTTAAAAGAGAAAATTATTTCAAAGTCTGAATCTCCCTATAGCTCAAGTGTGGTGCTATTAAGAAAACCGAGTGGTGAACACAGGTTATGTATTGACTACCGGAAGCTTAATGCGATAACAGAATCTCAGGTGGACCCATTACCTGACACCAACCAGCTGTTCTTTACACTGAGTAAGGTTAGGTATTTATCGAAGGTAGATCTAAGCAAGGGATACTACCAAATACCAGTGTTACGGTATATGATATTAACGCCGTCTGCTAAAGGTTACCAGACGTGCAATCGTAAAGGTTAAGACATTTAATATATTGCGATAGATGTTTCAATTATTGAACGCTCCATACACGATCGATTATGACGTGTCTAGCGTTGTTTAGGACACAGTCGGTAACTAGGAGACGCTACCCTTTGTTACTTGACCGCCAAGCTGAATAGCTGCGTTTTTCTAACCTTCCAATTCAATGGCATGATATAGCCATTTATATGTGCATTTTTGATGGACCAGGGTCAGTCCTAGAACTCTATATGAGAGGAAAATTTATGGAGGTTAGTATTTAACTAGAATTCTCAGAAGGAGGAGAATAATCGTCAAATTCGTATGAAATATTCAGACTCGCAGTCTCACTGTCGGCAGGTAGCCATGTCTAGCTGCGCGTGCATATAGCTGTGATGTTCTGACGACAATACTGCATTGTATCCTTAAACGGACATTGACACGTAAACCAGCAGTCTACGTTATTGATTAATTTATGCATGACTTATAAGGACTTATGTTCTGTTTCCTATTTGAAATGATCATCCTGTGTGTTGTGTGTACATGTGATTAAATATTACGGACTCAATCTGAAGGCATTAATTACTTCATTAATGTTGCTGAGTTCAAGTTACATGAACTACTTCTTCATACCATGCTACTGAGTTGTATGAACACCTTCACCCTAATTCGCGTAATACTAAACAAAGCACGATTAACAAGAGATCACTAAAGTAACCATACTCAGTGCATGATCTTCAACCGGCAAATAACTCAGCAACAAAGTGGCGGCCGAATGCGGGGAACGACAGAAAAAAAGAAACAAAACTTCTGTTCCTTACGCACATGTTAACCACAAATATTTACGATCAATTTTCGATCACATGAACCAGTCGAAGATGACGTCTTACTCATTATAATGCCTAACAACGTGACGTCACCGAAAGTCGTGTAGGTGATCTGTCGGAGAAACCAAAGCCGTTTCTAAGTCTAACCAGGGGAAACATGAGCCATTTGAAGCAAACACATGATATGGACTACAGGAGCAGACAGTCAGGGGCTTTAGCCTAGCTGTTGACGACCTCTAGCACTGATATAAGCAACGGAAAAGATAAGTCTAGTTGTTTTAATACTGTCGTCATTGCAAACAGTAATACTGAGTCCATGCCCTCTGCCTACATCGGCATGTTTTTACCTATGTTTAATGTACTTTTTGTTGTCTTAATGTGTTGTTAATTCGTGGGAGGTAGGGAGGATGAACCGAAATTAGATTCTGTGGCTCTCACGATGCCTGAATTGATTTCGGTCGTTTCTTAGGGCAGTTAAACGATTGCACTTTTGGAAGCCCCATTGAGGTTTGCCATTGGACTGTCTGTCCAAATCTGCTGTCGTTTGACGATTTGTGTTAGCTGTACCGTTCCGTAGATAACTGGTGTATTTTATTCGTACTCAGTTCACAATTTTATTCAGTTTTGTATCATGTTCGTTAACTATTTCGTCCAGTCTCCTCTTACTATCATTTATTTGATGATTGTTAAATGGTCGTCCGTTATGAGTCCTGTGATGTCATCATTTTTTGCAGTCATTTTTTTTTTTGTGTACTTTGAATATTAAGTTGACCTCGGGTCAGACCTTGACCCTTCATTTGGCTTGTGACACTTCCGCTTGTTTTATTTAGTTCATAAATTCATTTTTAATTGTGAAAATGTCTTGTTTGCGTCTTGACATTGTTTGTACCCTTTAGTTGCATCATTGTTTTGTTTGTCCTCATGATATATATTAAATACTACATAAATAATATGATATTATATGCAATAATACACTTGTAATTTAATTTAATTAATTTTTTCTGATATTTAAGGTTAATATGGGACATTGCATAATTATGCAGTGATAGTCCAAGAAAGTAGCACTACAATTTATAAGAGATGCCTAGGGCATAATAATATAATATATATATTGACCAAATAAAATAATCTTATAGTCTACCTTTGAGGTAATAGACCCATTGTATATTATTTAATATACTTTTTCTGGTACTAAGAGAGTGACTTAGTACATTGAACAATATAATTACTAGGAATCATACCCAACATTATTGGATATTGAGATTAATTGTGTGATGTAATTACATTATAGTTAACAGATATCATAACTATTTATGATATAGTTCGTATTTAGATACAATATTGTTACAAAATATTGTCTATTAGTTGAACTTAGACATAAGAGTTCAGTACTATTGTGATTATTTATATTGAATATTCCTAAGTTGAGTAAGTATAATAATTACTCTGAAGCTACTATTGACTATTTTAATCAGTAATTATCAATAATTACTTACAGATAAAAGTCAAAATGCTTACTATAGACCATTTCGTTAAAATTGGTAAGGAATATGGTTATAAATCTCAAGAACTTCGTCAGTTTGCTGAGGCAGAACTGGAAAAAACATAAAGCAGAAATGGAGGAACGTGAAAGAAAAGAAGCAGAGAAAAAGGCTGCATTAAAGAAAGAGGAAGAGGAACAAAAGGCTGCATTAAAGAAAGAGGAAGAGGAACAAAAGGCTGCATTAAAGAAAGAGGAAGAGGAACGTGAGATGAAGCAAATTGCCAAGGAAAATAGATTGAGAGAGATTGCTCAACGTGAAAGAGAAGAGCAAAGAGCAATCGCCAGACAGGAAGAAGAGAATAAATTGAAACGAGAGGAAATTATTTTACAACAAGAAATGGAATTGGCGCGTATTAAATTGGAGACAGCAAGATTACAAGCACAAAGTGCTGATGCAAACCAGAATAATAACGCACAAAATGGATCGTCATCCAGCCAAACTAAACATTTCTACAACTTTAAATTACCCACTTTCAACTTAAACGTGGACGACCTTTCATCGTTCCTGTCACGTTTTGAACAGACTTGCAAAACAAACCATTTGCCTGAAGAGTCATGGGTACTCAAGTTAAATGAATTCTTGGTTGGAGAACCACTGACGGCTTCTCAAAATGCTGACCCATCAATAGCAAATAACTACGGTGCTATTAAGTCCTTGCTTTTACGAAGGTTTCACCTGGACGAGGAACACTGTAGGTTGAAATTTAAGGGAATTTTACCTGAATCTCCAAAAGATTTTGCAGGATTCATTGCGAACATACGCAATACATTTAATAGATGGGTTGAACTGGCAGAAGTCAACAAATCGTACGACAAATTAGTTGATTTACTACTACGGGATAAGGTATTATCTTCGGTTAGCCAGCCATTTTTTGCATATTTGCAGGAGCGTAAACCAGGTACTATGGACGAGTTAGAAAAAATTTCTTTAAACTACTGTTCGGCACATCCGAATGCAACCATTTCTAACTCCTCATTAAGAGAACCTCTACCTGTAGCGTCTAATATGGCCTACAATCATAATAACAAACAAAGACATCACAGTGTAGACAGAAGCAGGTTCCAAAGAAATCACAATGTTAACTTTCAGAAGGGACATAATAATGATTTCAACAATAAAAATGAGTTCAACAGAGGTAGATCACGAGATAGAAATTATTCACCTCAAACAAACTACCACAATGGTCAACATAACACTAATTATAATCGATCACATACCCCAATAATAATAATAACTGGAATGGTAATAATCATGGCTCGAGACATCGAGATAATAGTTACTATAGAGGACGACGAGATAATTCTAACAATTATACTCGGAATCGATCTCATTCTCGGGGATCATCTCATTACAACCATAATACAGGGGCGGCAGTTACAAATAATACTACCCCTATAGCTCAGGTCCCACTTGACAATAATACAACACAGTCTTCTGCTGCATGTTTTGCTATTAATTATAATGTGGCAAATAGTTGCCAACAATGCAATCTTATTTTTCAGAAGGCGAAAAGAAACAGTGCTTAACTGCGGACATATTATACCACAGGTAGGTCTTGCAGTCAACGATGGAACAGGCTTACTAATTTTTAACAGGGGATTAGTTAATGGATCCGTCGTCTCAGTGCTGAGGGATTCAGGATCCACAACGATTGGTGTACGTCAGTCGCTGGTACATCCTAGCTGTGCGACAGGAGAATATGTACGCTGCATGACATTTGGTGGAACTATTGAGTTCTACCCAACAGCTATTGTTCATATTAAAACACCCTTTTTCACAGGGAACGTAAAAGTATGTATGCTAAAAAAGCCTATAGCTGATCTGATGGTTGGTCGTATACACGGCAGTAAAGATTGTACTCCAGATGAGATCATAGAATGGGAGAAACATAACCTATGCACTGGAAACGCCGTGACGACTAGAGCGCAGACTCAACTCATGGAAAAAGTTGATGATAATAAAATGGATGCAGACAACCAAGAGGATTTGTAGTCAATTCACCTATTGACAGGGAAACATTTGCAACCAAACAAAAAGAGGATAAATCTTTAAAAAAAATTTTTAAGCTGGTTGATAAAGTTGACAATCTATCCTCAGGTAATAATAACAAACATTGTTTTGTTATTAAAAATGACATATTGATTAGATGTTTTAATGACAAATCACAAATGAAACAACAAGTTATGGTCCCGTATACTTTTAGACGGTACATTCTTCAACATGCACATGACTCACATTGTGCTGGACATATGGGATATACTCGAACACGATCTCGAGTACTGTCTTCATTCTTTTGGCCAGGAGTGTCAAGAGATATTTCGCAGTATGTACGTTCCTGTACTACATGCCAAGAAGTGAAAGCACGTGGAGCTTTTCACACGGCGCCTATTCAGGCTTGCGATATCTCAGTAAGACCGTTTGACAAGATGGCAATAGATATTATTGGTCCATTGCTACCATCGGCCAGAGGACATAGATTCGTCCTTACGTGCATTGATTTGTGCACACGATGGCCAGAAGCTATCCCATTAAAGACCACCACTACCACAGATGTAGCTGATGCACTACATCTCATCTTTTCTAGAATAGGGTTTCCTAGAAAACTTTTATCAGACCATGGGTCACAGTTCATATCTGACACCATGAAGGAAGTCATGAAAACTTGGAACATTGATAGGAATTTAAGTAGTATTTATCATCCTATGAGTAATGGTGCAGTTGAAAGACTTAACCGTACACTTAAACAACTACTACATAAGGTTACTGCTAAGCACCCTCATGACTGGGACAGAGCACTCCCAGCTGTTCTATTTGCTTATCGGGAGGTACCGCATGAACAAACTGGCTTCTCTCCCTTTGAATTAGTTTTTGGTGCTCCCCAAGAGGTCCTATGGGACTAATAAAAGACTTATTAATTGACGAGGAGATGACTCAGGACACTCAGTCATCTTACGAATATGTGATTAATCTTCGGAAGAACATTATTGAGTCTTGCCAGTTGGCAACAGCTTCTTCTGAGGCTGCAAAAGCTAAGGCTCGATCTCTACAAAATAGGTCTCGACGATTACGCCAATTATTCCCAGGCGACGAGGCTTATGTGTTACTTCCTCACAATAACAATAAATTATTGATATCTTGGAATGGTCCTTACAAAGTCATTGATAAAATTTCCGACGTTGATTACGTCTTAGATATCAAGGGACACAAAAAGATATTTCATATTAACATGCTCAAGCAATTTCATACACGTCCTGAACACTTACAGTCAATTTTTCATGAACTAGATGACAACACAGTATCTACTTGTTATTATTCTAACTTATCTGTCATCCAGGAAGAAGAATCTTCTTTTCCTGAGGTACAGTTACCGTTACCGGTACCAGTAGTTCAACCTACTGAATCTTGGCGGGATGTAACCATCTCTTCAACGGTTACACACCGCAACAGCGTCTACAGATTGCTAATCTATTACAATCTTATCCAGATGTATTGACCGACGTCCCGGGTCGCACATCGGCTATCAGTCATGACATTACTCTCAATGATGATACACCTATTCGTGTACATCCCTATTCGGTTCCTTTACATTTCCTTGCTAAAACTACTAAGGAACTTGAACAGATGTTGTCTCTGGGAATCATTGAGACTAGTAATTCGCCATTCTCTTCTCCATTAGTGATTGTCCGGAAGAAGGACAATAACATCAGACTATGTGTTGATTATAGAAAATTAAATGCTAAGACTATAGTTGACAGCGAACCACATCCACTTATCGACGACTTACTGCCACGTCTATCCAACGCAACTATATTTAGTAAGATAGACTTAACTAAAGGTTATTGGCAGATACCACTGACCGAAAAGGCTAAGTACTACACCGCATTTTCCACTCCACAAGGTCTATACCAGTGGAATGTGATGCCTTTTGGGCTTGTTAATGCGCCAGCTACCTTCATTCGCCTGATGCGACAAATTTTATCAGGTAGACCAGACGTTATTACATATATTGACGACATATGCTTGTTTAGTTCGTCGTTTGAGGAACATGTTTCGGGACTTAGATATGTTTTCGACACTCTAAGGAATTATCATCTAACTGCTAAACCTACAAAGGTGCAAATCGCGTGTAATGAGATAACCTTTTTGGGACATATCATTGGATCGGGATATATCCGAACGTTACCTAGTACAGTCTCCAAAATTCTAAACATAGCAGTTCCTCAGACGAAGAAACAGGTCAGGAGTTTGTTAGGACTTGTTCAATATTACAGTAGATTCATACCAAACTTGTCATCCATCACGGCTGTATTGTCTTCATTGTTAAAAAAAGACATGCCGGTGAAGGTGACATGGACTGGTACATGCAATGAAACTTTCAACAAAATTATAAATTTGTTCTCGCATGAACCAATTTTAAGACTTCCCGATGCTTCCAAAAGATTTTTCTTACGAACAGATGCTAGTAACTACGGCATTGGTGCATGCCTGCTCCAGAACCATGATGGCGTTCTACATCCTACCTTATATATTTCAAGAAAGCTAAAGCCGGCAGAAACAAAGTATTCCACAGTGGACAAGGAACTTTTATCAGTGATATGGGCAATAACTAAACTTGAAAAGTTTTTTGCTTGGTGCTCCCTTCACCATACAGACGGACCAACGTGCTGTAGCATCTTTGCGTCGATCTAACCATAAGAGCCAAAAACTCGCCAGATATGCAATCATCCTACAGCCATTTGAATTCTCCATTGAACATATTCCTGGCACTGAAAACATTGTGGCGGATGCGTTGTCACGTAATCCTATTGACGACGAATAATCAACATTAACATTCCTAAAACATATCAACTATAAGAGAACTAACCTTGCCTTCAATTTAAACTTTATAAACACTATATGCATCACAGAATTGAACTAAAGACAATCAAGGTATACATATTGACATTGAAACTTCGTCTAACGTCCATACACGATATATGAATATTCGTTGAACAATCATGGAACAATACCTGACGACAAGTCGAACTTATTATCCTATGTGCACTTAATTCTTGGATGCTGGGATAAATGACATTTCTTTCCAACGTAAACGTTTGAACATTTTTGCCTAAAAGAATTCATCAGGATCAAGACTACGGATGGATCATCATATCCTATACTAATTAATTAGTTAACTTAACTTCTTAATTGAATTATTATCAATAAAATGAAATGTGAGAAAAAAATGAAATGAAAGAACAAAAAAAAGAGAACGAAATATAAAAAGAAGAAATTATGAAAAGAGAAAATAAATCTCACACAAGTATTAGATTAATATTTTTTTTTTTAATGTACCTATACATTATTTAGTTAGTTAAATTAGATAGTTATTATTCACTAACACTTAACACACACAATTAAGTTAAACTTATATTCGAATTTTTTTCTATTTCTTCTCACTTATTTTGTCTTTTCTTCTCTCATAACATCGCGTTACATTAGAACCTTAATAATTTAACTCTTAGTTTAATTAATTAATTTAATTTTAATTAGTCAAATTAATTCCTATATGACATACTAATACGACAGACCTTACTTTAATTTAATTCTATCATTCACTATTAACATTGGACATTTATTTAGTTGATATAATAATATGTATAATATTGATATATAATATGATTAATGTTAGATGACTATGACAAATAGTTAGTTGACATGACCGCGACACGGTTCTACTCAGAACATCGTCGGCCATATGTCACGATTGTGTTAAATTTTTTTTGAAAAATTGTTAAGTCGGATAGATCTTGAAAAAAAATCTATCGATTTTTTTTCCCCAGTGTACAGGGAATTGTTACGGTATATGATATTAACGCCGTCTGCTAAAGGTTACCAGACGTGCAATCGTAAAGGTTAAGACATTTAATATATTGCGATAGATGTTTCAATTATTGAACGCTCCATACACGATCGATTATGACGTGTCTAGCGTTGTTTAGGACACAGTCGGTAACTAGGAGACGCTACCCTTTGTTACTTGACCGCCAAGCTGAATAGCTGCGTTTTTCTAACCTTCCAATTCAATGGCATGATATAATATCACTAACTTTATGGATGACATTCTTGTTGCTACAAACACATTTGAAGAGCATATAGTAGCGCTCTCCATGTTGTTTGACAGACTGAGAGAAACTGGATTGACTGCACGTCCAACCAAGTGCTATATCGGTTGTAAGGAGTTGGAATTCCTAGGTCACACTATTTCTACAAGTCATATGTCTCCTGACCCAAAGAATATAGAGAAGTTGAAGAAGGCACACCGACCTCAAACGAAGAAAGATGTGAGATCATTCGTGTCATTATGTGGGTTCTATCAGAAGTACATACCCCACTTTAACTCTCTGTGTGCACCATTAACCAACTTAACGAAGAAAGGACAGCCTGACAAAATCCAATGGAATGCTGATTGTGAAAAAGCTTACACAGAGCTAAAAGAAAAACTCACCAGCAAACCCATCCTTACGCTACCCGATATCACACAGGAATTTGTATTAAGGATGGATGCTAGCAGTATAGGTATTGGTGCAACTCTCTTGCAGCAATCAAAAGCCCAGCCAGAGGAACTTTTACCAGTCGCCTACGCCAGTAGGAAGCTGAATGCAGCTGAGTTGAACTACTCGACCATAGAGAAAGAATGTTTGGCTCTAATTTGGTCCATCGAAAAATTTTCACCTTACCTGTATGGGACACACTTCATTGTCCAAAGCGATCACCAGCCTTTAACATTCTTGGCTGCATCTAAAAAGTTAAATTCGAGATTATTAAGGTGGAGTCTGCTTCTGGCGCCTTATTCCTTTACCGTGAATTACATTCCGGGAAGAGACAATGTAGGAGCTGATTTCTTAAGTCAACACCCTATTACTATGGAAGGACAGACGCAAAAGTTAACTACAGCAGGGGTTTACACGTCAGCTATGACAGGTCACAGCTAGGAAATCATAGGGCTATGTCGTGAAACGAGTTGTTTACTGACTAACTGCCAGTTCCTTCCTTCCCTTGTCCCTGTTGTGAGACACGCAGCGTAATAAGGAGGGTTGTTCCTTCTGCAGTCTTTAGTATTGTGGTTACTCATTAGACAAGTTTTACATCACTTTCCTTCCTTGCGGTAAGGTGTATTATCCGATCTTAGGGGTTTTTTGTCCTTTTGGTCAAATCTTTGTTTGTTTCTTGTGGTATGGTCCTTTTGTTCATATTTGGAATAGTTTTGTGATGATGTGAAGTTTTCACCCTGCTTCTTCTTATTTCCTAATAATTCTGCCTGAGCTGCTTGATATCTCTCAGCAACAGTTACAATATCTTCCAATCTCTCTGCTCCTTGTTCCATGATAAACTTCCTCATTTCTTGAGGCATGGACTCTTTCACTTGCTCCATCATTATCATTTCTTTCAGATCCTGACACTGTCCTAAACTACTCCATTTTTCCAAGTAAGTGTCCAATCTAGCAGAGAATTGGTGATAGTTTTCTCCTGGAAGAAGTTTAGCTGTTCGGAATTTCTTTCTATATGATTCTGAGTTCTTTTCATATCTCACAAGCAGTGCCTGCTTCAGGATTTCATAATCTTCCTGGTCATCTCTTGAGAGCTCCAAATATACATCGTAGGCCACACCTCTCAATCCCTGAGATAGTTTAAGACTCCACTTTTCTTTCCTTAAGCCATAGGTAGTGGCAAGTCTTTCGTATCTATCCAGGTACGACTCAATGGCGTCTTCTTTCTCAACAAATGGGTCCAGATGAAAATTCATGGCCCCACTTGAGGTGCTCTGGATGGAGCTATTCTCAGAGTGAGGTGAGCTACCACCATTATTGCCAGTATTTGCCTGAATTTCAAGCTCTTTTAATCTCAACTGATGGTCTCTCTCGACTTGTAATTTCCTTTACTCAGCTTCAATTTTCTTTGCCTCATTTTCAGCCTCCCATTTCTTGGCTTCAATTTCTAATCTTTTGGTTTCTCTCTCAGCTTCCAGTCTTTTGTCTTTTCTCTCAGCTTCCAGTCTTTTGGCTTCTCTTTCAGCTTCCAGTTGCAACTTTCTTTCTTCCCTATCCATGTGTTTGTCAACTTCTGTTGTGACATACTGAGTAAGAGCATCACCTGTCATATTTAATTCCTTACCCATCTGCATGATCGCAGTTCTGAACTTCACTAGATCAGCCATGGCGTTACTTAGAGAGGGTATGTAAATTTACTATAACCAAATTATTGTAATTAAACTTAATTAATTTAAATGAACAAAACAATTTCCGTGCAACTTTGTGAGCATCAACTATTTACTGAGTACTAACTGGTACTCCTCCTAAGAAAATAATTTAAAAAAAATCCTATTATGATTTTCTCAAAAAAGAAATTCCTTATGTTATCTAGATAGAGTGTAGATAGATGAATAGACTAAGTATAGCTCAAGATATACAGAAATATCCCAGGAACGAGCCCCAAGTGTGGCGTGAGGTTTTATTTTGGTTCTAGGGTCAGTATAGTACTGACAATTACAGAAATAGAATTTCTGCAGAAAGTGGTCAAGTCCCAGTGTCTGAGAGAACTATTGGTATCACAAATTAGTTACGGCTGTGAATGATCTGATCTCGAAAAATTAGTAGAGAGGAGACCGACATAAATTGCCACCTCCGCTGTGTAACTAACTGTGATATTAAGACAAGGAAACAGATTTTACTTAACAATGATAAAATTGACAAGTCGTTCAAATACAATTTCCTTATTATTTATTTAGTATAAACACTATCTACTCTTGTGCTGAAGGGTGAATGTTGAAAAATGGAATGTAAATGGATTTGTAAGTTTACATATGATTTACAAATATTTATATTTAAATAGATATGTAAATATATTACAACAAGTTTTCCAATTATAGGAACAAAAATTATATCAGATGTGCTGTTATTCAATTATAGTACATGTATCCGCTGTGCTGTTAATTAAGTATATAACATTTATTAGCTATGCTGTTAATCTTGTCTCTTTCTACCCTAAATCACTTTTTCGTCACTGACACTAACTTTGCTCACAATGCCGACAGAAATGGTACTAATGTGTACTCATCTCTTAGAACTTCTGTCCTTCTTGGTTTGGTTGACACAAAACGGCTGAAGATCGTTCCTTTAGCCCACCCAAGACTGAGGGGGACTAAAGATGTAGATTCTGTGCAATCTCTATGCTCCTGCGGGGTTCCAGGCAGCCACTACTTTGTTAAATCCCTATGTAGAGAGCCCAACCAATCAACGAGCACCGTTCACCAGTCGCTGAGCCAGAATATATTACAACACGTTACGCCAGGAAAAAAAAACGTAAGCCCTGTTTTTTTCGGATGTGGGTCGCGGCCATCCTGTTCACGCAATATGGCGGAAGAAAACTGAATAAAATTAGGCTGTACGAGGCATGAGACGAAACTGCAGACCACCAATCAGCTTGCCCCGCCAGGAACCAACCAAACGCTTTCCTTAACCAGTAGAAGTTACTTTACCTGCCTATATAATCGGGCGAAATTTTATGCTAAAACACGCAACACCGACATGAAGCCAGATAGACCGACTGAGGAAGAGGAGAAGCTGTCACCTTGATTTGTAGCTTGCCTGGGGCATTGACCTGCAGCCTGCTTCACTAAGTCGAGTCAAAACCTGGCCGGTTTAAAAATCTTGGAGGGTTTTATTCGTGTCATCAAAACTGAGATCGTGGGTCGTCAATCCAGCTGCCTGGAACTCCGCAGGAGCATAGAGATTGCACAGAATCTACATCTTTAGTCCCCCTCAGTCTTGGTTGGGCTAAAGGAACGATCTTCAGCCGGTTTTGTGTCAACCAAACCAAGAAGGACAGAACTTCTAAGAGATGAGTACACATTAGTACCATTTCTGTCGGCATTGTGAGCAAAGTTAGTGTCAGTGACGGGAAAGTGATTTAGCGTAGAAAGAGACAAGATTATCAGCATAGTTAATAAATGTTATATACTTAATTAACAGCACAGCGGATACATGTACTATAATTGAATAACAGCACAGCTGATATAATTTTTGTTCCTATAATTGGAAAACTTGTGTTAATATATTTACATATCTATTTAAATATAAATATTTGTAAATCATATGTAAACTTACAAATCCATTTACATTCCATTTTTCAACATTCACCCTTCAGCACAAGAGTAGTGTATATACTAAATAAATAATAAGAAAATTGTATTTGAACGACTTGTCAATTTTATCATTGTTAAGTAAAATCTGTTTCCTTGTCTTAATATCACACTTAGTTACACAGCGGAGGTGGCAATTTATGTCGGTCTCCTCTCTACTAATTTTTCGAGATCAGATCATTCACAGCCGTAACTAATTTGTGATAGCAGTAGTTCTCTCAGACACTGGGACTTGACCACTTTCTGCAGAAATTTTATTTCTGTAATTGTCAGTACTATACTGACCCTAGAACCAAAATAAAACCTCACGCCACACATACACAACAAGTGACTTCACATTCAACAATAACAAATATAGAGATAGACAAAGAACTCTGATTCGCTAATAGTTTTTCGGTGTTTATTAAAGCGTAAAAAAACCATTATGCCTCAGCGATGTCAGGGAAACCAAATACAATCTTACTTACTTACTTACTTAGTCATTCCTCTTCTACCGTGAGGTGTAGAGGTTTGGAAGAGAGAGCGCCAGACTATCCTATCGGCTGTCTTCCTCCTGGCCTGGTTCCATTCTAGTCCTCGATCCTTCAAAGATTGTCTAATGTTGTCCTCCCAGCGGACTCTGGGTCGTCCTGGGGGTCTGGATCCCTGGCTCTTTGTTTTCCATGCTTGTCGTGGTAGCCGATCTTCTCCCATTCTGCAGACATGGCCAAACCATCTTAGTTGGGACTGTTCTACTTGGGTCTGCAGGGGGTGGGATTTTAGGCCTTGAAGTATTGTCTAGTTGCGGACCATGTCTCTTCTTGTTACTTCAACCACCATCCTCTGATACCTCATTTCTGAGGTTTGGATGTGGCTTTTATGGGTTGTAGTCATTGCCCATGACTCGCATCCATATGTCAAGACTGGGACATAGGTGGAGCAGTATACGTCCATCTTCGTTTTCTTACCAACCTCTCTCTTGCTGAGGAATCCTCGATTTATGGCCTGAAAAAGTCTCCCAGCTGCTGCTTTTCGAGTGGCCAACTCTTCTTTGATGCCTCCCTTTCGGTCTATAATAGCTCCGAGATATTTAAAGTGGTCGACCTGCTCCAGGACCTGTTCTCCCAGCTTAATCTGATGTCTTTTTTCTTCTCGTGATATCACCATGGATTTTGTTTTAGAGCTACTTATGACCATCCCTCTCTTCTCCAGCTCTTCCTTCCAGACTTGCAGGTTGGATTGGAGATGTGCCTCTGATTTAGCAATCAAGGCAACATCATCAGCAAATGCCAGCTCTGAAATACATACCTGTCTCATCTTCCAGTTCCCCACTGAATACTTTCTTGTTCTCTCCTTACATGACTTGATAACATCGTCCATGAGGAGTATGAAAAGATAAGGTGACAGGATATCACCTTGTCTTACACCAGTGGTGGTCCTGCCAAATACAATCACAATCACTAACTTACAGAAAACCACAAAAAAACCCTCAAACCGATTTTGGTTTACCGACGAATTATTCCTCTACACTTGAAAACTATCATTTGCCCTTTCTCTCTTCCGATGAGGAGTGGAAATCAATTTAATCCAAGGATGACAGACGTCAGTGAGGAATGTATCCCCGAGTGACTCAATTATAAATAAACCCTGATATCTAGCGGGTTGAACGAGTCCAAACTCAGGTTTTGTGTAGGTAATGCGGCCTAATATAACCGAGAGACGCTTGGCCAGTCAGAATGTGACTGCGCGTGGAGTGAACAGGGCCAAAGCTACCGACAACCGAGGTTAGGGTTGGCGCACTATTCTTAAGTTTGATGAGCTTGATCGTTGGCTGTCTCTGGAATCTTTGTACTGCAAGAAATGGTTTAGGTTTCAGAAATAACCAAACTGGCCCCAAATTGGGAATCAAATCGGGACCGGTAAAATCCAAGCAAAGAAGGAGATTCCGGCTGAGACTTATGTTCTCCCAGTTTTCCTTTGGTAGTGCATGGGAGCTTTACTGAAAATACAAATACATACAATCGCTTTAAGAATCTGTCCTTACATGAGGGTTCAATATATAGTTACAAAAGTTCATAGTACATCAGGCAATGTTTATAGTAAACAACAATGTACGTTCACCCTACACAGTAGCTAGAAAAGTCAAACCAGTCCGCGCCGGCTGAACTACTCACACACACAAACTTCTCCCCTTCCCTTTGTATCCGCCGCTCGAACGCCGGTGACTGTGCAAACCGGGCGTACGCATACAGTGATTACGTAAATGGGTTTGAGGCTCGAATGTAAACAAATACGGTGACCGGTTGAGTTTGACACAACTCGGCTTGCGTGAAAATTTCCGCCCGCAAGTCGTCTTTTTTTCAAAAAAATTAGTAACAACACTACAAGGCTCATATCGGGTTACAACCACTGGGCTGATACACCCTAACCAACAACAATATTTACACATATGCTATATGACAATAGATGTTATAAAGGTAATCATGGGTAACCCACTAAATGTTGTTTGTACAGTATACTCTTAAGAGTCATCAACATAGCACAATTATTTAGGCGGGGTTGTCGCACGGAAGGTCCTAGGTTCGAGTCCTGGGTAAGCCACTCACGTCTGTTGTTTTTCTGTTGTCTAGTTTTCTACTTCTTTATTTCTTACGAGTTTCTAGCCATGCACGGTCACATGAAAGGTAACGGCTTTCCCCGGGTTTAAAGACCAGGGAATTCTGCAGCTATTCTACAAGAAAGAGCGTGCAGTGACCAAGCTCGGTGTCAAAGAATTCTAGGAAGGTCGCCGCAACAAAGAGGCCCGGGACGCCTTACAAATTATGCGGACCAGCAGACAGAAGACATGAAAAGATATAAGATATTCTCCCGCTCACCCGCGCCAGGGAAAGGGGAGTTAACCTGTCCAATTACAAAGTGACAGGCCAGTTTCCCCAATCTACCGCTGTCAAGAGACAAAAATAATAAGAAATGGGAGGGACTAAAAGACCAGGGTGGTCTTAACAGACAGAGTACCAGAATTTTCTTTGCCAAGCGTGGCAGTGTGCAACTTTTAACATGGATAATCAGTGTGGAACTTCTAAAAGAAACAAGGCAAATACCAGTTGAACAAGTGGTGAGGAAATAGGACTGGGGTTGGATAAGATACAGACGCGATAAAATCACAAGGCAGTCCTTGATATGGAATCCCCAGATTAAGGGAAATAAAAGAACTTAAAATCTGGAGACAGATGTGAATGGGGACAAAGACGACATGGATAAATCTTGAATGAATAGTACAGAACAGTCAAACTTGACGTGAATTTGTTAACGCTCTTTCTACAAAGGACACTGAAGGTTAATGATGGTAAAGAATCTTTTGACAGTCGCTGGATGGAAAAGGGAATAATGGGACATAATGACATGCTTCCTACAGAGTTTACAAAAACTAAATTACAAAACTTTTTCATGATCATTTTGTAAAATTCCAAAAAAATATATTTTAAAAAGCTAAAAATGTTATAAAACGTCATAACTTATCAGGACCTGCTTGCTTCATTTCTTGAAGGCCTGAGGATTGACATCCAAATGATGAAAGAAAGAAAAAAAATTAGAAAAAAAAAACATGTAGTCTTTGTTCAAAATGTAATACTATTTACAACAATTGTCACGAGAGGCGAGTAATGTTGCATTTAGATTCTTAAACCCTATTGCCGAACAGTTGCCGATAAATTTCACAAAGCATGAGAAAGCAGTCGATGGTGAAAACCCATTGTCCACAATAGACAGCGTTCTTCGTAAGTCATGGGAAAGCAATCAATTTTGCATGGAGTGTGTACATAACAATGAGACATTAGTACAAAAGACCATCCAGGGACAATTAGAAGGAGTCGCCAATACGGCTCGGTTGTGTTTATACAACGGCAGTAATACCCATGTATTATTTTGCCTAGTAACAGAACATAATGAATAGACGGAGACAGATCAGCGAGGAAACGTTACAATGAGTATTTTGTTAAGTCTGTTCTCATGGAACAGGCAAAGTAATATTGGATTAATGGAGACCGATAGTCTGAACGAAGATAAATATGAAATAAGTCATTATAAAGAGACCAGAAACACTGCACAGACATCAAAAGACGGAAGAGACGGATTGTCTGGGCTAAGCAAAATATGAAAGCGAACCTAGCAAAAGATTACAGAAAACTTTACAGAGTAATGGGGACTGGTTGTCTGAACTAAAGTAAAGACGAATGGAACATCACATAGGATCAGAACCCCTTCGCAAGACATCAGGAGAGAGAACACCGACATTGCTGGGGGCAATATTTTCAACATATAATCCAGGAAGATTCGTCTTTCGGGGTTGCTACAGAAAGCATTCCGCCAGCACGACTTGGTTCGATATTTCACGAGGAAGATTCTGGACCTGTTGTCAGTGATTTCTTTATACAGGACCAAGGTTAGTGTACTATAGTTTGTAAATTATTAATATACATTCATTTTAATTTCAGTTATATATATACATATTTTCCATAAATATAACACTGTAAATATCAGTCACTTTTTAAAATAATACTATATTTTACACTATTAGGTACAGGTTGCAATAAACACCGTGCAGAGAGTTATTATATTTATAAGATTGCACAGTTTCCAATAACCATAACGAGGTAAATACAAGACACTTTTCTATTACTTCTTACATTACCCGTTAACCCGTGCAGTAAACATCGCGCAGAGATTCATTATATTGGTAAGATTTCACATACAAGAACACACCACATGCGTAGCATAGATATACGGGGTACTTATGAGGCTTTATCATTTTATCCATCTCAGTGGTAGAGACAGGGATTCTTTGAGATTACTCAGCCTTTGTCTTACTACCATGGCTGGCGTCGTTGGAACAAGCTAATACGTAGGGCCAACCAGATATACTGCGACGACACGTATCTCACAGATATCAATAGTTACCGGCATCAACATACAAAAGCAACTGGGGGTTTAGGAAGGAATTAGCCAGGGCAAAGGAGCCTTTCTACACACAACCACCCACACAGAATAGTAATGAGAAATTACACAGTAATGGATGAATTACAATTAGCTGCCCACGAGAAATGTTGATCAGAAGTGGCAGGAGCACACGGACGATCTTTTACAACCAATGCCCACGAGAATTATTGATCAGAAGTTGCAGTAGCACACGGACGATCTTTTACAACGAGTGCCTACGAGAAATCTTGATCAGAAGTGGCAGGAGCACACGGACGATCTTTTACAACCAATGCCTACGATAGTTATTGAGAATCTAAATTACCTATGGTAATGGACAGACTCTCCAAGTAAAACTGCTGCGCTAACACATTAAAATATATAACATATTTACATCAAGTACCACATGAGCAAAACGTCATCACAACAAGTAGACATCCGCCTACCAGACGAAGACTCTGCAGCCTGGCATTGCGTTCAACACAACCTATGAACACGCAAACTCAGCCGCTCGATGCATTGTCAAAACTCGAATTGTGAAGAACAAAAGATCAGGCCATCGACACCTGAAGGAAATTAAGTGCACCGTCCAGTGTTATTGAATACAGACAAAGACATATCCATTGTATACAAACATCCAGAACTTTATTGACAGTCAGCCAGAGGCCAAGAAAAAAGATATCCTTTCTTTTGTAGTTAGGAGTAGATTAAATTCATCATCATCTTCACTTAGTATAGACTTAAGATTAGATGGTATTTTTTGGTTTGTTTGTTTTGTATTAACTACGACCTTCTCTTCCAGGTATAGTTAGTTTTAGTCGTCATTACATTTGTATTATTGTATTTGGGTGTTGTGTTACCTATAAGTAATCCAATAAATGCTGTAGTTGTGTTTACATTACCAACACACGTTACTTACATACTTAGAGAAGGAAAGAAAGTGTGCGAGAGAGTCATACAGTTCTTCCTTTCTTCTTCTTCTGTTCACTCAGGGTGATAGAAGGGGTGGGGGTTCGCGAGCTATAAGGAGAGGATAGATAGATTGGTAGAAGTGACAGTGTCTCGAGATTCAGAATCACTGGGATTATCTGCTTGAAACTTATCGCAAAGTCTCATATTCGCCTTCTCCCACTCCTGCTGTCTATCTTTACCCGGTTGTAAGGCGAATCTGAGCCACTGACAACGCCTGCACCACAAAGATAACTCTCCCTGGTTAATCCTCGGGTTAACCCTGTGACAAAGGACTGGGGTTGGATAAGATACAGACGCGATAAAATCACAAGGCAGTTCTTGATATGGAATCCCCAGATTAAGGGAAACAAAAGGACTTAAAATCTGGAGACAGATGTGAATGGGGATAAAGACGACATGGATAAATCTTGAATGAATAGTACAGAACAGTAAAACTTGACGTGAATTTGTTAACGCTCTTTCTACAAAGGACACTGAAGGTTAATGATGATAAAGAATCTTTTGACAGTCGCTGGATGGAAAACGGAATAATGGAAAATAATGACATGCAGAGTTTAGAAAAATTAAATTCCAAAACTTGTTCATGATCATTTTGTAAAATTTCAAAACAATGTATTTTAAGAAGCTGAAAATGTTATAAAACGTCATAACTTATCAGGACCTGCTTGTTTCATTTCTTGAAGGCTTGAGGATTGACATCCAAATGATGAAAGAAAGAAAAAATAGAGAAAAAAACATGTAGTCTCTGTTCAAAATGTAGTACTATTTACAACCATAACAAAAAATGCATTCCAGAAATTTAGTGGACTCTCGTGAAGTCTGCAGATACAAGTAATGTTATTTACTGTAGTGAAGCAACAAGGATACATGCATCTTTGTAACAGTGGTTCTTAAAATACAGGATGTTCCAAAAGTCATTACTTAATTTGTTTTGCTTATAACTTTTGAAACTAGAGAAAATAAGAAAGAAGCCAAAAAATTTCTAATTAGACAAAAAAATTATTTCGTGAATGAAACTTGCGGCTGGATTTTTTTTAATCTGCAAGGAAAACAACAATAAAACTTAAATCAAGCAAGTTACAGCGTCTTAAAATGGAGTGATGACTTTTGGAACACCCAGTGTACATCATCGCAACAAGAGAACCCTGCATTACCCATTTTAACAACAGTACGAAAACGAAATCAGTTTACGCTCAAATAAATCTCCTCACAGCGAAATCAATTTATCTGTCTATCCATCCTCATTTATAATGATGTCACGGGCGTGAGCTTAGCAGACGTGGGTAACTATCAACAACGATAACTCAGACCAGAAAGTGTTTCCATTTTCCCTGACACGCTTCTGCAAACCAACCAGAAAAAATGTACGAAATGAAAAGCGGGAAATCTAATTATAGTCATTAGTTTACCGTCGGCAAGCCAATATCGCAACAGTCATAAATTGCACAGAAATAATAACAATTTTCTTAATTTTTCGCGCGTGCTAACTTGCATTCCACTTGGGCAAACAGTCGTTGATGTTGACATTCCCGAAGATGTATTTCAAAGGAAGAAGCTATGTTTTTAGCGCACTTGTTTATTTTTGTAAAGACATATGAACATTGAATGAAATTCATTTTACAAGCAGGGTTGGGTGCTTAAAGTTGTGCTTAAACAGAAGCGAGCCTGGCAAATTTGTAACCTCATTGGAAATTAAGGAGACATTTGTATGGAGTCTTTGGTGAGTGCAGGAATATGATATCTCGGTGTAGCTCTCAAAGAAACATATAATTTTAGCAGATATCTTGTGGAAAATTTAGGAAATTGTATTTGTACGTATGAGACAGAAACAAACCAGGTTTTATCTTCGCCTATGTGCCTCATGGCATGTTTGCAGTTACTGATGATGATGCTGATGATGATGATGATGATGATAATAATAATGATAATAATTGTTATTATTATTTTTTATTACTATTATTATTATATGGAGTGTACAATATTATTTTGTCACTTTTTTGTCGTAGAAATCTTTAATTTGATTGCTCATTTGACAACACGTAATGGCAGTCCCATAACAAATACTGCCGTAGGGGTATGAAGTATTAGAGACGTCATAACAAAGTAGGTCTCAGTTTTACGAGATGGGGATTACCAATTCCCTAACTCACGAACAGAGTCAATTACCCATTTTTATAGCTATGTAAAGTGAACCGTAACGCAATCTGATTTCGAACTAATCCCTTTCCCTCGAGAGGCAAGCGCTCTAACCACTTTTCCAAGCGGTCGCTCGCTAGCTCACTTGATATACAAGTTTAATTTCTATTTTTGGGTTGCTGTTGTTGTTTTGTTTTTGTTAATTGTATTTTGTTTTGTTGCATTGTGTGAGTCTAGATCAGGATCTTCTCAACAACTTCTTTTCTACCCCAGATGATGGCTAACGTGCCAGGAACATACGATGGAGCACCTTGACTATTTTTATAGTGAGTGCTTTTGAGTATCTGATACTGGTACATAACGAACACGATTAATACCAGTGGAACAAGAGATGAGGTCAAGACTTTAGCGTGGGATGTCATACAAACTGTGGAAATCAGCTGATAACATTACACGGCAGTTGTTGCCTTGTGTGAACCTGGCATACACTAGCATTTATACCTGCTATAATACTACATATAATAAGAATGGCAGACGTTAAAAGCAGATTCGGCGTTTTCGCACAAAACGCAGTTTCATTAAAAGTTCAGTAGCAGTCGGAGCTCTGAGAGGGCAAGACAGTGCAGTCCCAGAAAATAATTTGAATGCGAGTTTTGCGTGGGATTTTTGTAAAAGGAGAGTTGTTATTTTGGTTTTTTTCCATTGTTTAGATGGAAAAGAGAGATGTGACTGTGACGTACGTCTAAGTATGACAAATGAATTTCCCTGACTCGATGGATTATAACAGAATATTGGCCTCTCATAACTTTAGAACCCCTGATCATCTATTGTAACTTTAACCTGCATGCAGCATTTCCACGAGAATTTTACACGCTGGATCATTAATATGTAGCCTGCTATCTTCTGTGAACTTTTGAGATCGCATGGCCTTTGATGGGAGGTTAAATCACGCCCACGACCATCTCTGAGAACGATTTATAGCAATCTTTTCCTTAACGCCGGCCCAAAAGAGGACGTGGCCAGAGACACTCCTGTTTCTAGAGCAATTAACAGCAGTTCATTTTCTTACCTGGCTGTCGCCCCGCCTGGTGGGAGTTGCCAAAGCTTCTCAGAACAGCGGTACCATCAAAGACAGGCTGATCTTCAGAATTCAACGTGGAGCGGTATACGATCTAAAGAATCAGGGAACTCTCAGCTAACGTAGTTAGCTTCTCGAGAAATTTTCGCACCCTTATGCGAGCAGCCTGAGACGAAGAAGATCGGCAGACCGGGGAAAACGGAGGAAACACAGCGGTTAACACAACGGCGTTGTACCTCGGATTTTGCTATACTTCAAGAAAGGCGTGAAAATCCAACACGTCCCATTTAAGTTACATTCGAGATGTATAAATAAAGAACTCCGAAAACTGCATTTTATCGTTCGTTCTGACAGAATCCTAGTTTCACTAGCATATAGCCTAGTCGGATTCCTGCTAGATTTCATCTACCTTCGTTGACTATTGGAGTGTATTCTTTCTGCGCAGACGAACGATCATTCAACCTGCATCCCAGCAATTATAAATTATATACAGAGTTCTGCCAACTCAATTCGATAACTCCAGTAACGTATGAACTGTTTTAAAGCTAAACTTTTGGCGACCTGTAATGGGCCCCGCTCCTCTGAATTTAACTGAGAATAAAGCCACCCAAGAAACACTTTTAAAATACTAGTTCATATAGTCCTTACAGTAAACTGGAAGCAGAACATATTTTATTCACTGCCCTATTTGTGAAGAAGAACATAGATCTACCTGAACACTGTCTGTCTAGTATATTCAGTGGATTTTACCCACCCCCGAAGAAGAACTTACCTCAGTGTTTTTAACTTGTGACAGTACGGAAAAAGAAAGTTATCTCCACCAGCTGTGCCAATTTTAGGAACCACACCATACCTCACGCTTAGCCAAGTGCCTGTGCCATTCATTAGGAACTTTATCTAAACCAACAGTAGCCTTTACGCTTCACCGTCTGGCGATTTTTTTTGAGACTATTTGTTACCTCGTTAAATCTGGGGCCTGACACGGAAGAAATAAGAAGACCAGTCCATTATTCCACGGTATTAGCTGCTGTGGTAAATGATTCCTAGAGTGCCAGAATTCACCATTTTGGTAAGTCTGCGTGCGTGTCTGTGGGATGGCCAGCCCTAGTGTGTTTTTTTTAATGAAAGGAGATTTAATCTTTTCTTTACCCTTTTAATTAGTTCGACCTAGTATTAAGGTGCATTATATTCCTTGTACGGGACTTCTCCTAGCGGGATTGTGTAACTGTGTTCATTCCCCCCTTCCGTAAAATTTGTTGAAAAGGGAGACATTTGAGACCCTAGCTTTCCCTCTACACCCCCCCCCCCCATTTACTGTAACCCCTTGCCCCAGAGTAATAAATTTACCGGTTGGTTAAATTGCCTATCTCTGATCACCCCCCCCCCCCTTCCTTGTCTTTTGGACCGGGTCTTGTCTGTTAGTAAATACAACCGGGAAACGGTGGATGGGATATTTCTCCTCAAACACCCCTCTTCCCTTATCATATTTGTATTCTGTAACCTTTGATTTTTGACTGTAAATGTATAATTAGTTGTGACTGATTTATGATAATAAAGGTATTGAACTTATTTGTATTGGTTGTCGGCTGGCCCAAAACTCCAAACCTTTTCCATCTTCTTCTTCTTCTGTCCTTAGCTTCCGACCGTCAAAGCAGTCAGTGGCCATTACGCCTAGTGGCGTCTTAGGGCAACAGCAGATAGGTTTTCTTTGCCATTGTTTCCCATCACGCCTATTGGCGTCTTTAGGGCAATGGCAAATCAATCCATTTGCTGTTGTTTCCGTAATCGAAGTGACTGGCAATCGGGTGATCAGCCCGTTGGTCTTTTCCATCTGTGTAGGCTGTATTCATGTACGTTGTGCGACAGAATCACCAAATCGGTGAGTGCGCCTGAGCGACTGGAACTGACAAACAATTGTTTGTTCAGAAGAGAGATAGGAATAGTCTGTGAGAAACAGATATTGTCGTAATAAGAGACTGTCCTTGCTCTTCCCAGCGCTTGTGAATCTACTACCTCATTCTCCTAAATCCTTATTCTCACAGAGCCTTCAATATCACTCTACACTCTAAAGGGACCAATATCCATCAGAACCCTCTCAGATAAAAATTACGACAGTATATGGTTAGCTCGTTCGAGATTCTGAACCTAGTTAAAATAGAGTGTGGTTGATTGTCTTTGTGAAGTAGGGTATAATCTTTAAAAGTAATTACTTCCCCTAGACCAAGCCGTTCAGTATTTGGGCCGACCACACAATAATTATAACAGGTTTGTTTTTCCACAGGAGCAGGCAGTTAGTGATAATAAAAGATTTGTCACCTTTGTATTCTCTGGCAGAGGGAATTGAAATTTTTGGTTATATAATTGCTGGGACTGCGTGATTGTTTTACAGTCACTAAAGGTTTTTTGAAGTTATTAGATTTGAGCTTAGCTAAAGACGTCTTGTTCTGACTTTTTAAGTCTTGTTAACACGTCTCTTCTCATAAAATTGACTTCAGGGACGGAGTTTGTTGTTAGAGAATTAAAATTTCGGGAAAAAAAAAATTTTTTTTTTCCCTTTTAAATTGGTTTAATTTAAATCTTTCTCTACTGATAGTAATAGTAGTTTTTTTTTTCCTAGTGTAACTTACCAATTAATTGGCATAGTTGCTTGCGTTAAGAGTCTTAAGTGACAATAATAGCGGCGATAAGTTAACACTCGAGGTCATTAAGTAAATTGTTTTTTACTTTCGGTTTTTCTCGTAGCGGCTTTGTTTTTTTTCCCTTCTTGTTCTTTCTTAATACTCTCTAATAGTAGAAGCATCCAGTTTTTCAATCATGGCAGAGAGAATTAGGATAAGATCCATTCTGAGACAGAAAGCGAAAGACTCAGGATTAGACACAGAAGCCGCGAATCTGTTTATCACCCAGGAACTGCAAATATATGACGCGGAGCAACAAAGAGCAGAAGCAGAGAGGAAAGAAGAGAAACAAAGGGCAGAAGCTGAGAGGAAGGAAGAAAAAGAGAGAGAAGAGAGGGCAGAAGCTAGGAAGAAAGAAGCGGACGATCGTCAATTGGAGCAGAAGAAAATTGAGGCAGAGATGGAAGCTCGCAGGGAAAGAGAGAAGGAGAGACAACGTGAGGAGAGAGACAGGGAAAGACAGCATGAACTGGCGCTTAAGGCTTTAGAGAGTCGGGGCGCCTCTACTTCGAATAACGGAGAGCCGTCTTCGCCCCAGTCAATGGATCTCTCCAGCACTCAGACTGCCCAATTAACGGCGATGTCTTTTGCTTTAGAATCTTTTCCTAGCCCTAATGAAAAAATTGACAGCTACCTAGAAAAATTCGAAAGGCTCGCGAATCTGTATGGGTTAGAGAGTTCCCGCTGGGCACTTAAGCTCTCAACGTCACTAAAAGCTAATGCTTATGACGTATACACAAAGCTTGGAACCAACCAACATGATTACGACATGCTGAAAAAGGCCTTGCTAGAACGGTTTGATATGACCGCCCGAAAATTCCTGCAAATGTTCAGGAACAGCCGAAAAGAGAACACGGAAACATTCTCACAGTTCTCTTCACGTCTCACGGGCTATTTGACAAAATGCATCGAATTATCGGACCTACCTCTTACATATGAGGGACTCCTTGAACTTGTTCTTGTGGAGCAGATAAAGTCAACTTTGTCAAACGAAACCCGTAGATTTTTGGCGGAACAGGGCGCAGTCAGACTTGAGGACATCCTCAATAAGGCCGAACGCTATACCAATGCAATGGCCGAACTTCCCAGCACTAAACGTAAACCCACAGATGAGCCATCTCGAAAACAAAATCTAGAGCAGTCATCCTATTCTTCTAATTCCTCTCAGAATTATAACCAACGAGAAAATAATACCCAGAGACCTCCCCAGGAAAAATCGAAATTCTACAAAACCCGATTACACCCCCCCCCCCCCCCCCCCAACCCCACACCCCCCACCCCCCCCACCCCCCCCCCCCCCCCCCCCCCACCCCCACAACAGTTCTGATCAACCTACCAGGCCTACGTGGCAGCGCGGCCACCAAGGTCAAGGAAAAGGAAAGACCCCTACACCAGGAACGTCTGATCAGGGCAAACAAACCGGTCCAAACCGCGTTGGATGTTTGCATACAGCCTCGAAAGGTAGAGTCAATGTCAGTGATTCTCAACCTGAGGGGGACCGACCCTCAACTCGAGGAACTGTAATTTTGAATGGTACCTCAACCACTTGTCTCTTTGACACTGGATTAAGTTTTAGTTGTATTGTTGCTAGACACCTAGTCAAACCAGGTCAGGAGACAGAGGAAACCGTCAAACTTAGTGGAGTTTTTAAGAGTGATGCGCCCAGGACGCTGCCTATCGCACTGGTAGAAATACACTCTGACTTTGTCAGAGGTGTTATTAAAGCGGCCATAATGGATGATCCGATCTACCCAGTTATCCTGGGATGTAGATATGTGTTTATTGGGAGACCAAAGGAGCCGATTGTGGCAGCGGTAACCACAAGAGGGCAAGCCAAGAAGGAGAAGGAGCCTGCGCCAAATTTGTTGCCGAATGAACTGAAGGAGGCGCAACAAAAGGACCCTACTCTGGAGCCCTGCTTTAGAAAACTGCCCATGGCTAAGGACCCCAGACACAACGGAGACATCTTTTCTAAAGATGGCGTATTGTATCGTAGAACGGGCAACCCGGACACGGGGAATAACCAGCTCCTAGTACCGACGCAGTACAGAAGCCAGATCTTAGAAATGGGGCACTCTCTTCCCTTTAGCGGACATATGGGACAAAACGCCACTATTCAGCGAATAAAAAAACCACTATTGGTGGCCAGGAATGAACTCTGACATTATCAGGTACGTGAAATCCTGCGCCCAGTGCCAACGGGTAGCACCCAAGCACTTGACACCCCCAGTGCCCATGGGGCAAATGCCAATAGTGGGTACTCCATTTGAACGGGTTGCTGTCGACATCATTGGACCCCTGGAAAGGACCAAAAGAAAGCACAGGTTCATCCTGACTTTAGTCGACACTTGCACAATGTGGGCCGAAGCTGTACCGCTAACATGCATAGATTCCAAGCATGTCGCAGAAGCCCTCGTGCAAATCTTTACACAGTTGGGATTCCCTCAACAAGTTTTGACGGACAATGGATCCCAATTCCGTAGCCTGTTAATGGAGGAGATCTTTAAGATCTTGAGGGCCAAACATATCCACACAAGTCCCTACCATCCGGCCGGAAATGGGCTCGTGGAACGTTTTAATGGCACCCTCACCACCATGTTACGTAAGCTGGGTCAGGAGAAACCGGAAGACTGGGACCTATATATATCGGCTGCCTTATTCGCCTACCGAGAGGTTCCCCAAGCGTCTACGGGATTCCCGCCTGCCACACTTTTATTTGGCAGACCTATAAAGGGGCCATTAGAAGCCTTACTTCGGTCCCTGACAGACCAAAAGGCTGACGAGACAGTCGTCTCTGCAAGCAAATATGTATCTGAGCTCAAGGAAAGGTTAAAGCTAGGATGGGATCTAGCCAACACCAACCTTAAGAAAGCCCGCGCTAAACATACTAAAAGATACAACAAAGCTGCAAAAGAGAGAGAACTACAACCAGGGGAGAACGTTTTGTTGCTACTTCCAACCGGAAGCAATAAACTTTGCATCGGATGGCAAGGGCCGTTTACCGTCCTTAAAAAGATCTCACGTACCAATTACAAGATCTCCATCAAAGGAAAGGAGAAGGTCTTCCACATAAATCTGCTTAAGAAATATTTGGAAAGACTGGTGCCATCCTCCGAGCATCTCTTGGCTGTCGCCATAGCAACGGAAGACGAGGATGATGATGATGGTTGCATGGAGTATCCATTGCAACCCACAGAATTCTTTAAAGATGTCAAGTTCGGCAATAATCTCTCAGTAGAACAACAAACACAAACCAGGGCGCTACTGAAGCAGTACAGTGCAGTCTTAACGGATGTACCTGGTCGAACAAATCTCATCGAATTTGACATGAAATTAACAAACGAGACCCCTGTTCGAACCAGAGTATACCCCATTCCGTACGCCAAAGCTGATGCACTTCGCGGAGAAATAGACAAGCTGCGTCAGGCAGGAATTATCAGCGAGACTACATCTCCTTACAGTTCGAGTGTAGTGCTGTTACAGAAGCCCAATAAGGAAGTTCGGCTGTGTATTGATTACCGGTTGCTAAACGCCGTAACGGAATTCCAGCCTGAACCGCTCCAAACTGTTTCTGAGTTGTTCACCAAGCTCAGCAAGGCAACGATTTTCTCCAAGATTGACCTCAGTAAAGGTTATTATCAAATACCAGTCAAGGAGGAAGTTAAACCTTTGCTAGCTTTCAGCACTAGTGAAGGACATTACACATTTAATGTGATGCCGTTCGGATTGCATAACGCACCAGGAGTGTTTACCAGGATGATGAGAAAGCTTTTAGAACCCTTGCAAAGTCCCCACATCCATAATTTCATGGACGACATCTTAATTGCATCGGAATCCTACGAAGAACATATTGCTACCGTCGCTATGCTCCTTAGGAGACTACAGGAAACTGGTCTCACAGCACAGCCAGACCTAGCAAATGTCTCATCGCATTTGAAAAGCTGGACTTCCTGGGGCACACTATTTCTCACGGCTGTAGTTGGCCTATTAAGAAGAACGTGGAGAAAATAGTGGCAGCAAAAAGACCCCGAACAAAGAAAGACATCAGGTCATTCTTATCACTATGTGCCTACTATCAGAAATACATCCAGAACTTCAACGGACTGACAGCACCTCTGACTGACCTCACCAAGAAAGGTTGTCCTGATAAGGTCATGTGGGATCAAAAGTGCGAACAGGCATACAGCACTTTGAAAGGACAGTTGTCGGCATACCCCATCCTAAGGTTACCTGACCTTAAGAAACCTTTCGTACTGAGAGTTGACGCATCAGGTCACGGCATCGGGTCAACATTGCTGCAAGCCGAGGACAGTGACCCGAACATGCTATTCCCAGTAGCTTACGGCAGTCGGAAACTGAGCAAAGCGGAACGCAACTACAGTGTCGTTGAAAGAGAATGTCTCGCTCTGATTCATGGCATCAGACGCCATCATGAGTTTCTGTATGGTACTTCTTTCACGGTGCAAACAGACCATGCTCCATTAGCTTTCCTGGGTGCCAATAAGGAATTCAACGCAAGGATAATGCGTTGGGCCTTGTTATTGAGTGTTTATTCCTTCAAAGTGGAATATATTCCAGGAAAACAGAATGTCGGAGCTGACTTCTTGAGTAGAAACTGGACCACGGAGGAAGAGGAGAAAATCGACGATGCCAATCATCCAAAAGCTACCGATCAGGGCAGCTTCATTGTCATAAACGAAACATGAAAACGAGTTTCCATGTCTCAAAAGTGGGGACGACTGTGACGTACGTCTAAGTATGACAAATGAATTTCCCTGACTCGATGGATTATAACAGAATATTGGCCTCTCATAACTTTAGAACCGCTGATCATCTATTGTAACTTTAACCTGCATGCAGCATTTCCACGAGAATTTTACACGCTGGATCATTAATATGTAGCCTGCTATCTTCTGTGAACTTTTGAGATCGCATGGCCTTTGATGGGAGGTTAAATCACGCCCACGACCATCTCTGAGAACGATTTATAGCAATCTTTTCCTTAACGCCGGCCCAAAAGAGGACGTGGCCAGAGACACTCCTGTTTCTAGAGCAATTAACAGCAGTTCATTTTCTTACCTGGCTGTCGCCCCGCCTGGTGGGAGTTGCCAAAGCTTCTCAGAACAGCGGTACCATCAAAGACAGGCTGATCTTCAGAATTCAACGTGGAGCGGTATACGATCTAAAGAATCAGGGAACTCTCAGCTAACGTAGTTAGCTTCTCGAGAAATTTTCGCACCCTTATGCGAGCAGCCTGAGACGAAGAAGATCGGCAGACCGGGGAAAACGGAGGAAACACAGCGGTTAACACAACGGCGTTGTACCTCGGATTTTGCTATACTTCAAGAAAGGCGTGAAAATCCAACACGTCCCATTTAAGTTACATTCGAGATGTATAAATAAAGAACTCCGAAAACTGCATTTTATCGTTCGTTCTGACAGAATCCTAGTTTCACTAGCATATAGCCTAGTCGGATTCCTGCTAGATTTCATCTACCTTCGTTGACTATTGGAGTGTATTCTTTCTGCGCAGACGAACGATCATTCAACCTGCATCCCAGCAATTATAAATTATATACAGAGTTCTGCCAACTCAATTCGATAACTCCAGTAACGTATGAACTGTTTTAAAGCTAAACTTTTGGCGACCTGTAATGGGCCCCGCTCCTCTGAATTTAACTGAGAATAAAGCCACCCAAGAAACACTTTTAAAATACTAGTTCATATAGTCCTTACAGTAAACTGGAAGCAGAACATATTTTATTCACTGCCCTATTTGTGAAGAAGAACATAGATCTACCTGAACACTGTCTGTCTAGTATATTCAGTGGATTTTACCCACCCCCGAAGAAGAACTTACCTCAGTGTTTTTTAACTTGTGACAGTACGGAAAAAGAAAGTTATCTCCACCAGCTGTGCCAATTTTAGGAACCACACCATACCTCACGCTTAGCCAAGTGCCTGTGCCATTCATTAGGAACTTTATCTAAACCAACAGTAGCCTTTACGCTTCACCGTCTGGCGATTTTTTGAGACTATTTGTTACCTCGTTAAATCTGGGGCCTGACACGGAAGAAATAAGAAGACCAGTCCATTATTCCACGGTATTAGCTGCTGTGGTAAATGATTCCTAGAGTGCCAGAATTCACCATTTTGGTAAGTCTGCGTGCGTGTCTGTGGGATGGCCAGCCCTAGTGTGTTTTTTTTAATGAAAGGAGATTTAATCTTTTCTTTACCCTTTTAATTAGTTCGACCTAGTATTAAGGTGCATTATATTCCTTGTACGGGACTTCTCCTAGCGGGATTGTGTAACTGTGTTCATTCTCCCCTCCCGTAAAATTTGTTGAAAAGGGAGACATTTGAGACCCTAGCTTTTCCTCTACACCCCCCCCCCCCGCTTTACTGTAACCCCTTGCCCCAGAGTAATAAATTTACCGGTTGGTTAAATTGCCTATCTCTGATCCCCCCCCCCCCCCCCGCCTCCTTGTCTTTTGGACCGGGTCTTGTCTGTTAGTAAATACAACCTGGAAACGGTGGATGGGATATTTCTCCTCAAACCCCCCTCTTCCCTTATCATATTCGTATTCTGTAACCTTTGATTTTTGACTGTAAATGTATAATTAGTTGTGACTGATTTATGATAATAAAGGTATTGAACTTTATTTGTATTGGTTGTCGGCTGGCCCAAAACTCCAAACCTTTTCCATCTATGTAGGCTGTATTCATGTACGTTGTGCGACAGAATCACCAAATCGGTGAGTGCGCCTGAGCGACTGGAACTGACAAACAATTGTTTGTTCAGAAGAGAGATAGGAATAGTCTGTGAGAAACAAATATTGTCGTAATAAGAGACTGTCCTTGCTCTTCCCAGCGCTTGTGAATCTACTACCTCATTCTCCTAAATCCTTATTCTCACAGAGCCTTCAATATCACTCTACACTCTAAAGGGACCAATATCCATCAGAACCCTCTCAGATAAAAATTACGACAGTGACAAAAGTCGAAAAAACAGAAAGACGTCGGCAAAATGTCGAAAACAGAGAGACATGTGTAGAAAAATTGTAACGTGTGGAAAAAAAGTGAGTCGTGTGAAAAATGGCGGGAAAAGGAAGGAGCTGTATATAAAAAAGAGAGATGTGCGAGAAAGAGAGATTATATTATATTATATTATATTAGATTAGATAGATAGAAATTTTTGCATGGCAGTTTGTAGTGTTAGGTGAACTTCGTCTTTGAGATTATCAAGACCAGTTTATTCTTTTCTTCTTGTGACAGGGGCTAGGTGTACCTCACACCCAAAGACCCATGCACTAAGAAAATTTATTAAGGATCGTTTGACAGGGGTTGCAATTATTGGTTGCTTGCAACCCTCAGCAGCAGACTTAGCAATTCAAGCAACACAAAGCCTTATACAGATCAACATTTAATACTACCGAACAGCCAGGCAGTGTTCATAGACTTTCTGAAAGAAACAATATATAAAACAATGTCTAAGTGAAAATCAATTGCATAGATAATAAAACTAACCATACAGAAAACATGCGCCCACCTGACACACTCAACAATCTCACACACTCATGCATATCTTCCAATGAGACTAGTATGGTGTTGTGCATGAGGCTGGCAATCTCACCATGTAACACAGATTGCTACCGAAACCACTACTGCAAGAGCATCTGAATGCTTTGTGAGGGCTTCATGTGGATGCCAGCCACATTGTTGGCCCCATGCTCCATAAGGAGCGAGAAGAGAAATATATATCTCCAAGACAGCCCACCTGCTCTCACAAACCATTCTACACATAACCATAATTAAATAACAATAAAATGGACATAAAATAATATTCAACTATATGTACACCGAATACTCTCATTAATGAGAATAAGCTACTTCCTCTCAACCGATCCACATCAATATTTGTTCCTGCACTCTGAACATGTCGTAAGCGACGACTGGTGCGCCTGGCAACAAGCGTGTGTATATGACCCCTGATGAGATTGGGAACTCATCACATGAAATACATCGTTACAGTTACCGAAGCAACCACTGCAATAGCATAAAAATGCTTCTTGTGGGCCTGTAATGGACACCAGCCGCACTGGTGTTTCCATGCTCCGCAAGGAGCAAACAGAGAAACACCTCTGTCTTCAAGTGCCTCACGCACCAAGGAGTGGCCTTGCGCTCTCCAGAAATCTAAATACCTATTCTCACCTCACTTAAAGTAATCCACTAAAGATATACAGTGGAATAATCAATAATCGTGAAATACACTAAATTACAATATCAAAGAATCAAAATATCAAAGAATAAAATAAAATTACTCTTGCCTTAACAAAACTAGAATTAAATTCATCACCTAAAGGAGATTTAACACGAAAACTATCTCTTCCATTACTGGGGAAAACTACCTTAACATGCTTTCACCCACGTGTCAATTCACACAATATAACATAGCGTAACATTATAGGCTTATAACACGTGATAACTAGGAGTGTTAAATGCAGACTCCTTGGTGCCTTCTTTATTCACAGTCATCAACACGTGCCCCCCCCCCCCGGTTGCCATCTTCCCAACTAGTTAATATTATCTAAATTAAAGTAATAGATCGCTTCTCTGCCTGGTTTCATGTATGAAATAGTTTGCCTTTCTTGCCCGGTCTGATGAATAAATAATTGCTACTAAACTCTTACAGCTGTGATTTGGACTTAACACTATTAAAATCTATCCACACATATTTTCACTCATCTATCATTTCAGAACTAAATCTAATGTCCTGGAAGAAATCTCCTTTGGAAACATCTATTTATTTCATTTAACATTAGAACAGACTCACGCTGAATATAATTTCAGAATTACAGAACACTAATGCTAATTTGCTTTGAAATCAAACTCACGTGTTCAAGGCATCTATACTGTAGATCGACTCTGGTTTCTTACTCTGGGTGTCTGACGAGATAAAGAGGCCTCTGCTAGCCAGGCCCTTCTTTATATAAGCGCTAAGCCTAATCGCTCACTTAGTGCACTGCGCGTATTGATTGGGTCACTTAAATAACACACGCGATTATTGCTCTAGAAGGCACGAAAACACAAATATAACCCACAGCTATTTCTAGAGCGAAAACACAAATATACACCACAACTAATTTTTAGGCTTTATTGTGGCCTAGCAATATATCTTCTTGAAGATTTTGTGGTAATCAGGCAGTGAACCACGGAGACATTTGTGATGACAAGATGGCGCTGTCACATTCTGTTGGATATATTTTCCTTTTGGATATACTCACTATTTTGTTTAAGCGTAAGTAAACCATGTCATTGTGTAAATACCAGTGCTTGTCAAATGATGTTTAAATAAAACTCCTGGTTGAATTTTACTGCATTGCTGAGTTTTTGGAACGTTACAGTTGGATCATTTAAAAACCATTATACGATTATTTAATTATCACTAAACCTAAAAGGGTAAGAACGAACCTGGGAAGAAAATTTAGCAAACGTCAAGAATCTCCATCTCAGGCGGAAGGCCTGTAGCCCACTTGAATGACATATTACCAGACAAGAAAAACACGAACATTACTTTAATTATTTTTGTAAAATAACCAATCAAGATAACTCCTGGCCAGATAACTGACACGGGCACACCTGGAATCCACAAGGTAGAAGAAATTGAAGGAGACTCAAAGCAAACACACAGAAGAGAACTGAAGACAGTCAACACAAGACATGGAAATAACTTGATCAGATGGCATGTGACAGAAGGACATATCGTGAAACAAGAGTGGAGTGATCACTAATTAACATTCGCAGGACTATGGCTCAAAAACTCCTCATCGGCTACAAGAAACACCTAAAAAGAAATAGTTAACACAAGAAGGATAAGATTAGAAAAGTTGCAGAAAAGTACAGAGAACATGGAAACTAACATAAATTTGTTTTTTTTTTAATGTAATATGTAATTTTGTTCTTTTTCCGTGCTTGTATATGCGTATGTGTGTCTTTTTAATGTATTTTTTCTCTTTTGGCGAAAGTTTTGTTTTCCTCTCTAACATAAATTATTCTACTCAGTCCGTGTGTAAAACACAGTCAATTATCATTTTCTCTGTTGTCTTAACTGAAAATGTAGGTCTTTAGCGTCATTTATTAATGAAAGTTTGGAAGGTTTTCTTCAAATTGTGTGGGCCAATTGAATTTAGTTTCAGCCATTTGCAGGACTTGGTTTAATTCGTGTTCTGAATTTCACTATGATCCAGATGCATCATTTCGTGCTGTTTAATTGCTTTTTTGGCATTCTTTTTCTTTTTCTAATTCATTTTCTTCCTTTCAAGTTCACTGACGGCACCGAATTTATTTTCTCTCTTCTACTTATTTTTCTTTTTAGTTTTTCTTCTTCTCGCTTTGTGCTACAGTGGGTATGGAAAATTCCCTGTTGCATACAAATTTCCTCTCTACTTTGTTTACTTTGTCACTAGTTTTGACTTTTCGCATCCTTGAAACAAACAGATCGCAACTAAGCAGACATTTAATTTACACCAGCAGAAACAAACTGACACTCTCACGTCTTGGTTGAATGGATGTGATACATCGATGACCCTTAATGGGCGCGTGTTCAAACACAGGCATCATGCCACTTGTCTTGGTACAATCTGGCATGTGAATATAAAACTATGTGGTAAGGTCTCGTAGACGAACTGTATAGCAACATTTGCACTTTTGTTTATTTTGTGAAACCTGAAACCGGCACAATGTCGTCGGCTTGTTTGTAAAACAAATGAAAATTTATGGGCCAGACAAAATAGATTGCTAGTTCTTGCGTTTCGGCCGACAAGGAGAAATGAGAGACGGATAAAGAATTATGCTAGACGCAGATAAACAAAATGGAAGGCATGCATAAATATGCTTTTTTTATCGTAAAGTGGGTCTGTTAAGCATAAGTTAGCACGTTAAATAATAATGTTAGTAATAACAATTTAAAAGTAAAATTATATAAATATGTGAGCGGAAAATATTTACTTAGCTCTTGCCCTTTCGTATTGCGGAAAAGAGTAATTTTTGACTATTTTTATTTTAGATCAAAATCGCAGTGTATATTTCCCTCGTTTCAAATCTCTATGTTCAACTCACTGTAAAGAGATGAAACTTTGCATGCAGCTCATTTCTTGGCACATTTTAATATTCAAGTTTTGACCAGCTTTGACACTGCCAATATTATGTAATAATTAAAACATTGTAAAATAAACTGGAAATAACTCCATTACAGTAAGGGTTTTAGAGCAAAGGAAATAGTGAAATACGAATATAGACTGCGTTTTTGTATCTGAAATTCACAACAGATTGGAATACCATCTATTCAACAAGTTAAAGATAGGAACTATTGATAAGTGTTAATGTGGCACCGATAAAATGACTGCTCACCTGCTTCAATGGTGCTTAACATGTAAGGAACAAAGACAGCACATGTGTCTGTCACCAGTACCATTCCTGGAAAAACTCTACCGAGATGTCAACAGCCTCAAACTGACCACTGCTTTCTTTGAACACATCCAAGTTGACGTCTGGGGGTGATCTTTGAACATATCCAAGTTGACGTCTGGGGGTGATCTTTGAACATATCCAAGTTGACGTCTGAGGGTGAGCGAAGAAGTATCTCAAATAGTGAGCGTTGGATGGTGAATGGCCAAGTGCTGATTAAATTAATGTGTTACTTCAAACAACAAGATCAGCGAGTCTTTCGTTTTAAACACAGCTCTAGTAAATGGCATATGTTTTTTTTTTAATTTTTGTATTTAGCTTTACAGCTTATCAAAGTATTTGGTTGTTTTTTTTTTTTTTTTTTTTTTAAAGATGAATCTTACTGGGTAGAAGTGAAAACAGTTTGAAACAAATAATATTCCGTTATGACTTAAAATCATAAAACAAATAAAGAAAACAACAGGTGTTAGAGATTGAGTTTTTTTAAAATAATTGTTACCAAATGCACTAAAAACAGAAATAAATGTTCCTTACATGTTACTGCATAGAGTGCCAGTAGATGGCTTCTTCTTCTACTTTGGTCCTTGGCCACCGACTAACAAAGCAATCAGTGACCATCACGAGTCTTGTAGGGCAGCAACTAACTGTATCCTGCTCGGTCGGCAGCCATCCTGCGTGTGGTGCCTTGGATGGTCAATTATCATTAATTAGTGATTCGTCATATCGTTTCCAAATTTATATTTTTTCAGCCACAACTTTTGTTCATGAACACTATTACTTTTTAAATATTTCAGTAAGCTAGTATAGTTTTTTTTACTAAATAGTCCACGTATCCAGCTTGACAAGCTTCTCGTATCCGCCTACGAAAAGGCGGGGGGAAAGGGGGGGGGGTGTTCACGCGTACCCCAGGTTGGGAATCTATGGCCTATATGACGATAACACAACCGAGAGACGACCCATAAAAGTGAAAGTATTGTGTTATGCACGGAAACAATAAGGCAGTGAGCCTTTTCTCAAATGCAAATAAAAGTTTGTTAACGTTGTTTTTGAACAACTGTTTGCGCAGATGGAGAAAAAGGATACAAGTTACCAGTGACGTATTAAAGGGGGTGCGAGGGGGCAGTCCGTCCCGGGTGACAGCCACAAAGGGGGTGCCATAGGACACTAATATGACAGCAATTACTGTTTAAAATATCTTGCAAGTGTTTCTTTATTGGGAGGGGGAAGCCAAAGGTAGGATCCACCCCCAGGGGCCAAATACTTTAGGTACGCCCCTGCAAGTTACTATTCATATTTTTGACTTATTTACATTGAACATCGACAAGTAACATGGTGATGGGAAAAGCAGTGTCAAGCGAGGTTCAGAGGCTAGTTATAATGTACTCAGAAGACAACGATTAAAAGTATTTTGAGCTTGACGTTCGACGCTTCATAAATTTCATGAATAAAGAAGAACAGACTGTCCATCCTACTCAGTGTCGTAAATTTTATAAGAGAGATAATTCTTATGGATAGTGGTCCCGCTAGAGTGTAGACTGATAGTGAAGGCTCTATGAAAATAAGGATTTAAGAAAGAGAGGTAGTTGATTCACCAGTGCTGGGAAGAGTAAGGACAGTCTCTATTTACGACAATATGTGTTTATCTCATAAGACTCCTACAGCTCACCTGGACAAACAATTATTTGCCAGTTCCAGTCACTCAGGTGCACACACCAATTTGGTGCTTCAAACGTACATACAATACGTGAATACAGCTACAAATAACAAATATGGGTAATTTGGGCTCGGGCCTGCCAACACAATACTAGAAGGTTTTTTTATTTTTATTTATCAAAAAAAAGCACTCACAATATTCAACAATTTACAGGCATAAATCATAGGTTACAGCAGGTACAAATAGCAAGGTGGGGGGTGGGGAGTGGGGGGGGGGGGTTTAGGAGAAGTATCCAATACGCCCTTCCCGCTTGCATTTAACAAAGGAAAACCCAGTCCCAAAAGACAGGGGGGGGGGGGTGATCAGAGATAGGCAATTTAACCCAACAGTAAATTTATTACTCTGAGACAGGGTGTTACCGTAATTAGTAGGGGTTAGAAAAACTCTTTTTGTTCTCCAAAACTTTCCCTTTACTAAACAGACGTAAGGGAGAGGGAAATAAACAAAGTTAGGAAATCCCACTTTAAAAGAAAAACAATACAATAAAGACGGTAAAAAATATTACCAGGTAGAACTAATTATAATGGTGGAAAAACTAAATCTCCTCTCATTCAAGCACGCTTGTGATGGCCAGCACTCAGTCATACACAGACTTACCGATTCGTAGAATCTAGCACTCCGTGGAAATTACAAAGAAAAACAGCACTAAAACATTGGCATAGGTAAATGTCCTGTCTTCTGTGTACAGCCCCAGATTAGTATAAGTAAATAAATTAAGGGGCTGCTGTAAAACTGGTAAGGAATATAAGTTTATAAACTAATAAAACGGTATTGAATCAGTTTTACAAATAACAGTTCACATGAGACAAGGGACGTTTCGGGTTTTACCCTTCGTCAGCCACAAACACCCGTTTGCCAGTCACTTCGATTACGGAAACAACAGCAGATGGATTGATTTGCCATTGCCCTAAAGACGCCACTAGGCGTGATGGGAAATAATGGCAAAGAAAACCTATCTGCTGTTGCCCTAAGACGCCATTAGGCGTAATGGCCACTGACTGCTTTGACGGTCGGTGGCTAAGGACGGAAGAAGAAGAAGAAGAAGCCACAAACAGGTGACAAAGACAAAAATTACATATAGGTACTACAAAACTATACGATGATGAGGAATATACAACAAAAGGGTGATACAAGCAGAAGGAAAAAGTAAACAACAACAGTGATGAGAGAAAAAAAGAACAATAACAATACGAGAAAACCGTAAAATCTAACAGAAATACTGAAACAAGAAAGTAAATAATCAACGAAACGAAAAAAAGAAGAATAAACAAAACTGTGGAACTAGTAAAATTAAGCTTAGCTCGATCCAATGAATCTGTGGAAGAAAGCGGTAGTCTCTTGTCACAGAAATCACAAGGAAGACAAGGTTTTGTAGTACCTATATGTAATTTTTGTCTTTGTCGCCTGTTTGTGGCTGACGAAGGGTAAAACCCGAAACATCCCTTGTCTCATGTGAACTGTTATTTGTAAAACTGATTCAATACCGTTTTATTAGTTTATAAACATATAACCCCAGATTAGCGGGTTTTTGAAGTTAACAAAGTGTCCCGAAATCGCTGGACGTTGAAGCCTAAAGGTATTGTTTTTGTTTTTGTCTATATGTAAAAAGTTCCAAGGGAATGGCACGGTCGTAGGTACAGGTGGTGAGACTGGTGGGGTATCTTAGGTTCGCCGCCGGTGGTGAACTTCGTAAGCATGATGATAAAGACTAAACTATGTGGTATGGTTTCTTCGGGGTGTTGTTAAAAATCCAGTGACAGTACTTGACGAACAGTGTTCAGGGAAATCTATGTTCTCATTCACAAATAGAGCAGTAAGTAAAATATTGCTACTGGCAAGTGTTCTTCTCCAGTTTAACTTTAAAACGACCTGATGAATTGGGATGTTAAAACAGTCTTTGGGTTTGCTTTATTTCTGTAAACGTCAGATAGCTGAATCTCAACAGGATCGCCACAAAGATTAAATTTTAAATACTGTTCATAAGTCACTGGAGTTATCGAACTGAGTCGGCAGGACTCTGTATATAGTTAGTTAATTAATTGCTGCTTAATTGCTGCTTAATTGCTGCTTAATTGCTGCTTAATTGCTGGGATGCAAGGTTGAATGATCATTCTGTATAAAAGATAGAAAAACATGAAATGCAATACAATCATATTATAATCTGACGCGCGATAAATTTACGTTTAAACTATTTTCTACCTCGCGTCTTCAATTATATAAATTCAAGAAAAGCCCCCCCGCGGGTCTAATAGTTAAAACACACGTCTATATGTACAGAACTAAACTGTATTAAATAGTTATAATTCCCTTAACGGCTGCAAAATTAATTTATGCGTCTATAGTATTAGGAAAATAACTTATAGATGTAACATTAGTTTGCACCAGAATTTTGAAATGGGTTTATTTAGTATGTTAAATTTTACACCAAAATCCAGTGAAATAAAATGAAATAACTAGACTACTGATCACTTTAAAACAAATATATTATACCGTTGCACAGAAAAGCATTCACTGCATTAAGGTGAAAATCCAGAGGGAATCAAACAGGATTTCACTATAGCAAGTGCTACTGTAAATATCTGGCAACGAGTGATAAAATGCATTTCTTCAGGGTCTGTATATATCTAACTGGAATGGAACTTAAGGGGTACATGTTAGAATTTCGCGCCTCTTAAGTTCTCCGGGGAAAATCGAAATTCTAGCCGCCGTGCTAACAGATGCCGCCCGACTAAAAGAGGGAGACCGCTCCTGGTTTCCGATTTCCGTTCGTGATTACTCCATTTCCTGGCCGCTTCGTCTTTCCCCGTTCGTCTTTGACTGCGAGCACTTCTGCGGTTCACGCTGGGATGTGAAAAACCGGCGAGACTCTGCTTTCCCTGTTCTATGGACCGCCACTGCCTTTGACTGCTAGCGTTTCCATCGCTTTGATGGGGTTTGCCCCGAGGTGCGAAATGCCGATGAGAACTTTCTACGAGAAACTAGCTTCTCTGTTCTGGGGGATCGTCTTGCCTTAGATCTCGCCGCTTCTACGTTTGGTTCTGGCACCGCCTATAAGGCAGGTACGAAGAAAAGTGGACAGGCACACTGGGGATATAACTGCTTCTGGCCGCTCTAGATGTAACAGTGGGCATGATTTTACCTCCCCTTTGAGGCCATGCGATCACCAGACTGGACGGAAGATACCAGTCACATATTTAATGAGCAAACGTGGTGAGGACTGCACTTTGCTTTTCTGCATGCTAATGAGCCCAGGTGGCGGAGTCCCCGCTGATGAAAAATTCCTACAATATTCAGGGGCACTGATGTTATCAGAGGGTCCTATCATCCAACAATTTTCAGGGACAGCTGAGTTGTCCGTCACACTCAGTCAAAGTGTCCGAAGTTACTCGATAGTTCATCGATAGTTCAAGTGCTTGGTTCCCTAATGTAGAGAATAACAAGATGATCAGGAGGGCTATAGTAAGACGTGGCGAAGGGTAGGTTTATGAAGAAGAAAAAAAGGATCGTATGGGTTGTATTCATGTTTTATTTACTGTCTTATGTTTCTTACTTAGCTCTCGCTTTATTTCCTGTCCCAAACGCAGGCCTTGTGGCCGCAATGTAGGTAATTTTCTTTTTCCTATTAGGATGCATTACTCTTTGTTTTAAAATAAACCCGCCCTACTGTAGAGTCTATGCTCAAGATCTTCCCTACATTGTCCATTTCAAATGCTTCAGGCAAACCGCTCTTTTAGCACGCTAACAAGAGCAACAAATTACCTGAGGTCGTCTTTAAAATAGGAACATTTAAGCTACGCTTCAGTTTCGCACATTCAATGTGTGGCATTGAAAGGAATACAGTATGATGAACTAAAGATTGTCCTTAAAGAACACGCAACACGAAATAAAGAATAAACAATAACATCAAACAAATATTTGAACGTCATGTTCTGGGACCTCTCCATCTTTACAATGTTGACAAGTAACTGACAGCCACACAGAGGTAGGAAAACCCCTAATTAGTGTTCCACGCCATCGCTTCTGGCTGACGGTCGTGGCTCACGTCACTTCTTCTTCTTCTTCCGTCCTTAGCCACCGACCGTCAAAGCAGTCAGTGGCCATTACGCCTAGTGGCGTCTTAGGGCAACAGCAGATAGGTTTTCTTTGCCATTGTTTCCCATCACGCCTATTGGCGTCTTTAGGGCAACGGCAAATCAATCCATTTGCTGTTGTTTCCGTAATCGAAGTGACTAGCAAACGGGTGATCAGCCCGTTGGTGCTCACGTCACTAGAGCGCGAAAATTCTTCCGTCCAAGTCTGTTAGTTATGACAAGTCACGTGAATAGGTCAGGATAATTATAGAGAGAATTTCAAAAGCAGTAGACCACAAACTGAGGAAAGAACAAGCAGGATTCAGAAAGAACAGAAGATGTGTAGATCATATATTTACCCTCAGGAACATTATAGAGCAGTGCTCAGAATGGCAAAGACAGCTGTACATTAATTTGGTTGATTTTGAAAAGGCTTTTGACAGTATACATAAGGACAGTTTATGGAAAATACTGAGGGCTTATGGAATTCCAAGCTGCATAGTGTCAATCATAAAAAGCCTCTATGCCAACTTTACGTGTAGCACTGGGCAGAGCAACCTAACCTTTGAGGTGAAGACAGGAGTACGACAGGGATGCCCTTTATCAACCACTCTATTTTTTTAACAGTCATAATTGTCTGTCTTTGATTCTCTATTAAAGTGTCTGCCAGTTCCTAAATTTATTTTCCTTCTATTTTCTAAATTTATGTGCTTGACCGTAACACTCTATCCATCTACCTACTATTTTAATAGGTTTATTTTCATTGTTACTCAGATTACTACAAAACTATTTATATTGTCATCTTTGCAATTTTTTAACCATTCAAATTGTATCCCTCACACCAAAGTTTTCTCTGGTCTTTGTTTGTCTCTAATGTATTCTTGTAAGACACAAAACTAAAATGGCAGTAACGCATATTTCATATCGTATTCTGTCAGTTATTTACTCGCGCTATAACTCAAGTCCTAGACTATCTCATCCCTGATCAAAACTGATAAACCCCTGTTGGTGGCAACAATAACACGATCGTTCAGAATATCCAATGCTATTCGAAGTCGCTATCCTAAATCGATTGTCCAGGGCCGCGGAGGCAAGGCCGTCTAATTTATCTAATCTTGTCTCGAGGATGGATTCTAACATGCAAATGTTGAGAAACTTATCCAGCCCCAAAAATGTAATTTAATTATGAAATTAATCTCCTATTGGGACGGTAATGAGCACCAATCTAATCTTCCTGGGTACAAATTGAATGCTTTAAATCGTGTAAATCTTTGAACGGGGGGGGGGGGGGGGGGGGGGGGGTGGGTGGGGGGGGGGGGGGGGGGGGGGGGGGGGGGGGGGGGGGGGGGGGGGGGGGGGGGGGGAGGGTTACTGTATTGCCAAGTGATCCATTCAAATTTCTCTAGCTGCCGTTGTGTAAAAGAGTTTTTATTTAGCCATTTTTAGAGACAAACGGGCTTGTCTAGGGCGATCGCAATAAATACTCCTGGATATATTGCACTGCAACCATTTTAATGAAAATAGTAGTCATTCAAGCCTCTATAATTTTCACCTCTGTAAGAAGGAACGTCTCATGAAGATCTCACCTTACATCTAGAAGGACACTGAAATAAAACGATTACTTAGCTTCTCGTATCAAGGCAACTTTTCTTTAACGATGTGCCAGGAATATACACGAGCTACTTGTCAAGTAGCGGTGGTGTAGTGGCTAGTGCACTGGCTTCCTAGCTTGGTGGTCCATGGTTCGATCCACATTTGAGGTGGGATTTTTTAGACCGCAAACGGCTCTGGGGTCGACCCAGCCTCATGAATTGGGTACCAGAGCAACTCTAGGAAGACCTATCACCATGTTCCCAATATGCCTCAATGGGCGTGTAACGGGACCCTTTACCTTTACACTTGTCAAGTCCAGGGTGAATTATGATGGAGTCGAAATCGCCACAGGCACTATCTAAAAAGATGAGCGAGATTTGCCTGGCAACGAAAGACGCACCTATTTCAATGTCTTATAACAATGTAATACGAGCTTTTTTGGGTTCCCTGAGGTTTTTACCCTCGTGTGTACAGGCACGGGTCTTTCTAACCTAGACCGTTATATCGGAGCGCATACACCATTCAAAAATAAGTTAACTCAGTCAACTCTAGTATAGTGTTGATAAAAACTAAGACCTGAAAAAGACTACTAGCTTCTTCCGCTAACATGATTAAGCCCTGAAAATGGTTAGTCCTGAAAAGGGTTGCTAGCTCTGGCAGCGCTGATAAATATCTTGTACAAAGCCCTGAAAAGTATTATTATACTGTTCAAAAAAAGAAACGCATAGCTATCTGAGGGCGCGTTTTTATGAGTTTGTAAGTAAAATGTGGTGCTAGGGTATATAAAAACCAGCCTCAAATGTTCTTTACAGTGTCAAATGCACGTGTTGACCTGAATTACGTTCGTTTTTGTAATCGTTACAACGCAGTGGTCAATAGTGTTTTTGACGCAATTTTTGACCACAGCTCATGTTGCGCGCACGTGAAAGCAACAAAATTTGGGTTGAACACTATTCACTGACTACGCAACTGAAACCCTATAAAAGGGGGAACTGATTGAAAGAACCAAACAAATTGCGATGGAACAAGAGTTGAAAATAAGATCTAAGTGTTGGATAGGACGCATCTCGAGTCACCTAGCTGATAGCAATACACGACAGTCGCTGGTTTGGAATGTTTTAAAGCTGTAGGAGACCTAAAATCTCATGGACTAGGCGTTTGAAGACTGGCTTTAAAAAAAAAACAATATAGAAGACATAGAACTAACTTAAACAGATATCACAGGACAGGAGAGTTTGGTGTGAACAATTTAAACATGGATGCCTCACAGGGAGCTAAAAGGTAATGATTATTTTAACTACTTTTTATTCGTATCTCCTTCCTTTTAGTATTAACGTGTTGTTCTTGCTATAACAAACAAAAAATGTCACGCTCTGCAGTTCCAAGGTATGTGTAATATTTTTTTAAGTGTCTGTATTTCGCGTTGTGTGTGTGTGTGTGTGTGTGTTGTATATGAGTATGTGTGTGTGTGTGTTTTGTTTTTGTTTGTTTGTTGTTGTCTCTTGTGTGTGCCCAAAGGAAACCCTAGCATGACGATAGATCTACTCTTGTTCAATGAAATTCAAAGAACATTTAGGAACAACATTTTAAATCACGCTATTATCTCTAAACACCAGTTAACCTTCCAACTTAAAGCTTAAAGCTAATTATACTCTCTCGTTTTGTTTCCGACTTCTTTGTGACGGAATTGCCTCCCCTGCTTTGCAGTAGTGGTCCAACAGTGGCCAAAACTCAAGAGCATCTAATATGGGTCTTCAAAGGTGTCTACCTTCGCACAAGATTACTCTTGGCAGAGTTGTAGATAGAAGGATAATGACGCTTCTACCTCAAGGGAGTTTTCATAAGAAATTTCAGAAGTCAAGAACAATGCTGCGTTGGGCAGAGCAATTATTAACTTATATCTGATCCGCCGCCTTTTATGAAGAATTAAGCAATTATTAATTTCAGCTCTCACAGCGGGCTGATCACCCGCTTGCTAGTCACATTGATTACGGAAACAACAATTAATATTCTGTTGTACCAATAAACGCCTTTAGGCGTAACGGAACAACGGATAATTTCTTGTTGCCCTAAGACGCCAGCTAGGCGTAATGGCCATAGACTGCTTGGTCGGTCGTTGGCTAAGGACGGAAGAAGAAGAAGCTTGTTTAGAGGATGTATTTATTAAATTGACTGAGAAAACCCCATCCCTGATTTCAGTTGTTAAAAGAATTACTAATAACGTCTAGTGTTGTGTGGTGGCAGTTTGGGCAACTACGACAGTAGTTTTTGCCAGGAATAGCCTATGAGATATTAGGTAGAAGGTCTCAAGAAATTGGCTCGTTAAGAAAAGATAGAGACCTATTCGAGACAAGGACAAGAAGAAGAGAATGCGAATGCTTTCCACTGGACAGTGTTTTCTAGTGAATTATGGAATAAGTTCTGTTTCCCCACGACCTTAGCTTCTGCCCTTAGATCCCGTAACAGAAAAAGCCCACAACCTCATCTGAGTGTAAAAATTTACCCAAATGTAAATATTTAACACAGACAGCACGAGTGATACATTAACAGACTAGATAATGATCAAACGATTATTGGGTTTATTAATTAAATATCTACACATATAGGGTTAGTAGTGGTTAGAACGTGACGATGATAAAGACGATTCACACAAAATACACAGATGAGATATTAATATTGTAGTTAATTAAATAGACGAATGAGCTTGTGTAAAGCGAAATAATGATGATGTGATATGATACAGGTTACCAAAATGATGATTAATCTACACAGTCTATGTGTCCCTAAATGCTTCTCTCGGGTAGGATGGTTTACATGTATGCATAGAATGACCCAGGTAGGTATAAGTTATGCCGAGTGGGGTATCTCTAAGTCGAGGACGTTCTGATGAAAACTTTTGTCGTACTGAGAACGTTGACGATATATAGTTCTTCACTGTTTGATAATATTTCTGTAGCATTGATCAACAGGTAACAGTTGTCGTATGAAAAATTTCGGTTGTCTAATCTCTGAAGGGTACTGGCCAGATTGGATACCTTCACGAAATGTTCTTGATATGTAGACTCATTACCTTGAGTATGTATTCGTGATTCATAAAATATACTTTGGAATCTGCTTTATAGAATGCGCTTAAGACTGTGTTGCACTTGGTATAAATATGAGATTCAACTTTTGAGCTCTTTAACTTGACTTCAGATAGTACGCTTCCGATAGAGCTGAACTTAAAATGAGTAATCAACTGTGACCTTTAGCTTGACTCCTGTAGTAAGCTTTCAAGTGATTTGAGCGTGAATTAAATATGTATTGAACGTTTGTGCACGTGATATAAGGTGAAGAAAAATGCTGCGTCCACCTACGTGATCGTGGGCGAGAAATATTCTTTTTTAAGTGAGTAACGAAGAATGTCCTAAAGCGAATTCTGCTAGCCAAATGTCCGTTTTGATAACTTATTTCTGGTTAGACGTCAGACACGTAGACTCAGACTTTTGATGGACTGAAGACACACAAAAGTCTTCGTAAGTTTTCACACTTAATATCACTGGGTGACTTTCATTTATTCTACTTCTCACAATTGATCTCTATGAGTTAGATTCTAAGGATGTTAAATATATTGTGCATGAGAGTGTGTGCGTATGGAAGACTATGATGACGATTCAACAAGCTAGATGAAGGTGAAGTATGAACTATTAATTACTTTCTATCAGCCTTTCATCTTAGAGGAAAATCTTCTGATTTTATTAATCGTTTATGAAAAAGAATTAATTGAAAAACTATTTTTCGCAATTTAGCTGTGAGGTTAAGATGAATAAAGAATAATAAAAAAGTATTAATAATCTGTATAAGATCTACTAACCTTCTTTTCCCTTCGCAAAATCCTTTAAGAACACAATACACCACAAATATGAAATAGTTTATCCACACTGAATTAATTGCAGGCTAAGCTTTAGGGATTTTTCTATACACCACAATGTTAAAAAACTGGACTCCTCTCTCTGGCGAGTTGCACGGTATATTATATCTCTAAAAGTCAAATGTGCGTCCCTTGGACCGGTGACGTACAACTCTGCCCATACAACCAATAGCTAAGAGTCCTTCTGGTCGCTCATTCCCATGATCTCTCTTGTCCCCTGTCAGTCCAAAATTGGGTGGTGCAATTCGCGACCAACTTTCGTTGCCGGGCTTGCATTACAAAACAGGTGTTGAGATAATTGGTTGGCCAATGCAAAAATGTCCCGACTTTCAACTTTCATATCGCTCTCTGGCAGCGGCCTTTGTTCCCTCGGTCCATTGTCGCCTGCATGCTAACAAATTTCTTTATCGTGCCGGGCTTATTTTATTCCATCTGGAAGCAAAGGTTTTTATTCTGCGTCAAGGCCCTTTGATATCATTCTCCTGGAGTTCATTGTTTGCGTGGCGTTTGTATCGTGCGTGATGGTGACCGTTTTGTGTTTAAACAACGGCTTAGCCTAATCTTTTGCGTCAACCGCGCCATCCTCAACGAGGACATTTGAAGGAGTGTCGTCGACCAGGGATTGGCGGCTCCTGAGCCGACCCAGCTCTAATGGGTACCTCCGAAATCGGCGAGTATCTGCCTGAATGGCGAGGGACACCTGTCTCTGTACAAGAAAAAAGGATACTCACGTAAAATCAATGTCAGGTTAGACATTAACAATAACCTGAGATTTCGCCTCGAGTATTAGCGGGCGTACGAAAAAAAAAATAATGCAAGGTGGAGGTCGAAATGAAATTCCGAGTAATAAAGATTACCGTTTACAGTCCAGTCGTGATTAAAAAGATACTAGAAAACGATGAAAGAACCACCGTGGAATGGAAGAGCACAAATGTGGGAGAATATAAAATAAGAAAGATGTGGGAAAAGAAAATAATTAGAATGTTCATCATTTCTTTCATCTTTTCCTCCCTGCTCCATATTGAACTTGAGACTACTTGTGCTTTTAGTTCTCCTTAAGAGACTAGCAATAAAGCAGTCTCTAGCCCTTGCAGTGGTGGTTCATGATATCATCATTCTATAGGCTGAAGTTGCCAGCCTCAAATGACTTGGATATCCACTAGCAATTTCACATATTAATATTCACATAGCAATATGTACGTATTAGTTCACATGTTAGTAATGAAAAATATAGAAAGTTAAATGCACAACTTACGCCAATCTTGGCTTACAGACTGTTTGCTCAGAGGAATAAAGGCAATAGAATAGGCCTCTTACACGTGTTCTTGGGGGTCGTTACTTTAACAATGAATTCCCATTTTGACTCTGTGCTTTAGATTCCTCCGATTCCCAGTGTCCTTGTTATATGCTAGAGTTTTTTCTGGGCTCTGAAGTCCTCAAAATTGCTCAAAAAATGGTCTGGTCCCGATATAAGAATCTTGATTCTAGGCTCTGGCAATGTCTGGTTGTCATCTTGGCAAGCGATTCTCTAGATTTTCAAAAAAACGTCAGATTGTATTCACTGTCTTCCCCCGCATTTGTTTGTTACGATGCTAAGGAGGGCTCCAATCGATTCAAACATGCGTGTTTAGGTGGGGTAATTCAAAATATTTCCACGTAGGAAAAAATCAGCGCGTAATACAGAGGTCACCTCTCCCATATATGGAAATAAAACATCCGATTGCTTTCTTTGCGAACTCACACACACACATCTGTAAACTCATTCGACAATGTGTTTCAGATGTAACATTTTACTTTCCTCTGAAACAGGTGGACAGGAAATGATTAGGTCATTCATGTCCGTCCAAAATGTGTTGCCCAGACAAGTAATCTCTATATCCCTCGCTTGTGCACACAAAATCCGTCTACGGGCGAGTAAATTTTATCGCCAGGCACGGCTTGAGCAAACAACTCTTCGCGAAAACTGAGCAGACTCAAATGGGTTTCACATGCGCTAGTCTCAGCATAGCTGTGCAGCGCCAAGCAAATGTGATTCCCTATCACCAACAAGGAGTGTCAAATGATTTGCCAATATCAAATATCTGCTTGATACGAGCAGAAAGAAATGTGTCCACCCGGAAATTCCAGGTAATCAGTACGTACAACAATTGAAAATGAGTACTGTCGTAGTGGAGAAGAGGTCGCCCCCATCCATCCTGTGACATTCTTACAAATTGTCTTTCTCGTCAAATAATGTAACATTATCCTTATTTTAGACTCACTTAACTACGCTTTTTATAAGATCAGAATAATGTGAGTAATCATTTTGAAACTGAATTTTGTTTCCCTTATTCCCATATGTATCTTTTTCTGAAGTCCATCTTTGCCCTACAAGTTATCAAACACAATGCTGGCCGTAGTGTTTTTAGCTAGATAAATATAGGCCTAAATGGGTCGTCCACAAACGACGTCACGCAGTGAGAGGGTCTAACATTTTGTGACGAAGCGTGACGGAAGGGGGAGGGGAAGGGGGAATAGCAAAAATGTGACGTCACACAAAAATACCAGCGAGGATCACTTCTGTCATAAATGATGTCCGAACAAAACTCTGTCGTGGACGACTAACATTAATGTTATAATCTCTGCTGAAATATCAAATAATTGTTATATATGGTTTAACCTGGTGGGGGAGGGTGTTAAGATATTTGTTACATCACATAAGAGGGTTCTGTGTTTTTGTGAGACCAAGTATGACGGGAGGGAGGGGGGGGGGGGGGGGTTAAAGATGGCAAACTTGCGTGACGTCATATGTGGACGACCCCTAATTGTTTTTATAGATCCATAAACGGCGTGGCTGAACACCATACAAGAATTTGATTAATCATCACAAAGGCTACTAAACAAGTTTAGAAGTGAACCGGAATATTCCCCCACGTGGCTTTGCGGCTAAAGCGGAAGAAAAAGTGGATTACAGATCTATGATGTGACTAATGGCGAAGTCGCGGGTAGTCTCTGATAGTTAGTGTAGCGAAGCTCTTTATTTAATCCCAACACTTTGAAGTCTTTCCAGCTCTTGTGTTTCATTGATTCATACAGATGGCACCCACTTTGGCAGTCGTCAGGCTAAACTGACATACGTCCCTTTTACCTGTCATACCTCAACAACATGTCTTGTAAATATCAGCTTAGGGAAGCGGTAGGCAACCTAGAAGCTGTGGTGATCTACTTTAGAGACATTGAGCTTTCTTTAGATCTTACTTAATAAAGTCATATCTATCTTTAGGATTCAGAGTGTTTGGAATTAGGAATAAGTGAAGCCTACGTGTGACTTTTATCTCTACAGCAAGACCTGGTTCCTGCAATCCCGCAGTCTAAAATTAAAACCAACATATTTTACAGACTGTTAACTTCGCTTCAAAGAAAATAAATCAATCAATACCATTTAGCTCCCTGAGGAGAATATGCCTTCAACCAGCCCATGCCAAGTCTTCCTGTCACGTGTCATCAGCTCAAGTTATTTCCCTCTCACAAACAAATTACATGACAATTCTACGAGCAGTGTCACAAGGTCCCAGACACGTCCTAGCAGTGCTGAAACGACGACAGACGAAATCTGCAATCATTCTTCCTCCCGTAGCCAACATCATCGTCCTCAGTGGAATCCAGAACTTGGCTACCTGATGCAATTCAGCCCTGCGTAACTCAGCCAAGCCCTAATGATGTCTGTGCAATGTGGCCCCTACTATATACCAGACAGAGACATTCATTATCGATGATGACTCCACACATACCTTTTCACTTACTTAATCCCTGCGACCAAAGCCGTCTCTCCCTTGTAATTTAGTTGATTACTGTTACGCCTAAAGTAATGTCCTTTGTTACTTTCTTGGAACACTCGTATTTCATTGCTGCAGGCCTTTAAAAGTTTTTTACTTGTTCGATTTTGACTATTTTAAATTCGTATTTTCTCTGTCCTTTAATTACTTCGTTAGATTTTGAGTGTTGTGGTGTAAAACTGTGCGTTCCTGCTTTTGTGTGACTATTTTCATATAGTCCTGACAGTGTCAGTCCATTGCAATTGTTAGTATTGCCTATGCCAAGTGTTTCGTAAGTTAAGTACTAACATATTTACTTTCACTTACTTGGTAAAGTTAATTAGTCTAAATATTCGTGATTTTCATGATAACACTGCTTTTGTTATTGATATTTTTAGACCCCCTATCCAAAATTAAATGCGGACGAATCAGACACAATGGCTAATTAAGGATAGCCTACGGCTAGGTCATCTGAACAATTACAAACTTCCTGAACTTACACGCATTCTGAATCAAAATTTTCACGTTTTTGGACTTTCGGAAAGACGCTTAAATGACAGATTATCAGATGATGAAATTGCACCACAAGGGTTTAAAAATGTTCGACGAGACTCAAGTAGAAAGCTAGAAACAGGTATTGTAGTACAGTTGACGGATTTTTTTGGGTTATATATGTTGTATATAATTAAAGCCTTTGATAGTCTACACCGCCCATCATTGTGGAAGATACTTACAATCTATGGTTTTCCAACCAAATATGTGAATATAATCAAAGCGCTATATGACAATGCAAGATGTTGTGTTAGAACAAATAAAGGGAATACAGAATGGTTTACAGTAGAAACAGGGGTGAAACAAGGCTGTATTATGTCACCACTACTTTTTGGAATAGCTATTGATTGGGTTATGAGAAACTATACCCACAATGAACAATTAGGTATAAAATGGACAAATGGAAAATTCCTGGGGGACCTGGATTTCGCAAATGATGTAGCATTCTTAAGTTCAACACCAAGACAATCCCAAGAAGCAATAAATAATTTGTGTCATCTCTCGGTTAAAATAGGTCTCCAAATAAATGCCTCTGAAACTAAAGCTATGAACTTTTCTAACGAGACCTTTGATATCATCTTGAACGGGGAAAAACTACAGAACCCCAAGAGATGCCCAATCAATACTTAAAAGATATATACATAAAACAAAGGAAAAAATATAAGGTTAGAACTTAAGGAAAATCATCCAACTAAATAGAAATTAAGCAGCAAGAACTAACAAAGCATTAACAAAAAATAGCTACTCATAGGACAAGGAAAGACAAGATATTAAAAAAAAGGGACAACAACTCAAAAAGAACAAATACTAATACAAATTAAAACCAAGTGTAAAGGACAATAGTTATCTAGAAACAATACAAAAGAGAAAATAAAATTGACAAATAATAATATAAATAAAAATCAGCAACTGCAAAAGACAACAGTTATTTAAATTGAATACAAAATTAGTAAATAAAATGACACTAAATACCCCAATTATAACCAACTTTCAGGTTGAACAGGGTAGACCAAGATGGAACGAGAAGACGCAACAATGATCAGATGTTGAGTGCCCGATCTCCACCCATCAATTCATCAAAACAACAACAACAAACTACAGAAAGTTGAAAGTTTCAATTATTTAGGCAGTAAAATGACTCAGGATGGTGACACAACAAGAGAAATCCATACTAGAATTGCTTTGGCAGCTAGCGCCTTCAATAGATTATCTAACATTTGGAAATTACGATCATTGAATATACATACCAAGCTTCGTCTGTTTAATTCAAATGTTATCTCAGTGTTAACATACGGCTGTGAGAGTTGGAAAATAACAAAATCATTGGAGAACAAGCTGAATACATTCGAGAACAAATGTCTTAGAGAACTCATGAACATCAGTTGGAAAGAATTCAAGACTAATCGACAAATAAGAGAAGACTCTAGGCAGAAATATGTCTCCGACTATATAAGGAAAAGACGATGGTCATATATCGGTCATGTCCTACGAATGCAAAACAACAGAATACCACTACAGGCGCTCACTTGGGTTCCTGAGGGTAAGAGGAAAAAAGGAAGACCAAAAGAAACACTCAGAAGAACAATAATAAGAGAAGGAAGAACGTTGGGCCTAAATAATGTGCAAGAGCTAAGAGGAGTGGCGTCACAACGAACAACCTGGAGAGCACTGGTTCTGCCTTATGCGCCGTGTTTGGTGCTTAAAGAATTTATTATTATTATTATATATTTAACAGAAAATGACTACCTGTACAGTCCTTTAAAGAAAGAAAATTAAATGTTTACGTTTTACACCACTTCTTTTATTTGCTGAATCCATAATGGGGCTATACAGCAGCAAATAAATGATAAAATGAGAAGGAATGAGCAGGAATGCCTGTTAACACGTGCAAGCAAGACCCAAACAGCTGCATCAAAACATAAACGGCTCCAGAAAACAGTGGCGCGCCAACGAGGTAAATTAAAAAATGCGCTCCGAAATCCATTCCGGAAAACTGAAGAAACCGGATTATCGATGGCTGGATTTTTGAATGTCAACTGTATATATTTCCACTTCTATTAGTTATCGCCGCAGAAGTGATTTAGAGACAGAAGAGACCGAGTGCACATGGTTAGAAATAAAAATACCAAGTCAGGGACACTTTCTAGTTGGGTATCTTTATAGAAATCCCAGTGCAGGAACCATCTGGAACGAATATCTCACCACTATGATGGATGTCACGGCTTTTGCCTCCTCTGTTTTGCAGTAGTAGTCCAACAGTGGCCGAAACTCAAGAGTATCTAAATGGGTCGTCAAAGGTGTCTACCTTTGCACAAGATCACTCTTGGCAGAGATGTAGATAGAAGGGTAATCACGCTTCTACCTTACGGGAGGTTAAATATATATATATATATATATATATATATATATATATATATATATATATATATAATATATATAAATATATATATATATATATATATATATATATATATATATATATATATATATATATATATATATATATATATACAACAATAATATATATATATATAACATATACAGTACTTTGCAAAAAAAATGGCAGTCATATTTTCGCAACGCAGCACACTCATAGAAGCAAATAATAATAAAAACTGTATGTCCAGAGGAAGATTGGTATCTCCCCTATCTATTAACAGTGGTTTCAGTACAATATAATGTTGCCTTCTCCAGCAAGGCAAGCCTGGATGCGGCGAGGCATACTTCCTACAAATGTTTGTAGGTAATTGTGAGTCAGACTGTCCCAGTATTTTTCAGCTACCTTCTTCAATTGTTCAACGTCTCTGAGTCCACTCTTTTTTAAATGATTCTTGAGTAGTGCCCAAACGTTTTCAATTGGGTTTAGATCGGGACTGTTGCTGGGCCACTTCAGCACTATCACATTCTTCTCTTGCAGCCATGCTTTGGTGGTATGAGCTGTATGATTTGGGTCATTGTCATGTTAATGTGCACCCATCGGGGTACATGACCTGCTTAAATGGCACAAGGTGTCCACTCTAGTATGTCGATGTATCTTTCTTTCGTGAGATATTCCTGTTTAAAACCCCCACACACAGTGGGGTGGCACCTCTTGCTGACACCCCTCCCCACAGATGGAATTTCTAGGTATGTTTCGGTCGCTGGTACACGGGCGTTAACGAGCCTTTCGTCCAAATATTTATTTGAGTAGGCTAAGAACAAACATAACATTCATCTGAAAAAATCACATATCCCCATGACAATATATTTGGTGTTCGTGGCACCAGTTTCAAGCAGCATCTGTTATGTGAGTACACATGATATGGTGACGAAATTACCCGCTTTTTTTGTGTAATTCATCCTGTGTAGCTCCCGGTGACAGTACATTATACTCTGGGCTTACCCAACTCGATCATGCGCTGCCGTATGTTTTCTACACTCTTCATTGGCCCAGCCCGAACGCTTATGGGCGAAGACGCCGATGGTCCTTTGTGTCCAAAATTCTTGGCCTCCCACTATTATTTTCGCTCGATTCCATTACCTGCTATATAATTTACTTACAACTCTGTAGACATCCGCTCAGGAATGTTCAAGGTTTTAGATATGTATGGAACATATTTGATTTCCTTCATTCCAAAGCTGTGAAATTAACATACATATTTGACTTTGTATCCTATTTCTGCCACTAGCATTATAAATTGTCATCTGCTCTTATATCAGGGACGTTACTACTATAATTTTTTTTACAACTTTTGGTAGTGTTTATCACTTTCCAGTAGTGCAAATTTGGGGCAGAACATGCATATATTACATTTATATATACACAATATATGCCACACATTGCTCAAAGTACTGTACATAACATATATATATATATATATATATATATATATATATATATATATATATATATATATATATATATATATATATATATATATATATATATATATATACTCACACATATATAAATATGTCACAAATAATATCACACATATATAATAAATACACACACACTCTCTATATATATATATATATATATATATATATATATATATATATATATATATATATATATATATATATATATATATATATATATATTAAAAATATATTATATATATATACCATATATATATACTTCAATATATATATAAATATATATATAATATATACAATAAATATATTAATACCAAAAATACATATATATCTATATATATTTATATATATATACACATATATATACACATATATATTATATATATACATATAATATACATATTTTATTACATATATATATATATATACATATATATATATATATATTATATATATATATATATATATATTTATATACATATATATATATACATATATACATATATATACATATATATACATATATATATATATATATATATATACATATATATATATAATATTCTGGCTCATACGTTTGCTTTCATACATGTAATAACTGAATAAACAACTATTGTTTAGTTTTAAAACAACAGGTAACAAATTTAATAATCAATTAGTATTAACAGTTAAAAATAAAGGAAATGCTATTTATATTTTATATTAGAATCAAATTTTCTCTTCACGGAAATTTAGGGTGAGGATATAGTTCAGAAAATTATGTCCGGTTGCTGGTGCCTTTTTATAAGCACTTAACTGACGTAAGGGGGTCCAGCAGCCGTTTTTTCGTCAGTTCTTCGGTGGCGAGGGCTCTTCTCTACACAACTTGTTCAATGTTGGCGGTTGGTGTTGATTCCCTGCGTTTCACTCACGACTAGCTTCGTTCCACTCACGACTAGCTTCGTTCCACGAACTTTTTAGACAAAATAGAAAAACAAATACCTCTGCTAAGTACATTTGTGGGCTGCCAATTAACAGGCGCACTCTCGCTGTTCACCCACCAATGTTAATCTCTCAAAGGAATTAAATTCCCAAGTACACAGTGTAGCTCAGGGAAGATGATTAAAAATTAACAAATATCTTCCGGGTAATAAACTGGGAAAATGTGTCTAGACGGCGCGAATAATGAGTTGCCTGACATACAATTAACAAAGTGCATATATTTCACAAAATATTATACACTTTTTAGGCACAAGTGATTTAATCATCAGTCATCACTGCTTCATTCGGAGTCTGGGGTCACCTCTGCTGTCGGTTTTCCCGCATGACTAGCCAGAAGAAATCAATAGCGCGTGCTGTATTGTTTCATTAATATACTATTTTCATATGTTGAGGTTTCCAGCCTCAAATATAACCACCTAGAAAGAAAAACATGTCAAATTCAGATTTGTAAAAGAAATGTTCACAACTTACCCCAATTGTGTTATACACAATCTCCTCGCACAGTTTAGAATGGACACGAGCAATTTAAGTTATATGCTCTCGAATCACTTGGTCTGGAAATTTTGAATCCCTTTTATGACTGGTGAATCTGTGAGACAATTGGTCTGGGAAAGTTTGTCTTGTGACGGGTGTTCCAATTTCTTAGGTATCCAGTCCTAATATTTAAAGTCCTGGTCCTTTAACTTTTCAAAGTTTGTGTACTTAAATATGCGGGTTTACTTGTAAGTTCCGAAGTTCACCAAATACTCGATCTGTCAGTTATAATATTGGAATCCTTGGTCCGATCCTTTTATCTCTGGCTTTTGGGAGTTGCTCGTTTGAAGTTGCGAAGCTGTGTGTTCTGTGTCTCTGATCTCGTTAGATTATATCTCTCATTCTCAGTTCAAAACACAGATGGTACTTCCGCCGAAATTTCAAACGAAATTCAATGTTTATGCCTGCTTTCGCTTCAATCAAATCGTAAACTCTTTTGCACTTTGTGGGTAGGGGTGTTTAAATTCGTAATCTCCCCCGCGTTTAAAATATTACATTTAATATTCTAACGCGTGACCTCTTTCAAATCATGCGGTAATATTTCCTCCAACTCTCAACAAATCTGGGAACCTATTTGATGTCCAGATGCTACCTTCAAATATGGACTCGCCAGACAGATTATCTGGGACAATCTTATCACAGGGATGGTCCCGTGAAACAATTATCTCATTATCGTTTGTGATCGAGCGTTCTCCAGACAGTCAAACAAAAGGATCGCCGGCCGCTCAGACAAACAATATGGTTTCTTCAGACATACAGACCGCAACCCATGTGTTAATTGCCTGATTGTCGCTGGCCTCGGAAATGAGTTACATCAAAGTAGTTATCTCTCTTCACGTTTGCCGTCTGTATTATATAGGTGGCGAGCCGCCTTTTCATGATAAGAATATCGCACGCTGACCGGTTCAATAAACGTGGTATTATCACGAGTCACCTGGTGTAACGTAAACAATCTGGGAGTGGTCACAGAAAGAATGTAGGGCGTAAAATATACCAAATAATAGGATGATGACTGAGAGAAATAAAGAAAACAAGCGATACTGGCGGAGTGGATGAGAGTTATAAAAATTGCACGACTGATTTCGTCACAGTGGACACAGTATTTACCACTGCCAAAGAAATTATTCTTCTAGGCGACTTCAACATTGACATGCACAATACAAACCAAACGTGGGAAAACATCACACTATCTTACAACTTAAAACAAATATTCAACCAGCCTACCAGGGTAACAACAACATCATCCACAACAATAGACCACATCTACATCACCTGTGCAGAAAACATTACAGAATGCTCTGTTCCTATTGTCGCAATGAGTGACCACTATCCAATATTTTGCACGTAGTCAAAGAATAAATATAAAGCTCCCAGAAATAAACATATAAGTATTTAATTTAGAAGTTTCAAAAACTTCAACAATGAACAATTTTTACATGATTTTCGAGCTGAACCTCTAGCCAGTGTTTACCAGCTGTCTGATCCCGATGACGCCATTGCTCATTGGACACGTATCTTTCATTGTGTGTTTGATAACCGCGCACCAACTAAAGAAGTTCGTGTGAAACGACAGATCAAATCTCCTTGGATCACACAAGCAGTGCTAGAAGCCATGAGGCAGCGAGATCGAACTCACACAAATAAGGACTTTAACACATACAGAGCACAAAGAAACAAGGTACAATATTTAATACGTAGACAAGAAAACATACTTTAAACCTTAGTTCAGTGTAGTGAAGTGTATCTGTATCACAACACGCTCAAATTCTCCGCTTCAAAACCTAGTTAACGTACGTATTTTTACAATCTATAAATAACCACAAAATTTTGAAATTTGTCTGGGGCACAGTCAAATCTACCGCCAACAATTTAACTAGAGTATTTGAATATTTCTAAGAAAACAAGTTAAAAGTTACCACCCTTCCCCCCAAACACACCCACCCCAATATTTATCGATGAACGTAGAAAATTTAACAACCAATCAAATCGTTACCTCTTTTTTGTAATGACAAGAACATTTTTGGTTGTAGTAAAATAATGCCCATTTTGGGTTTTTGAATAAGCTTAAATAATTTATTTCTCCCTAACTACAGATAATAAAAAGAAAAGGGATATCTTGAATTATAGCGCTGATATTGCTAAACACATAAACATAAAGGTTCCCTCATAATACTATTATCTTAACTTAGTAAAATTTAATTTAGTGATATTTTCATATCAGGGTAAAGGCACATTTAATTACTTAAAAATTACCCAGATGAAAGGGCTAAGGAATAATTAAAGGAAACCTATATAGGACGATTGAGGGCAATTGGCCGTTTAGTTATCACTTTTGATAATTAAAGTCGGTTATAAATAACTAAGATAAATAATATACAAATTTAGTCAGATTAACAAACACACTTAAATTCGCTCACGTTTATAGTCCCCCCAAAATAGTTAACTTTTTTGACTCATCTTCTGATTGGTTGAGGGTAGGGTGATAAAAATTAACACCTCCTTGTAGAATCAGGCCATTGTATTTTGAAAAGCCATGCCAAGCTGACATCAGCGGGAAGACTTTGTGACCAAGCCTTTGCCGTCTGGACTAGAAAGCAGTGTTAAAACCTTTTTACTGCTAGTCAAGCTTGTGTATGTGATTATTCTTTACTTGGGGGTAAGACAGATAATTTTATTTGTATATTTTATTAACATGTAACAGGCTTTGTGTGTGCCATAGTTTTATTTCGATACTGCCTAGATGGGAGAGTTTGGGTCACGACGACCTAAGTAGGAATGTACCTAAGCAGACTTATTGGGAAGTGAAATAAATGTGTAAAAATGTTTGGCAATTGGCCTTACAAAATTGCGACTGTAAGTGAGTGTTAATAAATTGATATCGGCTTCTGGAGTGCCACAATGTTTAAATATTATATAAAATCATGTAGGGAATGTTAGAACGAAGTTATCAACAGGTTACAGTGCTAGATTATGTACACCATGACTATTGTATGGAAGATAAACCCGAATGATGGATATTGGCTTTGAATCAACACTGAAGAAGAGTGATTACACGAAACTGATTGTAGACAACGGAATTTAAAGTCTGGTGCAATTTGTCAGCACAATGGGCTGACCCAGGTAAGCTTTAGATTGATTAGGGATGAAAGAGATGAGACAGGTCTACAAGGGATGGATTATTCGTTGCTGCCATAACCTGAGTGAAGAACATATGGGAGTGATCATTTTACAGTTTGAAGCCAAAACCCTTGTCTTCATCTAGAAGGCGCAACTTTTGGTGATGCTGAATTACTTGAGAAAACATCAGCAACTATATTTTACCAGATAAGTCCATTAACCGGCTCTGGCGGTTCATCCCGAAAACCACAGTTCATATTATAAACTTATTTCCTGGGGAATGGTGACACTAAGTAGACTGATATTGAAAGAGTGGTGATAGTATCCAACATAGTAACAAGAACAGAGAGTTTAGTCATTCCAGTGACTTTTGTGTACAGACATATTTATTTCTAGTTTGTAAATATCCTTTTCTTGATTTTTAAGAATTCCTGACCCCATAAAGATTGAGGTACAGGAACAATAAATTGTAAATAACCTTTAAACAGTCTTCTTACTTAAATTTGGTTAAGTTGAAGTTCTGTTTTTTTTTTTTTTTTTTTTTTTGAAATTACATATATTGCATACATTACCCTAGACACTTAGCCACATAATACCACAGAGATTACTTTACACTGGGTGAGATCAGAAGAGGTAGCGGAAAAAGAAATGGAACTGCAAGGACATATTACCGAAAATGGAAGCAGACCATCTACCGCTAACACTGGTGCAAGTCAGGGGGCCATAAATTCAGCCATGAATTTTCACTTAGATCCTTTTGTAGAGAAAGAAGATGAGATCGAGTCCTATCTCAGTAAATATGAGAGATTAGCTACTAACTATGGGTTAGAGAAGGAGAAGTGGAGTTTAAAATTATTCCAAGGGCTTAGGGGAACATCTTATGAAGTCTTCGCAAAATTGAGTAGAGAAGATCAAGCAGATTATGATATTCTAAAACAAGCTTTGTTAATTAGATACGAGAAGAATGGTGAATTGTATAGCAAGAAATTTAGAACTGCTAAGCTACTGTCTGGGGAGACATACCACCAATTCTCTGCCAGACTAGAGACCTATTTGGAGAAATGGACTGCTCTGGGGAAAACCCAAGACCTGAAGGAAATGATTATGATGGAGCAGTTAAGAGAGTCCATGGCTCCAGACCTGAGAAAATTTCTCATGGAACAAGGTGCAGAGAGGTTGGGGGAGATACTCAATGTTCCTGAGAGATATCAGGCAGCCCAGTCAGAAGTAGCTGGAGTAAAAAAGAAATAAGCAGAGAATAATAAAACCCCACAAAACCAGAATAAGTTTGATAATAGGGATCAATCACATAGGTTTAAACCAAATTATGATAGGCCAAGATTTGATCCTAGAGACAGAAACCCTCAAGTAAATGAAAAGAAACCCTACAGACCAGATGGAAAATGGTGTAAATTTTGCAAGTTAAATAATCATTACACAAAAGACTGTAGGAAGAAAAACCCTCCATATTTTGCTGCACGCCTTAAAACAGGAAACAAAGGAAAGAAGGAACTGTCTACAGGACAGCAAGAACCTCATCATCCCCCTGTATGTGAAGACGTAGTATGCAATGGGGCCACTATTAAGTGCCTTTATGATAGTGGATTGGATTTTGACTCAGTCGTGAGTTCTAACCTAGTGCACCCAGATCAATATACCACAGAAACAGTGGAGATACAAGGGGCAACTAAGGATATAGCAACCATGACACTTCCCATTGCAAGGATAAATGTAAAAACTCGCTATGTGGAAGGAGTGATTAGAGCAGCAGTGATAAATGAACCAATCTACCCTCTAATATTGGGGTGTAGATATGTGTTTTTGGGAAATCCCAAAAGACCAGTGATTATGGCAGTAGTACAGATCAGGTCACAGTCAAGGAAGGAGGAAGATAACCCAATAAATACTCATCCAGAGGAGATGAGGAAGGCACAGTCTGAGGATAGGTCACTAACGCCGTGTTTCAGGAAACTCCTAAAAAGCCATACCCATCCAAACAAAGGAGACTTTTATATGAAGAATAAGTTAATGTATAGGAAGGCGGGAACAGGATCCACTGGTCATGGACAGTTAGTACTTCCAACTTCATATAGGGAAAAAGCTATGGAGAGATCACATGTTGTATCAGACGGTGGACATAAGAAAATTGGTACCACCTGTCAAAGAGCATCTGTAAAATTCTATTGGCCATGCGTAGCTGCAGACATTGCAAAATTTGTGGACGCCTGTGACCAATGTAACAAGGGAAAGCCCACACGTTGGGAAAATCATCAGGACCTACAAAAGCACTATGGTGAAAACAGGCCTGAAAATAAAAGGAAAAATAAATATGGTAATGTAGACACGGTGGATAGGAAAACCCCTTTTCACACACAGTCTTCAAATAAACCAGTTAGAATGGCCACTATGCGTATTGTACAAAAAGTGACCTCAATCCAGTCCTACCAGACAATCCCTTGGTCGGAATTCCTGGAACTGGACGAAAAAAGAACAGAGGGAAATCCCCTCAATTTGAAACTGAAACTGAGGGGAAACCCCAGTAGAAAAATTGGTAGCGGACGGTTGGTGTGTGAAACCAAATTAAAGGGAGAAAAGTCACCACCACAATACTTCCAATTACATGAGCATTACCAGAATGGCACCGGTACCATGGATAATGGGTCGGCCACATTAAAGGTCCATTGGAAGCCTTATTGAGGACATGGACAGATGAGAAGGCAGAAGAGACTGTAACCTCATCATATCAGTATGTGAACGAGCTGACCACTCGATTAAAAACTGGCTGGAAACTAGCATATAATAACCTAAGACAAGCCAGGAGGAAATATGCTGCATATTATAATAGAAAAGCGAAGGATAGGGAGCTTGCTGTGGGGGAGAAGGTGCTTCTTCTATTACCCGGCAGCAGCAACAAACTTCAGATAGGATGGCAAGGTCCATACACAGTTTTAGAAAAGGTATCTAGAACTAATTACAAGATAGACAAAAAGGGAAAGGAAAAAGTCTATCATGTGAACCTCCTCAAGAAATACCATGATAGAAGAGTTTTGGAAGGTGCACATTTAATGACCTTGGCCATAGCCACTGAAATGAAAAATGAACCTCTCACCTTTTATGAATACCCCCTGAAACCATGCGAAACTCCTGCACAGGTAAAAGTCAGTAATCACCTGACAAAAGGGCAGAGGGAGAAGATTCAGAAGGTTCTGGAGAATCATACCGACGTGTTAACGGACAAACCGGGCACACTAACTTGTTGGAGTATGATATGAAACTGCTAGACCCACTAAATGTTGTATTAGCTGCAAGGAATTGGAATTCCTGGGACATACTATACATCAGGGTAGCATGACCCCTGATCATAAGAACTTGGAGAAATTACAGAGAGCACCCAGACTACAGACTAAGAAAGATGTGAGATCCTTTGTCTCACTTTGTGGTTTTTACCAAAAATACATCCAAAATTTTAACTCTGTGTGTGCTCCTCTTACAGACCTAACTCGTAAAGGGAAGCCAGATAAAATAGAATGGTCGGCAGAATGTGAGCTGGCATACAATGAGCTGAAACAAAAACTCACCAGTAAGCCCATATTGAAGTTACCTGATTTGAGTCAGGAATTTGTGGTGAGAACGGACGCTAGTAATGTGAGATTGGGAGCCACTTTGTTACAACGGTCCGCATCACCAGACGGAGAATTGAACCCCGTTGCTTATGTCAGCCGCAAATTGAACAGAGCGGAACAAAACTACTCAACTATAGAAAAAGAATGTTTGCCTTGGTTTGGGCAATAAAGAAATTCCAGATATATTTGTATGGTAGGCACTTCGTGGTCAAGAGCGATCATCAGCCCCTAGTTTTTCTTGCTCAGGCAAAACATGGTAATGCACGATTGTTAAGGTGGTCACTTCTCATACAACCTTACTCGTTTACCATTGAGTACATTCCTGAATCGCAGAATGTTGGGGCAGAATTCTTGAGTAGGCACCCCCCTAAAGGAAACCAAGATCAACCTAGGGCATAGTTGAGTCAGTTTGATCGAGATTGTAACACAGATAATAAAGCTGCAATAGTGGTTCACGCTTTTTAACGGGGGAGATATGAAGTGAAGTGTATCTGTTTCACAACACGCTCAAATTCTCCGCTTCAAAACCTAGTTAACGTATTTTTACAATCTATAAATAACCACAAAATTTTGAAATTTGTCTGGGGCACAGTCAAATCTACCGCCAACAATTTAACTAGAGTATTTGAATATTTCTAAGAAAACAAGTTAAAAGTTACCACCCTTCCCCCCAAACACACCCACCCCAATATTTATCGATGAACGTAGAAAATTTAACAACCAATCAAATCGTTACCTCTTTTTTGTAATGACAAGAAAATTTTTGGTTGTAGTGAAATAATGCCCATTTTGGGTTTTTGAATAAACTTAAATAAATTATTTCTCCCTAACTACAGATAATAAAAAGAAAAGGGATATCTTGAATTAGCGCTGATATTGCTAAACACATAAACATAAAGGTTCCCTCATAATAATATTATCTTAACTTAGTAAAATTTAATTTAGTGATATTTTCATATCAGGGTAAAGGTACATTTAATTACTTAAAAATTACCCAGTTGAAAAGGCTAAGGAATAATTAAAGGAAACCTATATAGGACGATTGAGGGCAATTGGCCGTTTAGTTATCACTTGTGATAATTAAAATCGGTTATAAATAACTAAGATATATAATATACAAATTTAGTCAGATTAACAAACACACTTAAATTCGCTCACGTTTATAGTCCCCCCAAAATAGTTAACTTTTTTGACTCATCTTCTGATTGGTTGAGGGTAGGGTGATAAAAATTAACACCTCCTTGTAGAATCAGGCCATTGTATTTTGAAAAGCCATGCCAAGCTGACATCAGCGGGAAGACTTTGTGACCAAGCCTTTGCCGTCTGGACTAGAAAGCAGTGTTAAAACCTTTTTACTGCTAGTCAAGCTTGTGTATGTGATTATTCTTTACTTGGGGGTAAGACAGATAATTTTATTTGTATATTTTATTAACATGTAACAGGCTTTGTGTGTGCCATAGTTTTACTTCGATACTGCCTAGATGGGAGAGTTTGGGTCACGACGACCTAAGTAGGAATGTACCTAAGCAGACTTATTGGGAAGTGAAATAAATGTGTTAAAATGTTTGGCAATAGGCCTTACAAAATTGCGACTGTAAGTGAGTGTTAATAAATTGATATCGGCTTCTGGAGTGCCACAATGTTTAAATATTATATAAAATCATGTAGGGAATGTTAGAACGAAGTTATCAACAGGTTACAGTGCTAGATTATGCACACCATGACTATTGTATGGAAGATAAACCCGAATGATGGACATTGGCTTTGAATCAACACTGAAGAGGAGTGATTACACGAAACTGATTGTAGACAACAGAATTTAAAGTCTGGTGCAATTTGTCAGCACAATGGGCTGACCCAGGTAAGCTTTAGATTGATTAGGGATGAAAGAGATGAGACAGGTCTACAAGGGATGGATTATTCGTTGCTGCCATAACCTGAGTGAAGAACATATGGGAGTGATCATTTTACAGTTTGAAGCCAAAACCCTTATCTTCATCTAGAAGGCGCAACATTTGGTGATGCTGAATTACTTGAGAAAACATCAGCAACTATATTTTACCAGATAAGTCCATTAACCGGCTCTGGCGGTTCATCCCGAAAACCACAGTTCATATTATAAACTTATTTCCTGGGGAATGGTGACACTAAGTAGACTGATATTGAAAGAGTGGTGATAGTATCCAACATAGTAACAAGAACAGAGAGTTTAGTCATTCCAGTGACTTTTGTGTACAGACATATTTATTTCTAGTTTGTAAATATCCTTTTCTTGATTTTTAAGAATTCCTGACCCCATAAAGATTGAGGTACAGGAACAATAAATTGTAAATAACCTTTAAACAGTCTTCTTACTTAAATTTGGTTAAGTTGAAGTTCTGTCTTTTTTTTTTTTTTTTTTTTTTTTTGAAATTACATATATTGCATACATTACCCTAGACACTTAGCCACATAATACCACAGAGATTACTTTACACTGGGTGAGATCAGAAGAGGTAGCGGATAGGGACCCTGAGAAATACATCATCATCATTCTTTACTCAGGGAACTTACGTAGCTTGACCTCACCTTGTTAACCTTTAATTTAATTAACATCAAAACCTCTTATCACATTCAGAACAAAACAAACAGTAAAGATATGTGGAAAGCAATCAACACCCTAGCAAGCAAACGAAATTCGCCAGACTTGTTAACCCCCAATACTTCATTTACTTCTACAGACTTCAGCACTTACTTTCAGGCAGAAATAATCCGTCTTAAATCTACGATACAAGATTCCCATTGTGACCTAGGCCAACTGTCAGCATTCTGTGAGAACAAATGCACAAACACACTCCCATCCGACATTCCGTTTACGACAGTTAATGAAGTGTATAACTATCTTCTAGGCCTTAAAGAGAACAACTCATCAGGACTTGATGGAATCAGTAAACGAATACTGCGCCAATTAATAGTGGTTCACTAACATACATATACAATCTATGTATTGCAAACAGTTACTTTCCGTCGCACTTTGAAGTCGCTAAGGTATATCCTCTTTTCAAATCTTTTTCCTCCGATAATTGTAACTTTAATAACTATAGGCCAATCTCTCTAATATCATCGCTATCCAAAACCACTGGAAAAACACATACATAAATAACACTACAAAACCTAGTTAACAACGACTTGCTAATTGATATTCAGTCGGGGTTTAGACCTAAACATTCACGTCAAACTGCTCTAACTAAGATGATAGACGACTGGCACCTAAATATTAACAACGATAAATGTGTGGGGCAGTCTTTGTAGACTTAAAAAAAGACATTTGATATGATAGATCACGCTATTTTAATTAGAAAATTAGAAACACCAAAAGTAAACTTTCAACTGGTGACAATAATTAACTCATTTCTGTCAGACAGAAAACATGTAGTTTCCTTCAACAACTTGTATTCAAACCCAGCCGTAATAAATACTGGTGTTCCTCAGGGTTCTTTACTTGGTCCTCTACTTTTTGCATACATTAACGACCTTCCACTACACATCAAGCACTCCCCCTGTGACCTGTTCGCGGACGACTATACTGTTTACAAGAGTGATAAAAGTTGTAACACACTCGAACTTTCGCTACAAAAAGATACAGATAATCTGATCAAGTGGAGCAACGGAAATCGCATGCTAATAAATATCGTTAAAACAAATTGCATGTTAATATCAACTAGACAAAAATTTCAAAATTCAGAGAAAACAATACTTCAGATCTACATTGGTACCTCACTAATTGAAAACGTTAATGAACATAAAACTCTAGGTATAATCGTCGACCAACATCTAAATTGGAACTCACGTGTACATGCACTGACCAAGCAAACGGCACAGAAAGTTTACCAGTTAGCTAACATCAAACATTTCCTAGATGAAGACGCACGAAAATTATTCTGTATATCTCACATACAAGCAAACCTTGACTATTGCTCCACAATCGGGGATGGTTGCTCAATGTCCAACACAAAGAGACTCCGTTCACTACAAAAGCGTGCAGTGCGACTAGTCTCTGACAATTGCCTAACTCAGTGTGTAGATCTATATAAAAATCTCCAAATACTGTCCTTAAGAAAGCGCCTTCTGTCAAAGCCAAATTTGTTCACAAAATCCTGTCAAACAATGCTCCAGCATATATGTGCCCAATGTTCAAATACAATGAAAGACGCAGTCAACGCTTTAACAAATTGCACGTACCCAAGCCTAGGCTTGACTTATTCAAGAAAAGCTTAGCGTACTCTGCTGCTCATCTTTGGAATTGTCTTCCACATAACCTAAGAAAAAACCTCAGTCCCTATTCATACAATCATAGACTTTTCGAATACTTTATGAGTTCTGATTACATGCCCCCCGCCCCCCCCCCCCCCTAATCGGATTATCCTTTCTTATAATATCAACTGTGGGTTTTAATGACGATGTTCGTACTTTTCAACATATTTTATGTCATGCTTATAAGTAGTTAATGTTAATGTGAGTGTGCTATTTTATTTTACTTTACAACGTTGAATTCCTTGAAATTGATATGTAAAATGCATGTGAGAATAAATGAATTCAGTATGAAGGTTGAGAGAAAGGAAGGGCAGAATGTCAGACGGGCCTGCGTGCCCAATTCTCAACCATTTGAAAATAAAGTGCGTTCGTTCGTTCGTTCGTTCCACGTCTTCGTTATCATTTTCTCTTTTGTCTCCAGCTCTCTTCTCCGTGTGTCTTTGGTCTACCTCCGCCTCTCTTACCTTGGGGGTTCCAGAACAATAACTTCTTTGTAATGCTATCCACAGGTTTTCTCATTGTGTGTCCTATCCATCGCCAGGGTCTTCTTATCTGTTGTTCCACGGGCACTTGTCTGGTTCTTGTCATCACTTAAAGATGGCTTTCTGTCTTATGCAGTAGGTACTGTGATTCGAACCTGGCACCTTTGCGGCGAGAGACCAGCCCTTTAACTACTCTGTCTATCGGACGCCGTAGGGTAAAAATTCGTTTGTCCTCTCCGTCACTTAGCGATTCACCAAATGAAATCTACACTGGGACCCATCGATAGGTCAAGATCGACCGGCCGCCGATCCTTGGTTTAGGGCAACATTTGAGCACCTGTCACTTCTCCCTTCAGGCAGTCCCACGCTTCACCCTATACAGTATTAAAACACCTTACATTTTCACCGGCGTTTAGGCGTAGGTAATACACTTCACTGCACCTTGGCAACACGCGTAGATCTGTAGATACGGGGTTTAATTGTTTCCAATCGCTTATTTTCCTTTTAGATTAACGCTTTCATCAGATTTCAATGCCCGAACCATTAGAAAAGCACGACAACCGTTTGATAAATGTAGCTTAGATCAGTCAGACGTGAGGAGGACTACTCATACTCCTTCCAAAAAGACCTTCGATCTCGTGAATAAATTAGATCCTAAATTGGCCCCCATGGCCGTTTATAAATATCAAAACTAGTAAATTTGCCTTAGGCTATATGTTAAATTTGCTTTTAAGATTGTGTTATCTGACAAAATGTAAGATGTCTGAACTACAGTATTTGCTACATAGGGAACATTCTTTCCTTGTTAGTAAACGAACCAATTTCGGGAAGTGAATTGTTGCCAATAGATATTTCACATAAATAAATATTCACATTCAATGATCATGATCAATTTTCTTGTAACTTACCACATATGTCTGACATAGAGCGCTACGAGATCATGCTACTTTCGTTCGTAAGCTTCTCTGGTTAGTGTCAGTGTGTGTGGGAAAAGTGTGCATTGTTTAGTACCATTGTGTGTATATGGCCCGGGTCCAGTGATAAAGTTCTTCTGATGAGCCATGAGAGGATTCATTCGTTATTTAATCTCCGCTCCGAAATTTATCAACGAGTTTCACTTTCATTTTTTTCTCCCTTTTTTTCATTTTCAATGGTAAGTGGAAATGGATGAGATAGGTGACCGCTCACCAAATTAAAAAAAAAAAAAAAAAAAAGCATGCGACACAAATAAATTATGAAGATGTCAGGTATATATGGCGAAATAAGGTCTTAAATCAAATCAAGACAGAATATGATGCAGGCAACATGGATCATGGGAGAGCGGATACTGAAAACAAGAAAAACTAGTTTAACACGTGAACACGGCTTAAAACCATCTGGTAGAGGATTTCTGCTGCACACAGGCTTCAACAATTGGTAGGAATAGGCTACGGCGGTAATAATAAAGTCTGGAAATAACTTCTCTAGGACTAAATTCACACCCAGTTAACAATTTTTAAGGAGAATTCCACTTTGTTTACTTAACCCTCAACCGTGCGCTCGTCAAAGGAACTGTACGAGAGTCCACTCATTACAGGCAATTTGTGAAGCCGATGAAAGCGTCCGGTTATCCAATCGGTCCTGAGTCTCAAATGACATTCCCAGAGACGCAGCTCAAGTCAGGGGAGACTTGTCTAAACATAGAGCTTCCGGTTGGTTCAGGCTGTTAGAGAGCTTTCCTCTCGCAATATAGAAAGCTTGTAGTGTCACTCTCCAGTCTATACAGCTGCAAATGGGTACGTGATTCTGCTCGTGAGTTAGGAAGGCAAAGACAGCGAGGTAGTGAACTGTTACCTTTACCTCATAAAAAGTTGGACCTAGTACAGTGAAGTCTCTAACGCTCCACTGCCCTTCGGCAGTTTCTGCAATGAACCAACCTTTGCCTTTACTCAGGTCATGTCAGCGAGGAGCACCAGGTCATGTGAATATTCGAGACACTTAAACCTGAGTCCTTTACCTAATGATCTGCACGTCATTTATGATGGACCACTACTGATTGCGGCCGACTGAGCCATGGTCTTTCGCGGCAAAGATGCCGCGTTCTGTTCACGGTATCGACACGCTCCAGTCTGCCCAGCTGTTTATGGGTACCTGACTGTTCTCTTGAGTTAGGGAAAGAAAAGGCAGCGAGGAAGGGAACTGGTCACCTTCTCTCGATACTGGACTTAGTAATGCGACGTCTCCAGCACTTCACTCCCCTACAGCAGTATATGCTGTTGGATTACTCCCTTAAAAGGGATGGGGAATATTATTGGCCTAATATCGGAGACATAGGGCGTCAAGTAGCTAAGTGGTAAGAGCGTTTCCTTCTGGGTTCTAAATCAGGTAGCGTCACGCTCCAGTCTACAAGGATGTAAATGGGTATCTGATTCTGTTCTTGAATTTGGGAAGGTAAAGGTGGTGAGGAAGGGAACACCATATAAAGCTGAGACCTAGAATAAATAGTCTCTAACACTTCATTCTTTTTCGGCAGTATCTGCCTTTTGACTATTATAACATTTTTAAAGGGTACGTGTGCAAGTACGACAAGCGTCAGTGGATGTGACATAGTTATGTAAATATATTACATGAATCCACACGTTTTTGCTTCCACCTGGTTTTCCACCTTTGCTTGCTTATTAATATTCACGATTTGTTAACGCAGAAGGCATGCGCTTCGATGTCTGTCGAACTCATATTTTAGCGAAGCCTATTTTCTTTTTCTCTATGTCTTACAGGCACTAGGAATGTTTACAAACAGACCTATTAGCTAGTCCAGACCCGTTAACTGAATTATCACGCGAACGATTTTGCAATCGTTGAAATAGTGACAGATCAGAGAACGGGTCGTATATTTGTAGAATCAAGGGCGGTAATTCAATAAGACGGACCTTTGACGGTTGCATTTCCTCAATGGGAGATAACCACAGTCCCTTAGTCCCAGAGAATGTAATTAGCTACGGAACGAGCGGAGATCAAAAGACAGTTTGCTCGTTGTCAAAGTCTATGTGTCGGCATAGGCGTGAAATAAAGCTTTCATTCAGGAATTGACCGCAGATTTCCCCAAAAATACGGGCAAGGCGTGATATCTTGCAAGAGCTAGCGAGTAAAGACCAATTTCATAAATATATCCCAGCTTTTAAAATCATTTATCAAGTAGCCACATAATTTTCAGAACATCTAGCTTCGATTTCTAGACCATTGTACTAGTGGAATTACTTAGTATTTCGATTGGAGATAGTGAATTTCTGTGTTGCGTACGGATCACAACCCAAAACTACCAGCGGCCTAAATCTGAGAAAACGGGTCTAAGTCTACGTCCAATAGACGCAAAACAAACATTCTTATGCAAATAGCGGGTCTTCGAGGTTGACTTGTTCGGCTCTCTTGTTTTACCCAGAAAGAGAGAGAGTACCAACAAAAGACTATAAGAATAATTGTAACTGGATCTATAGCTATCCAGATTTCTTTTTCCATTTTCACATACATTCAGCCCGCTGTGGCGAAATTGTCAACCATTAACATTTCCCAACTACCGATCACTCTGGTGTGACGAGGATTTTTATCGCGAGAAATTTACATACCTGACTTTCTCTTTAAGTATTGGAACTACAAGCTAATGACACTGTGAACACTAGATCTCGTAATTATTTTCCTAGCTGGACTAATTGATGTGAAATAAACAGATCCAATTAACAGTAACGAAGTAAGCGTTCCCCAAATAACCGGATTAATCAAACTTGGAGGAGCTGGGGCTTATTTTGCCAAAACAACCACTGGATTTGCTGTTTGTACCACGGAGATATGTTCCAGATGTTGTTAATCAACAATTAGGTAAGCGCGAATGAACGTGGCCACAGGTTGTCTGAAGCGAGAGAAAGAAGGAATGAATAATTCTTCTATTGTATAATATTGTACTCACTTTGTTGTGCTTTTCTTTTCTTTGCTAATACTGTTATTTTTCTGAATAGATTAATTAGGAAATCTGTTTTTTACAGTATAGTCAAATCCTATACCATAGTGCTAATCTTTTGATCTTTTGGGGGTTAATTAACTTCTTCTTGTGGGATCTTGTCTCAACAGAGGGGATTGCACTTATGGGGTTTATTTCTTTATGATTTCTGTAACCTATGATTTTTGTCTATTGCTATTGATACTAGATGTTGTGAAGTTTTTCTATGGTAAATAAACTTAACATAAAACTTAATTACCTGTGTTGGCCAGCTCGGCCCAATATCCCTACTTCATTAATATAGTTTAACGTTTGTGCGTCAAGTTGTCGTCACTTATCTGTGTGTGTGTGTGTGTGTGTGTGTGTGTGTGTGTGTGTGTGTGTGTGTGTGTGTGATTGGTTATAGTGTATATGTTAATATATACAGAAAGATAAACTGTCTAATAAACAAATTTCATTCGTAGAGATCGGCTGGACTAGAGTATCTTCACAATTCAGGGACAGACTCTACCTTTTCACCATTTCACACGTGAAATCTATTTCTTTACCTTATCTCTCACTGAGTTACCACCTTTTTCAGTTCTATTCAGACGGGACCAGAATCTATCTTAATCACCTATGCAAAATCTACGACAGTGGAACAAGAGATAAGAAGAAGACGGTGGCGATGAATATGACTCACATGTAGTTGCACTACAAGGCAGTCCTTATCCCTGGAATCCCCAGGAAAAGAGAGGCAGACGTAGACCAAATACTAAATGGAGAAGAGAACTGGCGACAGAAGTGAATGATGAGGAAGGCGTAGAAAGAACTTGAGCTGGTGGCACGTGACAAAAGAATTTGGCATGTATTTCTTGAAGGCCTATGCTCCTGTGTGGGGGGGGGGGGGGGGGGGCCGCTAAAGGTCTCTTGATTGATTTGCAAAAATGAAATGTAGAGACCATTATGAAGGACAACGTATAAGAACCCTTTGAGACAAAAATTAAATATGCGGCAATGCCGTCTTCTGTAAACATTTCTCTTCTTACTGGCTAAAGATTGCATTATAAAAGTAAACTGAGGAAGGTGGTTGAAGTAACAAGAAAAGACATGGTCCGCAACCAGACGATACGTCAAGGCCTAAAATCCCACCCCCTGCAGACCCAAGTAAAACAGTCCCAACTAAGATGGTTTGGCCATGTCTGCAGAATGGGAGAAGATCGGCTACCACGAAAAGCATGGGAAACAAAGAGCCAGGGATCCAGACCCCCCCAGGACGACCCAAAGTCCGCTGGGAGGACAACATTAGACAATCTTTGAAGGACCGAGGACTAGAATGGAACCAGGCCAGGAGGAAGACAGCTGATAGAATAGTCTGGCGATCTCTCTTCCAAACCTCTACACCTCGCTGTAGAGGGGGAACGACTATGTATAAAAATAAACGGTATCAGAGAACATAAATGGATTTGTGTGGACTATGGGGACGTCCACATATGACGTCATGCAATTTTCATCACAAAAACGCAGACCCCCTTTGTGTGACATGACAGATCTCTTACACACTCCCTCCCCCCTTTAAAAAAAAATAGTGGTTAGTTAATTCTGTGTTTTACAACTATCTTTCCTTTCATGTGCCGCCTTCCAACATGAGACAGGGTCAACCCTTGCCCTACCCAGCTAAATACTTTCGCATCTTCTCGACACACACACACACACACACACACGCAAACACAAATAACAAAATAAATAAATAAGTTGAACGTTCATGGCAGCCCTAATACTTTCAACTCACTAAACCTATTGTGTCTTTAATCTCGTCGGACTGTTGTCAGGATGGGGTAAACTTGCTTTTTTTTTTTTTTAAATTTAATTTTAATAATCAGTACAGTTTATTTAGTCTGCATTTAATTTTTTTTTAAAGGTGTGTGCTACATTATAGGAAACCTGATGATAACAGCCTTACAAGGCAGTCTTTGTTCTTAAACACCTAGTGTAAGAGAGGCAGACATGAAAACACCTGGAGAGGAGAATGGAGATAAAGGAGTAAATGATGAAGAAGACGTTCATAGCAGGGCTTTGGAGCGGAGCTCGGAGCTGGAGCTCGAAGCAGTGGAGCTGCAGGTTTTTGCCCGGAGCTGGAGCTCGAAGCAGTGGAGCTGGAGGTTTTTGCCCGTAGCTGGAGTGGAGCCAGAGCAAATTAAAATTTTGACTGCTAAATTGCTCCAGTTCTTTTTTTTTCTTTTTCTTTTTTCAATCCAACATGATTAAGATTATCTTAAATGTCTATAACTGAAATAACATACTTAATTTCTGTTTTATTCCAGATCTGAATTAGTTTAATTCTTGTACTCAGGGCTTTAGTATTTTTGTATAGAGTCTTTACAAACTCCCTGACTCCGGCTGCTCTCATATTTTTAAAATTCACAAACGTCTAGACCAATGTTTCTCAAGCGGTGTGCCGCCGCGCCTATTAAAGAGTGCCACAAAAATTTGGTAAACTTACTGCAAGGAGTATATTTTTAGTGATAACGTAATATAAAACTGATCTTACAGCTTGAATTCTTTCAATAACAATTGGATTTCTTAACTGCTTTGAACAAAAATAGAAATATACTGTTCAAAAGAAGAAACGCATAGCTATCCGAAGGCGCGTTTTTATGGGTTTGTAAGTAAAATTTGGTGCTAGGCTTAGTTGAAGACCGGCATCGCAGTGGACGACCCAGAGTGACAACAGCAGCGGAGGATCGCTTTATTCGGCTTCGTCACCTCAGAGACAGGTTTACAACAGCTTCCTCAACTGCCCAGTCATTGCCTGCAGGACGTCATGTGTCTGATCAAACTGTCCGGAATAGACTGCATGACGTTGGACTTTGGGCTCCACGACCTCACCGAGGACATGTCCTTACGCGCCGCCATCGCCAAAATCGACTTCTTTGGGCCAACCAGCATCGTCCCTGGGCAGCTGACAATCAATGGAGACGTGTCTGGTTTAGTGACGAATCTTTCTTTTTGTTGCAGCGTCATGATAGACGAAGTAGGGTCTACCGTAGGCGAAATGAACGTTTTGCCCAAAATTGCGTTGATGAAGCTCCGCCGCACGGTGGTGGAGGTGCAATGGTGTGGGGAATTATCAGTTACAACGGAAGGAGTCAATTGGTGCACATTGAAGGAGGCTTGAATGCGCAACGATACGTCAATGAAATTCTTCGACCCCATGTCCTTCCACTTTTGGCAGCCCAAAGGTCTGTGTTAAACAGGACAACGCCAGACCCCATTGTGCACGGTTGACCACGCAGTTCCTGACTGCCAACAACATTCTCACCCTTCCCTGGCCATCCCTGTCTCCAGACATGAGTCCGATTGAGCACCTGTGGGATGAGCTGCATAGACGTGTTTGTCGCCGAGACGTTGCTCCAGCCAATCGTCGTGATCTGTTCCAGGCACTCCAGGAAGAGTGGGCAGCCATCCCACAGGCCCACATCAGACGTCTGATCGCATCCATGCCCAGGAGATGCCAGTCGCTGATCGATGCAAGATGAGGCCACATACCATACTAACGGGAAAGCCCGTACGCCAAAAAACTCTCGTGACCCAGATGCAAAACAACTGTCAATTGATTGGTTGAACCTTAAGGTATTCGTGTGTGCAATTTGAGCAATTAACTCATTAAATTGAAGAAGTTATTCAGTGTCAAAATTATGGCTATGTGTGTGCCTTCAGTAGCTATGCGTTTCTTTTTTTGAACAGTATATTTCAAAATTATTTTAAACAATGAAAATGAAATCTAACTGAGAGTTTTCTTTATTTTAAAGTACCCATAAATTAGTGTATTTAATTTAGTATATAACACTGTATTTTTTTATTCATGCGCGGGGTCACATAAGTGTGCCGCAAATTTTTCGAAAATTAAAAAGTGCCGTGAACACAAAAAGGTTGAGAAACACTGGTCTAGACAGGGCTTCTCTATTGGACAATGACACACCCCTTTAGCTGCTGACACAGTGTATCGAGTACACCGTGTGGTTCCACTGGGTCTTTGAAGAGACAAGAAAAGAAAGGACTGCTGTACTCTTATTCTTGGCGTACTAGGTGACTAATATTAATTTGTGCATATGACTGGCAACCTTATCGTTTAAAACACACTGTCACAGAAACCACGACTGCATGAGAATGTGAATGTTTGATGCAGGATTGCTGCAAGGGGACCCAGCTGGAGTGGTTGTTCCATGCTTCGTAAGAAGAGCATAGGGCAATGAATGAACACACGGTGTCCATATAAGATTGTATCCTTTTCAAAAAATGTATGTTCGGCCCCATGATGTGGTACGAGGATGCTTTCTATCACAAAAGTAAGATAATCTCTGCAAGTTTTTAAGCATACCTTACAAAGACCAAAAAGAATGTACCTATTTCTTTTTTTTTTTCACCTACTAGACTAGTGTGTTGAGAGACATGTAACAAATACCGGTTGCAACTCAACTGCGATAGTTTCACTTGAAATACCCGCTGCGCGCACGCACACTTTTTTTTAGGTATTTACCATTTACCCATTATTGTTCATTGTACGAAGTCCATTTGTCCCACGATCTTTTCAAAACCGCTATAGTCTGTTCCTTTTTTTGGATTGAAGTTACCCATCAAGAGTGTAATATCCTTCATTCTCGTTTTATCCTTGATATTTTTTGCGACATAAACCTTTGTGGATGGCTGAGATGAAGGTATCTGACTTGCATTACATTGTTTTGTTTGTTTTGGTCTTCAGGATTCTCCCAGACTTGTTAGCTTATCATAGCCTCAACCTTCTTTATTCGCCCTCTACGACATGGTTGGTAGGGTTCAGTGTTACTATTTTTTGTTGCCCTTAAGGATTCCGGTAATGCAAGGGTGAGCTGCACATTCTATACATTCACAAATTCAGTTCAAAATAACCAACACAAAATCTCCATCTTTTTTTTTAAACTTTTTCTCTCTATTTATCTCTGTCAATTTACTTGTAAACAAAAAAGATGTTCTATACATTGCTCGCTGTCTTTGACAAAACAACAAATGTACATGGCAACAGTACTAACAAACAGTTACAAGGTAGAGTAGTGTAGTAATAATAAAAGCAACAAACATCAATTCGAAACCGTAATAACATGAATAATAAAAGTAGTGTAATATCTACAATATTAACATGCCAATCAAAATGTACCTGATAAAAGGTACTTTAATAACATGTGAGTCATATGTTTCTGTGTAAACAGTTAAGCCAGGTACTGCAAACCAAACAGAAAAGAACAACAAAGCTGACTCAGCAGAACAGACAAGCAGAGTCGGTCCTAGGAATCGTTCACGGTGGTGCCGTGTCTTGTGATTCCTTCCCTACTTCCTCCCGTGCAGTACCGTATGTACTTTAGCAAGACTCAGTTTCAAGCTATTCAGTTGGTTAACATGTAATTTCTCTGTAACATATTACAAAAGCATAATTCATTCTTTGTTTTCACATTTTATTGCACGTAATTTTTTTTCTTCTAAATTCATATACTCGTAGATTTACAGATGGGAGCTCAATACGCGGTTTTATTTTCTTTCGTTTAAGGAATAACATTGATATACAGGAAAACGATCAGGTTCACGTGAGAAAATAATTATTTACTTTGAAATGTTCTGTTTCATTTTCTTATTCTTGTAAAATTTGTATGGTTTTTTTTCCTTCAAATCAATGTCAGCGCCTCCCTGCCCCACCTCTTGGTTAGCCCAAGGGCCGGCCTTGCAGACAAAAGCGTTGTTTTATAACGATCAAGGTCGTTTCGCTCATAATTGAATGGTTAGTATTTGCAACATGTGTTTTAAAAATTGCATCAGACGAATGTGGGGAAATCCCTCCCTCCCTCTCTCTCTCTCTCTCTCTCTCTCTCTCTCGCTTTCTCTATCTCTTTCTCTCTCTCTCTCTCTCTTAGACGGGCCTATGTTCCTTTCCCTCAACACTTTGAAAATAAAGTTCGTTCGCTCTCTTTCAGTCCCTATTCATACAATCGTAGACTTTTCGAATACTTTATTAGTTTTGATTACATGCCCCCCTAATCAGATTATCTTTTCTTATAATATCAATTGTAGGTTCTAATGACGATGTTTGTACTTTTCAACATATTTTATGTCATGTTTATAAGTAGTTAATGTTAATATGAGTGTGCTATTTTATTTTACTTTGCAACGTTGAATTCCTTGACATTGATATGTAAAATGCATATGGGAATAAATGAATTCAGTATGAAAGGTGAGAGAAAGGAAGGGCAGAATGTCAGACGGGCCTGCGTGCCCAATTCTCAACCCTTTGAAAATAAAGTTCGTTCGTTCGTTCGTTCTCTCTCTCTCTCTCTCTCTCTCTCTCTCTCTCTTTCTTTCTTTCTCTCTCTTTTTTGGAACTATGGACAGCGCCGTTTTAGATTCAAACGCGATACGATTTCTGCGTGGGAAGTGGGCAAAACTGTAACATCATTTGGTGGCCCAAAATTTTGGCCGAATGTTAAAAATAAAACTAGTACTAAGCATTTGATATTTGAAATTTGATGTTGTGTGATATTAATTTACCGGCAAAACTCATTTTCAAAATCTTTTCCTAGCTCATTTTCGGAGTATATAAACTAGTAAATTTTCACATACGTCATGAACAAACAAGAGAACTACTCCAAATTCTGAGCAAATAGAAGCCCAGAAGAAACGTCTGTAATAAACTTATCTTCAGTAAGGGGTTTTCTCACCAGTCGGGACAGATCCGTATGATAAATAATAACTAGATACATAATAAACTTCAATAGGATAATCGATAAATCATTTTTTGATAAATAATTTTTTGATAATCACTTTTTGATAAATCATTCTTTTATTATTCAAAGGATGAAGACGTTTTACTTTGAGTAATCATTTTTTCATAATAATCAGGGACATACATTTTCTTCTCATAATCTGAATTATTGTGAAGGCGCGCAGTGTCAGACTGTTTCTATTTCATTTTTCAGCACAGTTTACTTTTTTTTTTCAACTGGCATAGACATTAGTCAATTTATGTAGACTGGTAATCTGTTAAAAAGGTAACTGATCTCACAAATGAGAAATGTAGTGATTACTATAATGGCATGCTATGATACCAAGATGTATTAACCCGTCCTACACTATCATTGACTGTATAATGGATATACTGCCATTATTTGCAGTCATGTCCACAACAGTTAAACGTGCGCAGTACTTCCTTGTGTATACAGTATTAATACTACCTATTCAATCAATAAAAATAACAATCTGTCAAGCTATGGCTTAGAATGTTTTTTTTTGTGTAATATCTGACAGGTATTGGACTGACAATTTCGGTGTAAGCAAGAACTACTGTCGTCAACAGAGAGAGAAAAAAGGTTCTCAGCTCGATAGATAGCTTGTTACCATACAACTGTGCATTCACATATGTCACGGGGTGTCCCAAAAAATCTTGGTGGTTTTAAGATATCTAAGTCTTTCACCATATCACACTAGCCGTACTTATTGGCACAGTCAGCCATAGGTACACATAACGGAAGGGAAACCCGAGGCCTGTAAACAGTAAATTAATATTAGACAAACATAGGTACACAACAGTACTCAGTGCAGATCTCCAGACAGTACTGAGGCGCAACATAAACATTCATCAAAACCAGAGTGTCCTTGTCCCATTCAAACATCAATGGTCAGATAGACTTGAGGTATAGAAACGCCAGACACCATAACTAGAGTGTTCAATCTCCTTTTCAAGTGTAGTTACCCAAAAGTAATAGGTTACTAGACTGTGTCGTACGAGCTCATCTTATTCGCGAGCAAGCAGTATACTTGCCAATTCGTAGATGCCCAGTATAGTTTATTTATTTGTGGGACTGAAGACTTTTCGTCATATTTGTCACCAGTCCAGTCTCAGATTATGAGTAATAGAGTTGTTAATTAATTAAGCCTATATCATTTTTTAATGTTTGTTGATTGCCTAATCTTGCAATTTATTTATTTTCAGTTGTGATATATATATATATATATATATATATATATATATATATATATATATATATATATATATATATATATATATATATATATATATATATATATATATATATATATATATATATATATATATATATATATATATATATATATATATATATATATACATCTTAGTAAATAAATTTACATCTTAGTATATCATTTGTTTATATCTTTTGTGAGTATTTGAGTGTATCATTATTTTCTTCCGGCTAAACAAGGAGTGGGGGCTCTTGTATCTTTCGGAATCACAGAGTGAATCTGTTGCTGGAGACCAGACTACCTATTGAAACCTTCTTTCTCAGTGAGTATTCACCTTCTCTCATTCACTCTTGGTGTTCTAATTTGGCTTCATACTTACGAGCCATTACCATCTGGGGGCCTAGGAGATATCAACCCACATTTATCTTTGTCATTTGATAAAACCCAAATCACCTTACGATATACGATATATACAACTATACAATGTATTTTAACACGGTGGTTTCATACAGTTCAATCTTTCCATCTTAGTAAGAAATTCATTATTCGTATAATATTTCCTTTCTTTAAAAGACTGAAATGTTTACCTTTCTTATTTGAAATCACTTACATCTGTTACTGTTCTCATTTCATTTATTTTATAGTTATTAAGTTAATTTTTCTTTTCATATGAAATATGAAATCATTTATTAATTTTATCAATGGAAATTTTGAACAATTATTTTCGTACATGAAGCTCCATACGTCTGACATTCCATTGTTTGCAGTCCTTTACAATTATTTACACATGGCAGACAGGTCTGTAAATTGTCAATCAGCTAGACGTTTTGCATAACGGTATCAAAATTATGGTACATAAACAAAGTTATAATAAACAATGGAAGACTGTGAATGAATCAATCATATCCTTGAATACCAACATATTCACGTTTAGTCACCTGCCCTCAGATGGATCCTTAATGGAGCCCGAGATGCTTACTGTTGACAAGTGGAACAATATAATAAATATTAATAAATGAACTTGCACTGTATGCACATTTAACTAACTCAAATTCAGTTATCCACGCTCGCACAAACACACTAAATTTTACAAAATTCGAAAAATACTAATTTTAGGTACGGGTGGTTACCCGCGACGTGCCGCTATATCATTTCAGGAGTATAAAACTGGAGCGGCAGTCCCTCACGTCTGACTTCATTTCAGCGTGTCGAAAAGTGTATATTATACGTGTTGTATAGCTCCTACCTGAAGTGGGCAAACACGTCACAAATTGTCATATGTGGCGAACTGGCCATGAAAGTGGGGATAATTTGTTTGACATATTCTGGATCAGACATTCAGCCAAAACATTTAAAGAAAAGCAGTGGTCAACTTGAGGCTGTTTATATCTCCGTAGAGTTTTTCCGGAAATGGTACTGATAATGACCATATGTATCTTCTCTGTTCCTTATATGTTGGGTACCTTTGAAGCAGATGTTTAGCAGTCATTTTATCGGTGCTACATTTACACTCATCAGTAGTTCCTATATTTACCGTGTTGAGTAGATGGTATCCCAATCTGTTGTGACCTGTGACCTGAAGTCTGAAGATTGCACACTTGTTCCCTTCTGCTTAAGTGATAATATGTATTTGTTTTTTGGCCTGGATGATGTGCTTCCCACTTGCTTCTATATCTGCGCTTGATAAATAATTGGTCTCTTTATAAGATATGCTTGTGTCAAGTTGGGGTAGTTTTCCCCTTTCCTTTGCCAAGCTGTCAGTCTCTTCATGTTAAAGGATGTTGCAGTGAGAAGGGATCCACTGTATCACAACTCTTTTGAACTTCTTACATAGTTTGTGGAGTGTTGCACATCGGTCATCCAGATTGGCATTATTTTGATTCTTCATCGTTGCAATTACTGACAGCGCATCTGTGAAGATAGCTACTTGTCAAACACATTTGTTTTTTTAAATTTCGCATTAAATTTTCTCATCTTTTTTAATTTAAAAAAAAAGTGTTTCATCATTTGCGTCAGATTCACTAGTAACTGAGTACCTAGATAAAATGGACACGCTTTGAACTTGTTCAAACAGTATGTTACATTTTAATTCTTCGATTGAACAGCCTAATGTCCAAATGTTTACATGGATAACGGGAAATGAGGAGGCCTGCAGTAAGACGCTGGTAAACGGGGTATTGCGGTAGGTTAGGGAGTAATACGTCTTACTAGGACAATAGAAGATAATAATAATAAAAACCTATGTTGCGGCCACAAGGCTTTCGTCAGGGACAGATGAATATAAAAGGAGGAAGGAAAGAAAGTGAGAACTAAGTTAAAAAAAAAAAAACCATGAAAAACAAAAGCGAGTACACATGATGATGGAACCAAAAAATCATTGTTACATGGTGTGATAAATTTCACTTCTCACTCGCCACATCTGTAGCCAATTTGAAGCAGAAATTGCACACACATATGGTTTATACTGTACATTACACTGCTCTATGTGGCACCTACATAAGTTTCACCATTGTTTTTATAACATAGCTTCCAAACCTAAGGCAACTAGTCAACTGTTTAACCAACCAGCCACACAAATGTCCGAACGCTGCAGTAAAGACGGGCGGTTTTTTTTATCTGATGAGTGGTATGTCTTATGGCGCCCCATGGAGCGCCCCTAGTTCTCTGAAGAGACAAAGAAAAAATAGGACTGCTGTACCCTCATGCATGTCGTAAGAGGCGAGCAATAATAGGTTGTGCAAAGGGTTGGCAACCTCATCATGTAAAACTAATTGCCACAGAAACCAGCAGCAGGGACATGTGACTGCTTGGTTCAGGTTTCCTGCAAGGGGACCAGTTGCAGTGGTGGCTCTATGCTCTGTAGGGAGCGCATAGTAAAGTGATTATGATGTCTTATATATCGTCAGGCGTGCTAATATGAACGTAATGAATCCAGCATTTTGCGGAAGTTGTGACACGTGTAATTATCGCGCTTCGCGAGGAGACTTCGAGTATTGTTATTTTACTTCAGCTTTGAGGGAGTCATCAGAAAAATAAAGGCGTTATTGTCTTTGTTTGATTCTGCCAAACGTTTCCTTGTATTAGTTTTCAGCACTGTGGAAAACATAAATATCCACATAAAACACATGAAAACACTCCACGTTTTATTTTTCGTTTTATAAACAATCGGGAATTTTCCTGTTTCTAGGGCAGAGAATGAGAGAGAGTGAAAAAAAAATCGAGAAATGGAGAGTGGGGATCACAATCAGAGAAATGAATGTGACAACCAAGAATGTAGCTAGAGAATGACACCAAAAACACAGCTGGACTTTGGCGGACATGGCCTTAATCTGAGACTATAACCGAGGAAAAAATATTATTATAATGAACAAGGAGAACTCTTGACTAGACTGATGTTTAAGAACTCACAGAGACAGATAGTGGCATGCTTTTCTTAATACTAATGCATTTACTTTTGCCTTTTTTCAATTTGATTTCTTTATGTTATTAACATATAATAGTCTGATTTATTGAAAAACCACACAACATTAACTACCGAATTGAAAAACACACTGTGGCCGAATTAAATTTTTTTTCCCATTTTCATCCTGTAGGTGTTTGCACAAAGTAAGCTGTAGTTTTCGTAATTGTTTACAGATTTTTTTGAATTACGTGTCATTTTAAAGATAAATGAATGTACTATTACAATAAACACCAGTTGTAACTCTAATAGAGGTTGTTGCTATTTAACGGCCCTCCGATGGCTGAGGACTTGCAATATTTTCACAATTATAACTGCTTGTGCCCCATCTCTATCAGAATCACAATTTCAATCAATGTGCACACCGTTTCCACTCTTGTCCTTGTCGCTAGATCTATCAGTCAATTGTTGAAACACGTTTCTATCCTATTCAGCAGTTAGACGAGATGTACACGCATTTTTTGTAGTCCTATCACTAGTTGCCACGGTAAACAGTTTTACACGATTTGGTAACTAACCCAAAACGCTGAAAAATATGAACATAATATCAATTTCCCAGTGTTCTACAACAACCATAAAAAAAAAAAAAAGGTAAAGGAACCCGTTACACGCCCATTGAGGCATATTGGGAATATGGTGTTAGGCCCATATTATCTTGACCGTCGGCACACGAGGGGTGATGTGGTCGGGATCACGCCGGCCGCCTTAACCTTCCCAGAGTAGCTCTGGTACCCATTTGGGGCTGGGTCGACCCAGGAGCCGTTTGTGGCCTAAAAATTTTCCGCCTCATCTGGGGATCGAACCATAGACCACTGCGCTAGGAAGCCAGTGCACTAACCACTATGCTACCGCGGCTCCATTACAACAACCATGCTTTGGGAATTTGTTTTCCGGTGGCAACTTAAAATCTCGAACCAGATCAGAAAGTGTTTCAGTACATTTTTCATTCGTTTTATTACTAAAATTAGATTGGCGCTCTGAGCGGCTTGCGGTCCAAATGTGATTATTTTGTGAGCCGCTGACAGCGGCTTGCAGTAGTTAATGTGTTAACTAAAAATAAATACATAAGGATATGGAAGCAATAGTGTTACGCGATAAATATATTTTCCGAAATAGGCATAAGTGTCAGCGGTTTTGTGTAGAGAGATACAATTTCAATCCCAGAACGAGGTATTGAATTAGTACTATTAAAAAAAAAGCTACATAAAATAACTTGAAGTCTTAACAGTATGTTTACATGTCCGTGAGAACCGATGGCCTGAAATGTCTGCGTTCTGTGTGTGGCATCGCTTAAATTACATAATCCATGACTAGTGCTATCTCACCACAAATGCAAGGTTCATCTTTGACGTGGCTGTGCGAGTACTGTTAAGCACCGAACCTGCTAATGTCGCATATAGGACAAGGCCAGAACATGACGCCCTGACACGTGCAGATTCAGAACAGAACATTAGGGCAGAATACGACGATGGCACATGCTGATCCAGAACATGACTTCAGGACATAATCTGACGATTGGACGCGTACATATCCAGAACAGGACATCTGGGCAGAATGTTACGCCCTGACCCGTGTAGATTCAGAACAGGACATCAGGGCAGAACGATGACACGTGCTGATCTGGAACAGAACATCAGGGCCGAAATACACTGTTGAAATATGCAGGAATCACGAGGGAACTCCAGAAGGCATCTTGTAACGTACATTGCTAAATACGAGTATATATGATGTTTGACAACTGTCAAAATTGTCAGGCATATATTAGTCTATAGCCATAAATACGTGTCCTAGACATATTCATAGCGTCATAGAATGGTTGAGCCTGATATGTAGCCGCACTTTGTCTCCAGAAATGTACCACTGCCTGAGATATCCATCTACTTATCAAGTTGAAGTTTTTAAAATAATATCATATAACTAAACACACGGTGCTGATGGCCTTCACCTTCACGTTGTTTGGCTGAAGTATGGATAGTAAACGGTATGGTTTTGACCAGGGTTGTAGGTGCCGTGGGCACGGAGGATGCTCAGAGGGTTCATGAGCCCGGCAGAGGGCAGATACGGATGTAGTGACTGGCCGTACAACATGCTGGAGTAAGGGTTGGAGAAAGATCCGTAACCGCCTGTCGATGGAGTGATGGTTGGGCTGTTAACGTCTAAGCCGGGATTCTGTTTCTTCCATTTTGTTCGGCGATTCTGGAACCATATTTTCACCTGTGGAAAAGAGAATAAATAAATAACTGTAGTACACGTTGAAAACAAAAAAACATCAAAGCAAGGTAATGAAAATGGTGTCATGTTAAGTGTTATATATTATAATAATTGGATTAGTTAGTTGCTTATCCTTTACAGGACGTGGCAATCAACCCCAGATTTTATTGGCTGTTTGTGATTTTTCTAGGCAATTTTTTTCATTCAGTAGTTTGCCATTGCTTTCTGAACGGTATAGCCTGTCATTATGTTTGCTTCATAGTTATAAGATAACTGGAGGTCACGGAGATAAAATACCATTTAATTATATCATAACTGCGATGTTCTTAACCTGTGGGGTGCGCCTTCCAAGAGGAAGTACAAAAGATAACACGGGAGGTATGAGGTGCCTCCTATGATATTTATAGCAATCGCTTTCTCACTTGATACAACTCTAAAGTTTAGAATGAAACAAAATAGTTTTCATTGTTGTGTATGTTTGTATGAAGCAAAATTATGACATATGTTTGTGAGGAATCGACTAGAAGTAAATTGCCAGTAGTAACATCTAAATTATGTTTTGATTGGTTCATTACTTAATTGTGGAAGGACGGGAGGTGTAAACATTTTAAGCTCCCTTTAAAAAAAAATTTAAGAATCCCTGCCATAAATAAAAATATTGATAAGGTTGTCGTTGAAGAGACCAAAGTTCAAATAAATTTTACTGCACACATTAAAAAGAATCAGGCATATGAAGAGATAAAAGCAATAATAAAACATGACTTGAAAGAAAAATTGTGTGGAGAACACCTGGAGAACATAAGCATTTAACAGAAACAACTCATTGCCAAGAAGAGATCAACTGATAATTTTCAGATTGAGAATCAGGCTTTCCAGGCTCAAATACAACGTGTTCATTAAATTAAAAAAATAGGTCAGACTGACACGTGTCCATGTAAATAAGACAAGCAAGCCATAGAACCTGTTCTTTAAAGACTGCCGGCTTCTCCAAAGAAGCAGATTAACATCGTGGCTTAACTAACTTCTTTTCTTTTTTTTTCTTTTTTTTCTTAACCAGCGGCACTTGGGCTTTCAGCCCTTCGGCCTAATGACATGTCATTGCGAGGCTGGGGAGCCTGTGGACTTTCCTTCCAACCCGGTCAGGAGCTTCGCTCCTTCCCATCCACAGAGGGTTTATCTTAGGAGCCGCTCAGGTTATTCAGTCAAAAACCCGGTTGATGACACTACTTCAAATGCCCACGCCCGGGCTTGAACCTTGAAAACCTGGTCGCCAACGCAATGTGGTAACCATTACACCAGCGCGGCTCCCTAACTAACCTTTTAAACGAAAAAAAAAAACTGTATGACGACAAGAGAAACACGAGCCAGACCGTCACAGTTATGAGAGAAATAAATGTGATTATATGAATAAAAATGATGAAGAAAAAGAAATAATCATATTTTTTTTTATTTTTTTTTTTTTGGAATAAAAGATGAACTCTAATGAAATGAAATGCTGAATGATCGTCTACACATATTACTTGACCACTAACTAAACACGATATTTTTCTTATGCGCAAGGTACTCATCAACGCCCCCTGGTTTCTGTGAGTGTTATAAACTAGTGACTATACACATTCATTCATCTCCTCTCTTTTATCTCTGCAAGTCTAATATAATAATAATAACATTTTATTTAGCTCCCCATCGAGCATGGACCCATCACTGTAGGAAGCCTGCTTCAAAGTATTCATGTTTTCTTGCTGATGTGGTTTATGTCGCAGTGTGTTTTACATAATGAGGATGCAAGCTCCATGCACTACCTCATTTGATTTCGCCTTTTATCAAATGTCCGAGAGAGCAGTGATCTTAATCTGTCCGCTTCCATATTAGTGTCTCAGCTCTAATTTTTTTCTTTATTTTTTATTAGTTTTTTTTTAATTAGTAACTGAATGACTAGTGTATCTGAGTTTGTTTTGTTTGTTTCTGTCGCACACATGCTTCCGTACGCTTCTGTAAATTAGACCCCGAGCAAAGCTTCAAAACACTCTATAAATCATCTGTTTATAAGTTCCTTCTTTTTTTTAATAATTTTTTTTTCCTTGTTTATTTGATCTGAAATTAAAAAGTAACTGAAAATAGCTTGATCACATTGTCACATACAAAATCACTGACCGTAAAAGCGTTTTATCTCTCGGAGCGTGGACGTTCATGTACAAATCCACATTTTGATATCTTATACCAGAATGTGAACACAACTCTTTTTTTTTTTTTTACACAGCAATTTCTGATTTAAAACTGATTACACTTGATATTCGATGTTTTCAAAAGATACGGTCTTAAGATTCACATTTGCTCAGCAGACCTCTGTCACAGTGGTATACAATAGGCCGCATTTTTTATTTATTTGAGTTGGGCTGAATGATATAATAAACAAGAGTCGTGGATCAGAATTGAAAGAGCGAAAGCATGATTTGTTTTCTACAATTTAATGCGCAGGTGAATATCGAATCAACACAAAATGCTGTCACTAATAATATAATGCAATGTCTCAAATAGTCGGCCACACGTTTAGTAGCAAAATGGCAAAATCCCTTGGTAATCCCTTCTTTGTTCTCTGTTGCCGAACCTGGGCACAAACAAAAGAAGCAAGATGAAAATCAAAACCTTCGACTGCGCTTACCTGATCAATGTGACCAACAGTGCAATGAGATATAACCATAAAGCAATAAATGGAAAGCTACTCAACAGTTATATACAGAGTGAAACAACGTATGAAATGTGTTTGCGCACTCGGACGGATTGAAAATAAGTCAACCAAAACATGAGCTCGCTACATAACGTTATCACGAAGATAAACGCGAGGTTGGGTGACATCAGTGAGACTGTTCCGATGTCTTTTTCAGGACTTTTCCTTTTTCTGGCTTCACCGCGCTAGCTAATAGAAACGAGTAGTCCTTATCAGGGCTTCACAGTGATAGGTGATAGAAACGAGTAGTCCTTTTCAGGGCTTCACAATTATAGGTGACAGAAACGAGTAGTCCTTTTCAGGGCTTCACAATGATAGGTGATAGAAACGAGTAGTCTTTTTCAGGGCTTCACAATGATAGGTGATTGAAACGAGTAGTCCTTTTTGGGCTTCACAATGATAGGGATAGAAGCGAGTAGTCCTTTTCAGCTCTTGACAATGCTAGCGGAAAGAAACGAGTAATCCTTTTCAGCGCTTGACAATGCTAATGGAAAGACGCGAGTAATCCTTTTCAGCGCTTGACAATGCTAGTTGATAGAAGCGAGTAGTCATTATCAGCGATTGTCAATACTAGCGGACACAAGCGAGTAATCCTTATCAGCGCTTGTCAATGCTAGCGGAAAGAAGGGAGTAATCTTTATCAGCACTTGTCAATGCTAGCGGAAAGATGCGAGTAATCCTTTTCAGCGCTTGACAATGCTAGATGATAGAAGCGCGTAGTCCTTATCAGCGCTGGAAAATGCTAGCGGAAAGAAGCGGGTAATCCTTTTCAGCGTTTGTCAATGCTAGCGAAAAGAGAAAAGAAGCGAGTAGTCCTTTTCAGCCCTTGGCAATGCTAACTCATAGAAGCAAGCAGTCCTTTTCAGTGCTTGACAATGCTAACTGATAGAAGCGAGTAGCTCTTTTCAGCGCTTGACAATGCTAACTGATAGAAGCGAGTAGTCCTTTTCAGTGTTTTACAATGCTAACTGATAGAAGCGAGTAGTCCTTTTCAGGGCTGCCCAACACTAGCTAATAGAAACTAGTAGTGCTTTTTCGGGATTTACAATGTTAGCTGATAGAAAATAGCAGTCCTTTTCATGGCTTCACGATGATGCGTGATAGAAGCGAGTAGTATTTTTACAGAGCTTCACAATGCTAGCTGAAAGAAGCGAGTAGTCCTTTTCAGGGCTTGGTAGTCTTAGTAACTCTGTACAATAGTTGATTAGTTTTCTTTTTTTATGGCAATGGCTCCTTGATACAATCAAAGGACTTCTGTCTAGATTTAAAGCGACGTGCCTCGCAACAAGACACTCATCTCAAGTAAAAAACAAAGAACATTAGGAAAAAAGATACAAAGATGAATTGAGAGAGTTACCGAAACGAATCGAAGAAGAGGAGAGAAAATATATCGAAGGAAATATTCAAACTACTTAATTGAATTATCTTTCGATGCTTGTCAAACGCTACAGGCAGGTGATAAAATATTAAAAGTTATGAGATAATTTCTAATACGTAGAAACAAAAAAATTCTCAACTTTCAGAATGCCTAGTTATGTTCACGAAAGCAATTATACTGTATAAGAATATTTCACCCTAGGACAGTAAGATTCTTCTACCAGTACATAGTAAGATTGTTCTACCAGTACACAGTAAGATTGTTCTTTCAGCACATAGTAAGATTGTTCTACCAATACATAGTAAAATTCTTCTACCAGTACACAGTAAGATTGTTCTATCAGTACAATATAAGATTTTTCTACCAGTACATAGTAAGATTGTTCTACCAGTACATAGTAAAATTGTTCTACTAGTACACAGTCAATCAGTACATAGTAAGATTGTTCTACCAGTACATAGTAAGATTGTTCTACCTGTACATAGTAAAATTGTTCTACTTGTACACAGTAAGATTGTTATATCAGTACATAGTAAGATTGTTCTACCAGTAAATAGTAAAGATTGTTCTATCAGTACATAGTAAGATTGTTCGACCAGTACACAGTAAGTTTCTTTTACCAGTACATAGTAAGATTGCTTTACCAGTACACAGTAAGATTGTTTTGTCAGTACACAGTAAGATTGTTTTACCAGCACACAGTAAGTTTGTTTTACCAGTACATAGTAAGATTGTTTTACCAGTACATAGTAAGATTGTTATACAAGTACATAGTAAGATTGTTTTACCAGTACATAGTAAGATTGCTTTACCAGTACACAGTAAGATTGTTGTACCAGTACATAGTAAGATTGTTCTACCAGTACACAGTAAGATTTTTCTATCAGTACATAGTAAGACTGTTCTACCGGTACGCAGTAAGATTGTTTTACCAGTACATAGTAAGATTGTTTTACCAGTACATAGTAAGATTGTTCTACCAGTACACAGTAAGATTGTTCTATCAATACATAGTGTGACTGTTCTACCAGTACATAGTAAGATTGTTATATCAGTACACAGTAAGATTGTTTTGTCAGTACACAGTAAGATTGTTTTACCAGTACATAGTAAGATTGTTTTACCAGTACATAGTAAGTTTGTTCTACCAGTACACAGTAAGATTGCTGTACCAGTACATTGTAAGATTGTTATACCAGTACACAGTAAGAGTGTTGTATCAGTACATAGTAAGATTGTTCTACTAGTACATAGTAAGATTGTTGTACCGCGCAACAAACTGGATTGCGAACCGCTTCATTCATTCACTTTCCTGTGTGCTCCTTACAGAGCATGGAGCCACCACTGCAGCTGGTTATCTTACAGGAAATCTACATCAAGCATTCACATGCTCTTACAGCGGTGGTTTATGCTGCAATTAGTTTTTCATGATGAGATGGCAGCGTCATGCTCAACCTCATGTTAGACGCTTTATACGACATGCCTGAAGGTGCAGTAATCATATCTGTGACGTGGAATGTAAATATTGATACAGTAATCTGACAGCCTTTGCTTTCCCATTTAGCGTCTACCATTTGCTAAGCCAAACCACGCAATTTTCTGACTGCATTACTCATATCTTATCCACGCCCTTTTTTCTTGACATGTAAACAAACAGACATTTACCAATTTCCGTGACCTGCCAGCATAACAGGCAGCGAGCCCTGATTCGTTTACCTGAGTTTCTCACGCGAGCTGATTTGCCAATTATCGGTCATTAGACAGTTGCGCGGAGAAAATAACGGACTGTTTGATCTGCGAAAGGGGACGTAATCTAAGAGAGGCTCGTGCACGGCAAAGCTTTTGATGTCGGTCAGCATCGCTGAGTAGAATGAACGAACAAACCTTTGATCCGGGAAACGCAGTTCCTGAATTCCCTACTATACAGAAGGTGTGAATTGTAACGTCTTCTGGTGATGATAACACCATGAGCTGTATATATACCGCGCTCTCTCAAATTCAGTTATTAGAGTCGCTCAGAAATTCTTGGATAATCTTATCACGCTGGACTAGAACCATTCTTCGCTAAATGTGTTAAATTGTCCCGTGGGGATTTCATTTTCTGATTTGTGGTAATAGAAATTGTGCTTAAGTGTTAAAATGTGTTAGGTTTACCATTTTTATTCACTATAATTCCCTAGCGTTTAAAACTAGTGAAATGACCTAACGCATAGATATTTCTTGCCAGTCGTTCAGGGTAATGTAATTTCAAACACCCCATTTTTCTTACACAAGAAGATACGGCTTAGCTGACTGAGATTATTAAGTGTGACGGATCAGTGACCGAATAGAATTCGCATTACATTTCGTGTGAACTTAAATAAGTGACTAGAGTTAATGTTATGTGACTAAACAACAGACGCCGACAAATAGCTAGTAGTGACAGGCGATTTTTGGTAAAGTGCGCGTATGGATAAATTGAATAATAATTGACTTTGTGCGCTGTTCATTTTCTCGCGGGCATTAACGGAGAAGGGCACATACCCTTTTTTCCGACATGCCATAGCGGAAAACTTACGGGTGGATAGGATAGTAGCAGTTTTTTAAAATGTTCTTTTCTTCCTTATCTAGCACTTGATCAAAACCAGCGGCCAGCGGTCTAACATTACCAGTACCATTATTATTATTTTGGGTTTTCGGTTTTTGGACCTGTTCGGTCCTCTTTCTTCATTTAGAGAGAGACCAATAGAAACAGTAAGATTAATCGTAACTGGACGGTACATTACCCAGAATTATTTATCAAATTTTTCCAGCCCACTGGGCATAAGAAAGAACATATATTCCTGACGTTTGACAGCCGTAGCAACGGAGTGATAAAGAAAACTACGCTGTTTCAAAATCGGCACTCACCATAAGAGTCAGCCGATAGGATTTACCATCATTATCAGTTTTATATATTGTAACATTTGTCTTGGCGACCAGAGACTAGACAATACAGGAACTACTTTTCTCCTTTTGTAATTTTGAACGTTCCGAGAACGTCTTGTTTCAGTAACTATTTGCAGTGACACATGATTCATCCAGGAAAAGTTAAACCACCAAATTTGGCGTCAACCTTGTAATTATTATTCGATACAAAGGCTGGACTGGGGCCAGATTTGGGCAACCCACCTGACAATTTATGTTCAGACTATTGCAATTTTTCAAGGGATACCTACACCATTATTAGGTAAGCAAGAGTGTTTGTGGCCACAGATGACAGAGTGAGAGACAGAGAGAGAGTAAATATTTTCCTTTATTACAATCATTGTACTAACTACCTTTTTTTTATTTCGCTAAACTGAGTACTTTACTGAGTAGTAATTTACTGGGGAACTTGTTCTTCACAGTCTATTCTGTAATCTAGTGCTTATCGTTGACCTTTGGGTTATTAACTTCTTTTGGGATCTTTTCTCAACAAGGGGAGGGCACTTATTCGGTTATTTTCATATATATCTGTAAACATGATTTTTATTGATTTCTCTATATGTTTGATGTTGTAAAAAAAGTTTAATGATAATAAACAATAAAAAGAACTTACATGTGTGTGTTGCTCAGACCCATACCCAATTAACCATAGTTTTCACGTTTTGTGTGTCTTGTTGCCACATAACTGTGTGTGTAGGGGTGTCTAGTTAAAACTTATCGTTCTAGAGATAAGGGGTTGGAAGAGTGTCTTACACTACAATATATAGTCGTATAGATAGGCTGGACTAGAGAAACTATTCAGTCCAGAGACAACCTTTTCTCCTTAACTATTCACTCGTGAATCTATATCTACACCTTTCTTCTCACCTATTTACCACTATCACCTCTGCTCAGACGGGACCATAAATATCTTCTAACCTATCTAAAAATATACGACAATATCCATTCTTTGTTTCTTCAGCGACCCCCGGTAACTGCAAACCGCCACATTACCCAGGATTAATATATGTTTAAAAGGTATTACTACGAGAGGCGTTCAGAAAGTAATGCACCACATCGTTTTTCTCAGGAGCTGTTTATTCAAAAAGCATGAAATTTATATACAATATACATGGATATGTCATGTAAACATCGGTATTATTCAACATAATCCCCATCAACATGTACGGCTTTATGCCAGCGCGAAACAAGTGAATGTATTCCTCGCCCGTACCAGATTTTGTCTTGATCATGTAGCCATTTCTTCGCTGCATGAATCACCCCTTCATCATCTTCAAACCTTGTCTCACGGAGTGCATCTTTAAGTGGACCAAATAGATGAAAACCAGAGGGTGCCAAATCGGGACTATAGGGTGGATGGGGTAGTACAGTCCAACCCAATTTAGTGATTGCTTCCCGTGTTGCCAGACTTGTGTGAGGGCGCGCATTGTCGTGAAGGAGAAGCAGGTCTGCTGGATTCTTGTGCGGCCGAACTCTGCGAATACGTTGATTGAGTTTTTTCAATGTCTTAATGTAAGCTTGCGAATTGATTGTCTCTCCTCTTCGCATAACGTCCACAAGAATTACACCTTCAATGTCCCAAAAGACAGTGATCATGACCTTTCCAGCTGAAGGAATTGTCTTGAATTTCTTTCTTCGTGGTGATTGCGGATGATGCCACTCCATTGACTGTCTTTTTGTCTCAGGTTCAAAATGATGTGCCCAGGTTTCGTCACCTGTAACGATCTTAGCCAAAAAGTTCTCTCCATCAGCATTGAAACGCTCCAACAATTCAGAAGAAATTGCTTTCCTTTGCAATCGGTGGTCATTTGTGAGAGGAACCCATCTTGCGCAAACCTTAGAAAATCCGAGAGTGCACTACCAATGCTGACTGACAGCTGTAAGGCCAATTGTTGAGTAGTGATTCGCCTATCAGTAAGAATAATGCCCTCAGCGCATTTCAACATTTCTGCGTTGGTGGCTGTGGTAGGACGTCCACAGCGCGGCCGATCAAGCAGCTCCGTATCTCTACTTCCTGAATCTTTGATTCTCTGAACCCAGCGACTGACTGTACTCCTGTCCTCTGCAAAACTTCCATACACATCACATAGACGCTTGTGAATGTTCACAACAGTTTCCTTCTCTGCAACGAGAAATTATATCACAATTCGCTGCTTATAACGCAAGTTGCTAACACGCTCCAATTCAACGGTTTAGGGCAGCCGTATTATTTGGCCGGATGAGGTGCAATTTGGTGCACACAATTGGCACACGCCATATTTTAAATGTGCAAAATTTCTTGCTTCTATATTTATTATTAGCTGAGAAAAACGATGTGATGCATTACTTTCTGAAAGCACCTCGTATTTTATAGCTTTTCTGTTTTGTTGAAATGTTTGGGCTTCCAATGAAATCGTGTTATCTTTGACTTGCCATAGTGAGCCCTTTGTACATTTCTCGCTGTTTTCATATGGAAGAACTTTACTCTTCTGTCACTGCTAAGATATTTGACTCACTGATCTGTTTATTTAGCTTTTTTTCTCCATGTTGACCGAACTGCTTTTTTTTTCTTCTGTCTTGATTGAGTCAGTTTTCTTGTCATGTTTGTTATGCTGCAGCCTGAAGTTTGAACTAATTTATTACATTTATTTCATACCCTCTTTCTCTCTCATCAAAAGTATACATCTATGTACTCTTGTGTGGGTGCTAAGGAATAAACAGATACAACTATTCCCCTTAAAGGTTAGTGCAGTTAAAGAAGACCATTTTCTTGTGCTGTGAATGTAAGAAAACATTACACGGAAATTGCATAGATTTTGTCTGCTATGTCTTTAATCTGCCAACACAATTTATTATAAATATCTAATGGACGCAATCCCTAACATCTCCAACCGTCACCCCACTTAATGCATGTTTTCCTTTAATCTCATACGTATGCTGCCTCAGCCGACACAAATTGTTCTAACAAAAGAAGGCAGGAAATTATGTCGTCTGCAGCATTTAACATAAAAGGCAACAACCACATGCTCCTAAATTGAACGCGCAGTGGAAACCGCATGTACGTAAACGTTGAAAGAAAATATATCTTTGAAGTTGATCTTTGCACGTTTTATTAAGAAATATATCATTACATTACAAAATGTTACTAAAGGCAGGAAAAAGATATAAGAACTAGAAACATGATAGGAACTTCTTTAAGATGTGTATTTATGTCGTCTTTTCTCCCTATGTTGAAATTGTTATACACGTGCGCTCAACTTGGATGTTTATTCCTGCATGTGGCAATAATATTTGCTTTCTGACATATAGAATATGTCTGAGTTGTGTAAATTGACTTCTGACAGAAGAATGCTACGTAAATAAACTCATCTGTAACTAGCTGTACATAGAAGAAATGCAAAACAGCAATGGAGGTTTTAAAAAAAAGGAGCATTGCCCTGGAAATTGCGTGAAAATCGGGGGAAATCTGGCCTAGCGTGGAAGTGGGATTCTTCAGTGTCGGGTCAGGCCTGTTGTAAGGCTCTCAATCATGGAGAACAATGCAAAAAGCTGCCGCCGTAATTCCAGCTCCAATAGCGTTATGTTAAATTTGTTGCAGTTAAAAAGCTCGTAGTTGCTGATCGCATGACCCCATGTGCCGGTGACGCATCTGTCAAGTGTCTTCCCTATCAAATGTCGGCCCGTCTCTAAGGACATGAGGTATAGCATACATAAGGACATGAGGTATTGCGTATATAAATATATATATATATATATATATATATATATATATATATATATATATATATATATATATATATATATATATATATATATATATATATATATATATATATATATATATATATTTATATATATATATATATATATATATATATATATATACAGTAGAACTCCATTTATTCGAACCCCAATTATCCGAACATCCAATTATCCGAACACTTTTTCGAGAAAAAAAAAAATCAGGCGCCACCAGTCATGTTAGACTTTATTTTTGAATCTTTTGATGCTGCAAGCTTCAAATGTGTGCGAACAATTTGTAGAGGATGGAATGGGCTAATGGTCAGTCGCTTACGTACAGGAAGTCAGTCAGATCATAAAGTCAGTTAATATCTGGTTTACCAATCTAGTGTACGTATGCGTTCTAGGCAGAACACTGGCTAAACAGACAGTTCAACTTAAAATAATTGTGTCTGCTACTACAGCAGAATAATTTTGGTGTGCAAGTATTTCTCTGTGCGATATGGAATCTTCCAGAAGGCCTAAAGCATATAAAAGGAACCGCAATGTTTTGTCAATTGAAACGAAAACAGAAATTATCAAGAGACTAGGAAAAGGTGAAACTGTGTCTTCACTTGCGAGGATTTCCAATGTTGGGAAAGCTACCGTCTCTGACATCAAAAGTAACAAGGATAAAATTATGAGTTTTGCACCGAAATTGGATAGTGAAAATGGGTCGAAGAAACGTAAACCATGAGACATGCGAAAGATTTGAAATTGGAAGAGGCTTTGTATATATGGTTTGTGCAAAGAAGAAGCAAAGGGGAAACTATCTCTGGTTCTCTATTGTGTGAAAAGGCACTTCAGTTCAACAATCAACTTGACTGTCCTCCTGACTTTAAGGCTAGCCAGGGATGGTTAAGAAACTTTAAATCTCGTCATGGCATACGAGAATTGGAGATGCAACTGCCGCTGAAAATTTTAAAGAAACATTCTTGGCTTTTTTGGAAGAAGAAGATTATTCACTCGATGTGTATAATGCCGATGAGACTGGCTTATGTTGAAAATCATTGCCTCAAAAATCACTTGCATCTCAGCGCGAAGCAGCTTCCCCTGTGTTTAAAAAGTGCAAAGAGAGAGTAACAATTTTGGTAGCCGCGAATGCCAGTGGAAGTCATCGTTTACCGGTGCTAATGATCGGTAAAGCCAAAAAACCACGTTGTTTAAAGAATGTGACATGTCTCCCATTGTGCTACAAAGCACAGAAGAGTGCTTGGATGAATAGTGAAATATTTCTTGATTGGTATACAAATCAGTTCATCCCAAATGTGAAGAGGTTGAGAGAACAAGAAAAGAAAACTGGAAAAGTAATTCTTCTACTGGACAATGCACCATCTCATCCAGAGACGGATACATTGAATGCAGTTGATGCAAATTTTAAAGTAATTTTTCTGCCTCCCAATGTAACAGCACTGATTCAACCAATGGATCAGGGTGTTATAGCAAAGCTTAAAACGATGTACAAGAAGGAAGTCATGCGTCGTTTATTGTTGGCTGAAGATGAAGAAAGTGTGGTGGCGTTTTCCAAAAAGCTTAATCTCAAAGACTGCTGATATATGTTAGCTGATGCTTGGACCACCCTGTCACAAGATAATCTCAACAAGGCTTGGAATAGATTGCTTGGGAAAAAAGGAGGAAATGAAACTACTGTAGTGGACACAAATGATGATTGTATAAATGAAGTTGTGGAACTGTTTCAAGCAATGCCCGGATTTTCGGCCTGTGACAAAGATGATGCACACATGTGGCTAGAAGATGATAATGATTCTGGTTTTCAGTTTTTGAATGACGAAGAAATTTTGTCTTTTGTGCAAGAAGAAAACCAAATACATGTAGTGACCGATGATGAAGACTCCTCAGAAGTACATGATGTACTTGTAGATTATGAAGAAAACCCAAAACGTCGACCAAGTCCTGAAGAGGCCTTTATAGCACTAGAAACAGCGATGGCTTGGTACGAGCAAGAAGATGACAGCTGTCCTATACAGCTTCTGCTGTTGAAGAGAATGCGGGACTTAGCAGCCAAAAGGAGACTATCCAGTTTGGTGCAAAAGAGGATTCCTCATTAATTTAAATAGTGGGTTACATCTGTGCAAGTACATGTATACGTAAGTTGCGCCTGGTTTTGAATCGTTTGTAATGTTATTTTGAAAACATTTCTCTTTCTTAAAAAAAAATAATTAATACAAGTAGTACATGCACTGCAGTGTAATGAAAGATTTTGGTGATACAGTGATCTAATACAGTGTGGGTATTATTATTACAGTACAAGTAAATATGTTTTATAGTGTAATTTCCTTGTGATGGTTAATTATTTTTAGAAATATGTGTACATGTACTCGATACATTATGTAATCCAATTATCCGAACATTTGATTATCCGAACGATGCTCGGTCCCATGGGGTTCGGATAAATGGAGTTCTACTGTATATATATATATATATATATATATATATATATATATATATATATATATATATATATATATATATATATAGCTTTCGGCCCGTCCTGTCCGACTAGGGGAATGTCATGTCGGCAGGCGGCCAGTGGTTCTCGCAGGGATAAAATCGCCGGGGCCGCCGGGATCCGCTCTGCACAGAGCGCTGTCTCCCTCCCCGCGCGAGCGACGAGATGGTCGAAGAAGACGCACGTCTGTCAGGACAGTTATCTGGTTGATCCTGCAAGTAGTCTTATGCGTGTCTCAAAGATTAAGCCATGCATGTCTAAGTTCACACTGTCTCACGGTGACACCGCGAATGGCTCATTAAATCAGTCGAGGTTCCTTAAATGACACGATCCTACTTGGACAACTGTGGCAATTCTAGAGCTGATACATGCTGTCCGGCATCTCCCTCAGACCTTCGGGTCCCGATGTGGTTGTGGCCCTTTTATAGTCAGAAATGATTGAAAGAGAAGACGGATTGGAGGGAAAGTTCCTACTGCAATCCTACTGATGACAGGGCGTTGCCACTGGAGTCAGACTGTATCGGCCAGTCCGTTTCTCTGACTCCAGCCGGAGGCATGCTACATGGGCAACAGCTTGACCTCTTCCTTCAAGTGCCCAACCTCGTGCCACCGAAACTTGTTTCGATAGGTACGCTCCAATGGTCAGTAATGACTGAAAGGGAAGATATATATATATATATATATATATATATATATATATATATATATATATATATATATATCTCTATATCTATCTATATATCTATATATATATATATATATATATTAGAATTCGAGGCGGACGCCATAGCTCTTAGCCACTCCAGCCCCAATTTTTGGTTTTAGTTTGGATGATGATGATGATGATGATGTTTTAACAACGACATTATATACTCCGATATTTCAAATTATCAGTTTAAAAAAATGAGTCACGATTTCCTTGAATTGTACGAATATTCTCAAAATCGATATAGCAAAACATTAGCTGCTCGTCTCCTTCTTCTTCTTCCTCCTTCTTCTTCTTCTTCTTCTTCTTCTTTTTCTTATTATTATTATTATGATCATTATTATTTTAATAGCATACTAATGGTTAGGCGCATTATACAAAAGTAAAGCTGGAGCACAATAGGATGGTTAAAAACTCCGAAGTTTTTGCTTTTTTCATTATTATATATCCACATCTTTTATCTCTTGGTTCTTTACTTCTGTTGTTTTCTAATATGGGATTTGCCTTCATTCATTCAATCATTCACATTGAGAATAATAATTGAACAAAGTCTTGAATGGAATTCACCGATATACATCGGATTCGTGGACCATGAAAAGGCATTTGACAGTGTAGACAGAGAATCGCTTTGGAAATTGATGAGGCATTATGGAGTTCCCATGAAGATCATTAACTTAATAAAGAAGACCTATGAAAACATGACATGCAGAGTTCTTCATGAAGGACAACTTACAGAACCGTTTAGGATAAGAACGGGAGTGAGACATGGATGCCTCATGTCTCCATTTCTTTTCTTACTAGCAATAGATTGGGTTATGAAAACATCGACATCACACAACAGAAATGGAATCCAGTGGAATCTGACTAAACAGCTTGATGATCTACATCTTGCAGATGACTTGGCTCTTCTATCCCACAGCCACAATCAGATGCAAGAGAATAAAAATTCCCTATGAGAGATCACAACAAGTGGGCCTGAAAATACACAAGGAAAAGACAAAGATTATGAGAATAAATGCAAGAATTGACAACAAGGTTGAACTTGAAGAAACACCACTAAAAGATGTAGAATCGTACACATATCTTGGCAGTAATACATACAAAGTTGGAGAGACAGACAGTGATATCAAAATAAGAATACAAAAAGCAAGAGGAGCTTTCATTGCATTGGGAAACATATGGAGGACAAGAGAAATCAAGTCCAACACGAAAATAAGAATCTTCAACTCAAATGTCAAGTCAGTCCTATTGTATGGCTCTGAGACATGGAGAGCAACAAAAACAACAACCAAAAAGCTACAGACTTTTATAAACGGGTGCTTGCGTAGAATAGAAGGACTGAAATGGTACGACAGTCACAAATGTGGAATTGATGACAAGAACCAGACAAGTGCCAGTGGAACAGGAGTTGAGAAGGAGACGCTGGCGATGGATAGGACAAACATTGAGGAAACCTGTTGATAGCATTACAAGGCAGTCCTTGTTCTAGAATCCACAGGGAAAGAGAGGCAGAGGTAGACCCAAAAAACACATGGAGAAGAGAACTGGATACAGAGGTGAAAATGATGAGGAAAACATGGAAAGAACTTGAGCGGATGGCATGGGACAGGAAGACTTGGCATGTGTTTGTTGAAGGCCTATGCTCCTTGGGGAGCTAAAGGGTATTGATTGATTGATTGATTGATTGACTCAATCATTCATCTCCTTTTTCATTCCACGCTCTCTTTCAGTCCCTATTCATACAATCGTAGACTTTTCGAATACTTTATTAGTTTTGATTACATGCCCCCCTAATCAGATTATCTTTTCTTATAATATCAATTGTAGGTTCTAATGACGATGTTTGTACTTTTCTACATATTTTATGTCATGTTTATAAGTAGTTAATGTTAATATGAGTGTGCTATTTTATTTTACTTTGCAACGTTGAATTCCTTGACATTGATATGTAAAATACATATGGGAATAAATGAATTCAGTATGAAAGGTGAGAGAAAGGAAGGGCAGAATGTCAGACGGGCCTGCGTGCCCAATCCTCAACCCTTTGAAAATAAAGTTCGTTCGTTCGTTCGTTCGTTCCAGAGGGATCATGAACCCCCAACTACGGCTGACTTCGTTACATGAAGCCTGTTTTAAATCCTTCGCGATCGTGTACTGATAGAACCTTAAGCAATTTGTTTTACACGTTCTGTTGTCTGTCCAAATGTACCACCTGATATGTGTCCGCCCGTTATGACATGCCTCAGGCATCCATATTCTTTCTTTGTCTTCTGAGACTGTAGAAATAGTCAAACAAGGCCAAGAACTAATCACATGTAAGTGAAGTTCTAATGACGTCAAAGTGAAGATATAGGTACATCATAAATGACGACTGTATGGAACCTTAAGTAGTTAAGCAGTTTTCTAGGAAAGGGCAAAGGAACTGTGAGAATAAATTCTATTACAACTCTGCGCTTCTATTCGTGTCAATTAAATGTTAGATTGCTAAACAACTTAGTTCCAGACCTAACCTAATTGAGAATGGGAACGATAATTATTCATTCATTAATATAATAAAACATTTATGGGTTTTTTTTATTTAAATTGTACTTGTGGATGGACTTCAATCGGAGAGAAATTGTAAGAAAACTGCGGCAAATCCAGCATGTATATAGTCATCATTAGCGCTAGGATTTTGATGATATTGCATCTTTTTTTTTTTTCTTTTATTTTTTTTTGGGGGGGGGGAGGGGGGGGGGCCACAACCAAAATGTTGCTCAGTTGAATATAATATGTTTCTTAAAAAAAAAAACTAAGCTGATTTACGAGCCTTTGTTCGCGCGTTATTTTGCATTTTTTGCATGTTACGGCATTTTTTAATAGATATTTTCCATCATTTTAAAGCATTTTTTGTTTGTTTGTTTTTTTTTTTTTGGTTTTTTTTTAAAGTCATTTTGCATTTTCAATTGATATATGCATTTTCTGCAGTGTTTACTCGTTCTTACCTATTGATTTTTTTTAAACAAATTTCTTTACTTCTCAGTTTTGCCCATGCTGTTAGTTATTTTCCCTAAATCCGTGAAAATAAATGTTGCTGGTAAATTCTCCTACATAATGTCAAATTTTGGATTTCTGCCTGGTGCTTCCTTAGATAAGTCAGCAGTTCTGTTAGTGGATCAGATAGATTTATTGAAAAAAAATCGTGAATGACTTGCAATGTGAATGGAGACGCAGGAAAAGCTGTGCAAAAGACAATTGAGCAAGTTCTTTTGAAAACAATGTGAGATATGAAAAGTTGTGTAAATACAACTGAGCAAGTTTTGAAAAAAAATGTGAGATATGAAAAGCTGTGCTTAATTTCAGATATGCTTATTGGAGGAAACTTTTCCATTCGTGAATCTTTAGAGGATTTAGAACCAATGACGTAGTTTTTTTTTTCAAGTATGCTCCTGTCGCGTTAGTAATAGTGTAAAGGAGCTTTTCAGTGTTTGAAACATTATTGGCAGACAATAGGAAGTCATTTGTAAGGTGTCTTTGTGTGTGTGTGTGTGTGTGTGGGGGGGGGGGGGTATGTGTGTGTGCGCGCGCGTGTCTTAGACTGCATGTTTGTGGTAAATGAAATAAACTTTCAGTTTAGCACAGAAACTAAAATAATGAAGTTGTATTTTTTTGTTTTGTCCTTGCTTTGTTTTATTGGTCATTTTTTTAGTAACATGAAGAATTTCAGTTTGGCACAGTAACAGCAATAAAAAAAAATTAAATTATATTGTTTAAGGTTCTTTTTGTGTTATTTTATGCCGTTCATTTTCTTCTTTTAATAATATAAAGTAATTTTAGTTTAGCTCGGAAACTAAAACGAAAATGTGTTTATGGCATTTTTATTATTATTTTATAGGGCATTTTGGGGGGTTCTTTGGCGTCATAAATGCACTTTTATAGGTTGTTTTCTCGCTATTTTTAGGTCATTAAAATCCTTGCCCTAGTCATCACCATCATTTTCAGCCGTTACGAAAACCAAACAAGCAAACAAAAAGAAAGAAAGAAAGAAAGACAGAAAGACAGACAGAAAGAAAGAAAGATGAGGCAATAGCAAGACTTAAAGCAATAAATTAACAGTAAATATTAGGCACGTACTCCCAGTTCACTCGCTTGGTGTCTAATATCTGAACTTCTAATGAGCAAATAAATTATACTTACCTGGTGCATTAAAAAATATATATGTTATACAAGGCGATTAAAGAAAACTGAAGACATGTTCTCCTTCTGTAAAAATAAAAAATTGACATAGTCAGCGAAACAATGAAACAGCAAACCACTGTGGCCAAACCTGCCCTCGAACTAGAAACCACGTGGGATGAGAAAAATGAGGAAGTTTAAGAGAACTTGGAGAAAAACAGTCGAACAGGAAACGAAAGCAAACACGATACTGAGGAAAGAGTTGAACGAGACGGTTCAAATTAGAAACTGGTTGTAAGCAACAACTACAACCTCATCTTCCACGAGAAATGAAAAGGGGGAAACTAACGGAATTAATTCAAATTTAATCGAAATAAAAAGAAATAACGATCTTACTGAGCTTGTTCGTATAGATAGGTTTGCACTAAGTTGAGACCGAAGCAACCCGAGACCTTTACTTTACTTACTGAACTGTAACTGACCTGTGTTTCCGTAAGGTTGAGGCTGAGGGCTAGGTTTAGCCGCTCACATACAGACAGATATCTGGTAGTTTTAAACTTGTTCTCTAGCGCCACCAGCTGTTCGTACGTAAAAGCTGTCCTCGCCCGTCTGGGCTTGCCATGTTTGCTGCTGTCGCTGCTGATGTTGCCGTTTTCATCGCTGTTCCTTTTCTCGTCGTCGCTGTCGTCATCTCCAATATGCTTGCTGTTCTCCTCGCACATATCGTCTTCTTCTTCGGGGTAAAAATTTTCCTGTGATGACGTAATTGATACGTCATCGTCATGGCGGCGACCTGAAGAAACCCAAGATAGTTTATTAGAACAGAAATATGCACAATAAATTAGATGATATTTATAAGACATTAATTTTAAAAAATTTTAAATGAGAATAATGACATATTATTATTTATTATTATTAAAATGTTCGACGTATTGGCTGAGTGCTTATGGCGCTTGCCTCTAGCGGCTGAACTCCCAGGTTCCGAGTTTCAAACATGTGTGACCGGCTGGCCTACACTAGCATTTATACGTGCTATAATGCTACATATAAGAATGACAGACATTAAAAGCAGATACGGCGTTTTTGCACAAAACGCAGTATAATTAAAGGTTCAGTTAGCAGTCACGGCTGTAAGAGGCACTGTAGAGCAGTCTCAGAAAATAATAATGAATGGGTGTTAGGCGTGGGAAGTGTGAAGTAAATGTTGTGAATCTTGATTTTTTCCCATTGTTTAGTTGGAAAAGAGAGGCGTGTGAAAAAAGTCGAAAAACAGCGAAACGTGTGCACATGTAGATAAAATGTAAGGTGTGGTAAAAGAGGAGACGTGTGAATAAATGGCGAACGAACGAACGAATGAACGAACGAACTTTATTTTCAAAGGGTTGAGAATTGGGCACGCAGGCCCGTCTGACATTCTGCCCTTCCTTTCTCTCGTCTTTTATACTGATTTCATTTATTCTCACATACATTTTACCCATCAATTCAAGGAATTCAACGTTGTAAAGGCAAAATAATAGCATACTCACATTCACAGTATCTAATTATAAACATGAAATAAAATATGTTGAAAAGTACAAACTAAGTATTACCATGAAGCAAAATATGTTGAAAAGTATAACCATCATCATTAAACCTACATTCGATATTATATCATTTGTTCGGAAAAATAATCACATTAGGGGGGCAGATAATCATAACTCATAAAGTATTCGAAAAGTTTACGATTGTATGAATAGGGACTGAGGCTGTTATCTTTCAGACAATGTGGAAGATCGTTCCAGAGATGAGCAGCAGAGTAAGCTAAGCTTTTCTTGAATAAGTCAAGCCTAGGCTTGGGCACTTGTATTTTGTTAAGGCGTTGACTGCGTCAACGGGAAAAAGAAGCTGTATAACAAGGAGAGATGTGCGTGAAAGATAGATTAGATAGATATAAATTTTTTCTAGGCAGTTTAATAGTGTTTAGGTGAACTTCGTCTTTGAGATTATCAAGACCAGTGTTTTTTTTTAAATTCTGTTGGATATATTTTCCTGGGGATTTTAATTAAGCGTAAGTACACGCACATGCCTATCGCAAGCCTCGTTAGAAGCTAGAAAGATTTTGTTGAAGTGTAGAGGCGTGGAAACACCTAAGATCAAGAATCTCCATCTCAGGCGGAAGGCCTGTAGCCACTTGAATGACATATTACCAAACAAGAAAAACACAAACAAAAAGATACAATTATTTTTGTAATAGAACCAACCAAGATAACTACTGGCCAGATAACTGACACGGGCACACATGCTAGCTTCACGTGAACCCAGCTTAATTGGGTAACTGACTCTGCTCTTAAGTTAAGGAAGAAAAATGCAGCGAGGAAGAGAACTGGTCTTCCTACCTCACAAAGCTTGGCCTAGTAATTGGAAATCTCTAACACTTCACTCCCTTACGGTAAATATTGCTACGGGACTAGTTATTATTTATTATAAAATTACAAAGAAAAGCAAGAGAAAGTTACAGACTTTCATAAATGAGTTTGCACTGAGCACAATTGGTTACCACAAGGAAGTATGCACTGAGCACAATTGGTTACCACAAGGAAGTATGCAAGGAGCACAATTGGTTACCACAAGGAAGTTTGCACTGAGCACAATTGGTTACCACAAGGAAGTATGCAAGGAGCACAATTGGTTACCACAAGGAAGTTTGCACTGAGCACAATTGGTTACCACAAGGAAGTATGCAAGGAGCACAATTGGTTACCACAAGGAAGTTTGCACTGAGCACAATTGGTTACCACAAGGAAGTATGCAAGGAGCACAATTGGTTACCACAAGGAAGTTTGCAAGGAGCACAATTGGTTACCACAAGGAAGTATGCAAGGAGCACAATTGGTTACCACAAGGAAGTTTGCACTGAGCACAATTGGTTACCACAAGGAAGTATGCAAGGAGCACAATTGGTTACCACAAGGAAGTTTGCACTGAGCACAATTGGTTACCACAAGGAAGTATGCAAGGAGCACAATTGGTTACCACAAGGAAGTTTGCACTGAGCACAATTGGTTACCACAAGGAAGTATGCAAGGAGCACAATTGGTTACCACAAGGAAGTTTGCAAGGAGCACAATTGGTTACCACAAGGAAGTATTCACTGAGCACAATTGGTTACCACAAGGAAGTTTGCACTGAGCACAATTGGTTACCACAAGGAAGTTTGCACTGAGCACAATTGGTTACCACAAGGAAGTTTGCACTGAGCACAATTGGTTACCACAAGGAAGTATGCAAGGAGCACAATTGGTTACCACAAGGAAGTATGCAAGGAGCACAATTGGTTACCACAAGGAAGTTTGCAAGGAGCACAATTGGTTACCACAAGGAAGTATTCACTGAGCACAATTGGTTACCACAAGGAAGTATGCACTGAGCACAATTGGTTACCACAAGGAAGTTTGCAAGGAGCACAATTGGTTACCACAAGGAAGTTTGCACTGAGCACAATTGGTTACCACAAGATCAATAATGTGCAACTGACAAGCAGAACCAAATACCAATGGAACAAAAGGTGAGAAGACCTGACTTTGGATAGGACACACACTGACAAAAAAAAAAAAAAACCAGTTAATAGTTTTACAGTACAGTCCTTGTTCTGGAATCCTCAGGGTGAAAGAAATAAGGAAAGACAAAAACACATGAGGAAGGGAATCAGGCATAGACATGAAGGAAATAGAGACAGACGGAAACACCTTGAACGAATACCATAGGGCAGGTAGTTTAGGCGTGACGCTACAGTCTACACAGCTGTAAAAGGGTTCATGGCTGTGCTCTTGAGTTAGGGAAGATAAAGGCAACGAAGAAGGGAACTAGTCGCCCCCACTGCAAAGAAAAACTGGACCTTAGTAAAATGCAGTCTCTAACACTTCACTCCCTAACTCAAGATCAGAGATACCCATTTACTGCTGGGTAGACTGCAGCGAGATGCCACCGTGTTTCTAACTCGGTACCTATGCCGAAAGAGGCCAGCGCTTTAACAACTCTGCCAGTCGGACACTCTGCTATATCTTAGGCCAAACAAATGGCCTGCGTCACGACCATAAAATCTTCGTCGGGGTGTGGTGAAGTGGGATGTTATAAATATTTATAGGGGACTTAGTGTACTGACTGAGATCAGCTGTGAAGGTATATATATCTAATAAGAGTAGTGTATTATATATAACCTTACTTGCTGCCACATATGTATACCTCAGTCAGAATTATTCTGGAATAGTGTGATGACTACGTTGTATGTCTAGGGTATGTGTATGATGAAGTGTAAGTCATAACAACAACAGACAGATAAACAATTTAATTTATTCCACCACACTTGACAACACTGTGACACTCACATACATATAACACTCTAAAGGATATCTTAAAGGAGTCACTGATAACTTTTCAAATAACAATGTGTATTCATTGCTGTTATGAATGAATATGTGTCCTGATTCAAATACAAAGGGAACCAGGAATCACAATCAATTTTACTTACAAGTTATATGTACAGAATTTATCAATATGAATATTGTAATGACATATATTATTAAAAGTATCCTATGTGTGTCAGTTGTGTAGTAGTAATATGAGGTAATACTGGTTTTGTTTTGTTCAAGCTCTGTTGGTATTTGTCATCATGACTTCAATAGTTTGTCTTTATGGGAACTATTATTGGAGATGTTCTCAGTTCCTGATATTAACACAATTTAATTCCCCTCTTAATGTTATTTTTACAAGGTCATTTTAAGCTGGGGGTACATAATTTTGAGCTCAGCTGGCCACATCAGCTTATCTTGCGTGATGGCGGCAGGAACAGACTCCTCTGCTCGACTCTCCCCTCGGCTCTGGAGACACCTCACTGATAGCTAAATGGACCAAGGAGTATGCTGTCCGACTCTGGATTCAGCAAAGCTCTGACCAGGTGCTGCTCAATACCATCAAGACCACGGTCCCACAATTCATGGAAACACACACAGATACGTTGATTAGCAATGAATTCTGGCACAAATTCCCATCTGCTTATGTTCCAGGCTTTTATTTAGCAAAAATATGAGCTGGCTTCAACGCACTGTTGCTTTATCAAGCTTATTTGCACTAGTGGTCTCGAACTAACGCTCCTAAGTGAGTATATCAGCGAGTCTAGCCAATGGAGCCACGTTTCGACAAGTATTTGAAAAAATTTTAACTTCCTACGTCTAATGGTAAAATGACAGTGCTGTCACAAAGAATGTACTCGAAATCCCCCTTGTTTTCTGCTTCGTCTGCAAATTGTAACGCTTTCACGTTGATAGTAAAAGCTTACTGTATTATACCCGCTTTCTTCAATGAAACGTGTGCTGTATTTCTTGGAAAAACATTAAGAGGCAGACTGCGTAATGACCTAAATTTTAAATTCCATTCATGTCTTTTTCTACATTACGTTACCAAAACGAACGAACAGATGGACAAAAGGATAGCGAGAAGGGAGAGGCAGAAAGCCGAACATTAAACACGCGTCGCGCGATACACAATTACTACTATCACGCGTGTTAGGCTACAAGCACTAACTTTTTTTTTTCAGACGGACAGTGATAAAATACACTACCCTTCCCCAGAGTTAGGTTTTAAAATCATAAAAAACGCTTATTAGGAAAGATAACAATAGATGGGTTTACGGTTGAAAACATAACAGTACCCAGACAGCATATCTTCGAAACAGGAGGTAGAAAATACATATTTTGAACGCAGCCACGTAGCTCTTTTAAAGTGGGAAAATTGGGTTCCTTAGGGCTTGCTGACAAATAATATGTAAAACGTTACGCCAATAGTCCAGGAATTAATAAATTATACCCAAAATAAAATAGTGAGGCTGCCTGACAGCATGAAATCATTTCTGCTCATAAAATTTTTTATAACGTGTTTGAAAAAAACCTTACGTTACATAAATAGCCTACCATGTAAACTCCAAATTGATTGGAGCGCAACAAATGAAAGCCTAACCACGATTGGTCGAACTATAAATACTATCTTTCGTTGTTAGGGGAAACGGGAAAAGGTAACATTTTTTCAAACACTTGTCGAAACGTGGCTCATTGGCCAGTCTCGCTGATATACACACTTGGGAGCGTTAGTTCGAGACCACTTGTTTAAATGATCTTGATAAAGCAACAGTGCGTTGAAGCCAGCTCATAATTGTGTTAAATAAAAGCCTGGAACATAGGCAGATGGAAATTTGTGCCAGTTTGTGCCAGAATTCATTGCTAATCAACGTATCTGTGTTTATTCGTATGAATTGTGGTAAGCTTGAACCATTCAATATCTTTTAATGAAAATTGAATGTGAATTGTTGATTTATGCCTGTATATATATGTGTAGTTCAGTGGCAAATGTGAGGTAAAGCCTGTAATGCTCCAGCCTGAACAGAGGGTGTCGGAGGGTAGTAAAACGGCATGGAATGGCCAAATAGTACACTGACACCTGGATGATTGATTAGACAGAAATAATGCTGGAAGTGCAGAGGCGTAGTGACCATTAAGGATGGTAATGCTGGTATAAAGTATTTCAGATGAAGCTGACTGTTGGCCTAACGCTCTGAACGCAATGTTTGTGATGTATTGTGATCAGTGTAAAAAGAAAATATAAATTAGTTATGAAGTAGAAGGTACATCCTTCTTGATTTCAGGGACAGTGGTCTTGATGGTACTGAGCAGCACCTGGTCAGAGCTTTGCTGAATCCAGTGTCGGACAGCATACTCCTTGGTCCTTTTAGCTATCAGTGAGGTGTCTCCAGAGCCCAGAGGAGAATTCGAGCAGAGGAGTCCTTTCCTGCCGCCATCACGCCAGATAAGCTAACTTGGCCAGCTGAGCTCAACATTATGTCCCCTCATCTTGAACTGACTTTTTAAAATTAACATTAAGAGGGGAATTTACTTGTCTTAAAATCAGGAACTGTGAACATCTCCAATACTGGTCCCTAAAGACAAACTATTGAAGTCATGATGACAAATACCAACAGAGCTTGAACAAAACAAAACCAGTATTACCTCATTTTACTACTACACAACTGACACACATAGAACATTTGTAATAATATATGTCACTACAATATTCATATTAAATACATTCTGTACATAACTTGTAATTTAAATTGATTGTGATTCCTGGTTCCCTTGTAGTTGAATCAGGACACATATTCATTCATGCCAGTAATGAATACATATTGTTATTTGAAAGTTTATCAGTGACTCTTTTAAGATATCTTTGTAGAGTGTTATATGTATGTGAGTGTCACAGTGTTGTCAAGAGTAGTGGATTAAATTAAATTGTTTATCTGTCTGTTGTTGTGACTTACACTTCACCATACTCATACCCTAGACACATAACGTAGCATCACACTATTCCAGAATAATTCTGACTGAGATATATAGATATGTGGTAGCAAGTAAGGTTATCTATAATACACTACTCTTAATAGATATAGATACCTTCACAGCTGATCTCAGTCAGTACACTAAGTTCCCCTATATAATATTTATAACATCCCACTTCACCACATATATTGGGGTCTCGCTCTTGGGATTTTGAATCTTTCCCTATTAAAAATATTGGGGGTAATTCACTTCAGGGAATATAAGAATTAAAAGGTATCCTTGGGTGGAATTAAATAAGGTTGAGCTCACGGTGCCTGTGTTGTCCATTAGAGATTGAATTGTTGGTTAGACATTGTATAAATTTACATAATAGACAATGGCGGACCTGGCCAAATTTCGATCTGCTGCGGTTCAGACTGCAAAAGAGTTAGGATTAGATGGGCAAGTTATGGTTGCCTATGTCACGACGGAATGTGACAAATTTATTGAACGTGAAGAAAGAAGGTTTGAAGCCGAAAGAAAGTTAGAGGCTGACAAGGAAATTAAGAAGTTACAGTTTGAAGCTGAGGCTGAGACTAAGAGGTTGCAGATTGAGGCTGAGGCTGAGGCTAAGAAATTGGAGGCAGAAAGAGAAGACAGAAGATTGGCTGCAGAAAGGGAAGACAAAAGATTAGCTGCAGAAAGGGAAGAGAAGAAATTAGCTATAGAAGAGAGGAAATTAGCTGCAGAAAGGGAAGCAGAAGACAAAAGATTACAAAGGGAACATGAGTTACGACTAAGGGAGTTTGAGTTTCAAGGCCATGCTCCTGAAAATGGTGCCAGTCCCTTTGCCTCTGATGCTACGGTTACTCAAGGAGCCTCAACCTCAGCTATGAATTTTCATTTAGATCATTTTGTTGAGAAAGACGATGATATTGAGAGCTACCTAAATAGGTATGAGCTATTAGCTACCACGTATGGGTTAGAGAGAGAAAGGTGGAGCTTAAAGTTATCTCAGGGACTTCGTGGGGCAGCTTATGAAGTTTTTGCAAAAATGAGCAGAGGTGATCAGGAAAATTATGACATGCTAAAGCAGGCTCTTTTGTTAAGGTATGAAAAGAATGCAGAATTCTATAGAAAAAAATTTAGGAATGCTAAACTACTGTCAGGTGAAACCTATCACCAGTTCTCTGCACGAATAGAGACATACTTGGAGAAATGGACTTCTCTGGGGAAAACCCAAGATCTTAAGGAAATGGTCCTTATAGAGCAATTAAGAGAGTCCATGGCTCCAGACCTGAGAAAGTTTCTCATGGAACAAGGTGCAGAGAGGCTGGAAGAGTTGCTAAATGTTGCTGAAAGGTATCAAGCAGCTCAAGCAGAGGTAACAGGTAATAAAAAAGAAACAGGTGGACAACTTTAGGGCACCACAGAACTTTAATAAATTTGATCCTAAGGATCAAAATAAAGGTAAGCACCAATTTGATAGGCCACGGTATGAAAATAAAAATAAATTCCCACAATTCGATGAAAGGAAATATGATGAAAGAAAATCTTTCAACCAAGGAAAAAGGTGGTGTAAGAATTGTCAGATGGACAATCATGACACTGACCGTTGCAGAAGGAAACCTGTGTATATGGCAACCCTTCAGGTCAGGTCGACCTCAAGACAGGAGGAGGATATTATGTTAGATACCACTCCAGAAGAGATGAGGAAGGCACAGGCTTGGGATAAAACACTCAAGCCTTGTTTCAGAAAATTGTCAACTTGTCATACAACTCCAGGCAAGGGAGATTTTTACATGAAAAACAAGTTGATGTATAGGAAGGCCGGAACTAGATCCCATGGTCACGGACAGCTGGTTCTTCCAAAAAGATACAGGACAGAATTAATAAGGAGCCTACATGTGAAACCAGATGGGGACCATGAGAAGATAGGTACCATCATTCAAAAGGTGGCTCACAATTATTATTGGCCCAAAGCAAGATGGGACATTGAAAATTTTGTAGAAAGGTGTAGCATAGCACATGAGGGAACACCCACAAGTGGGAACATGGATCAGGACCTGGACACGCCACGGGGCAAAATTAGGCCTGATAATAAAAAGAAATATAGATTTGATAAAGTGGACCAAATGGAATGGGAAGCCCCTTTTCACGGACAAGCTTCACTTAACTGTTTTACAATGGCCACTATGCGGAGAGTGCAAAAGGATGTCTTACCCCAGGATAAGCCGACAATCCCTCAATCGGACTTAAACAAACTGGAGGAAGAAGATGTAGAGAGGAAATCTCTCATCAAGAATTTTAAGAGGGGAGAAAGCCCCAAAAGAAAAATTGGTAGCGGTCGTTTTGTGAATGATAATTCTGGGAGGAAAAATCATCACTATAAAGCTTCGAGTGGAAGAGACCATACCGGTGCATGGACAAATAGGTCCACACAATTAAAGGTCCACATGTAGCTTTGTTAAGAACGTGGACTGATGAAAAGGCAGAGGAAAACATTACATCTTCATACCAATATGTGAATGAGCTGACCACTCGGTTAAAAACTGGCTGGAAACTTGCCAATGAAAATTTGAAACAAGCCAGGAAGAAACATGCTGCCTATTATAACAGGAAGGCGAAAGACAGAAATTTGGCTGTGGGAGAGAAGGTACTGCTTCTTTTGCCCGGGAGTCAGAATAAGTTACAAATTGGATGGCAGGGTCCATATACAGTTCTAGAGAAGGTGTCTAGAACAAATTATAAGATAGATAAGAAGGGGAAAGAAAAAATCTATCATGTGAATCTCCTGAAGAAATATTTGGAAAGAGAACATCAGGAAGAGACACACTTGTTGACCTTGTCCATCGCCATGGAGATGAAAAAGGAACCACTTTCATCATTTGAATATCCATTACACCCCTGTGAGACAGCAGCACAGGTGAAAATCAGTACACATTTAACGAAAACTCAGAAAGAGAGAGTGCAACAGGTTCTAAATAATCATGCAGAGGTGTTAACAGACCGACCAGGGCATACAAACCTATTGGAATATGATATGAAACTAATAGACTCCACACCTGTCTGTATGAAACCATATTCTATTCCGTTTGCTAAGGAGAAAGCTTTGAAGGAAGAGATAGATTATCTATTGAAGGAAGGAATTATTTCGCACAGTGAGTCTTCGTATAGTTCCGGTGTTGTACTTTTAAGGAAGCCCTCTGGAGAACATAGACTCTGTATAGATTACAGGAGACTGAATGCTATTACAGAAGGACAGGTGGATCCATTGCCGGATACAAATCAGCTGTTTGCCAGACTAAATAAAGCTAAATATTTCTCAAAAGTGGATCTGAGTAAAGGATACTATCAGATTCCAGTAAAGCCTGAGGTTAGACCATACCTAGCTTTTAGTACCTCAGAAGGACACTATGAGTTTAATAGATTGCCATTTGGATTGAAGAATGCGCCTAGTGTCTTCTCTAGAATGATGAGAAAATTATTGGATCCTCTGAATAATCCCTGTATAACAAATTTTATGGATGATATCCTTATAGCAACAGAAACATTTGAGGAACACATTGACTCTCTGAACATGCTGTTTGATCGACTTAGGGAGGCAAATTTAACAGCCCGACCAACCAAATGTTGCGTTGGATGTAAAGAATTGGAATTTTTGGGACACACAGTTTTATCAGGGAAACATGACCCCTGACCCAAAGAATTTAGAGAAACTACAGAAAGCCCCGAGACCACAAACCAAGAAGGACGTGAGATCCTTTGTCTCATTATGTGGTTTCTACCAGAAGTATATCAAAAACTTTAATTCCATATGTGCACCGTTAACTGAATTGACACGTAAAGGACTTCCAGATCGCATTACATGGACACCACAATGTGAAATGACTTACCAAGAATTGAAGGAAAAGCTCACAAGTAAACCCATTTTGAAATTACCTGACTTAAGTCAAGAATTCATAGTAAGGACGGATGCAAGTAATATTGGGTTAGGTGCAACTCTACTACAGAAATCAGATGCATTTGATGGGGAATTAAGCCCAGTGGCATATGCTAGCAGAAAGTTGAATAAAGCTGAAATCAACTACTCAACTAGCGAAAAAGAATGTCTTGCAGTAATATGGGCAATAAAGAAATTCAATATTTATCTATATGGGAAGGCATTTAAGTTGCAAACAGATCACAAACCTTTATCGTTTCTAGCACAGGCTAAGCATGAGAACTCCAGGTTACTCCGATGGTCTTTACTTTTGGCTCCATATAATTTTAGCATCGAGTATATATCTGGAAAAACCAATTTGGGAGCGGATTTTTAAGCCGCCATCCGTGTGATGAGAATCACCGTAAACCCCAGAAATAATAATAAATTTCTCTATGTGTATATAGAATAAAGGACTGACATATAATGTCTGTTTTAAGAGGGGAGGTGTCATGGAATATTCTAATCCACATATATAAATTATCAATTAAATATAAAGCCTAATAAATACATATAATAAAGAAAAGAGCAATGGTAAAATGACAGTGCTGTCACAAAGAATGTACTCGAAATCCCCCTTGTTTTCTGCTTCGTCTGTAAATTGTAACGCTTTCACGTTGATAGTAAAAGCTTACTGTATTATACCCGCTTTCTTCAATGAAACGTGTGCTGTATTTCTTGGAAAAACATTAAGAGGCAGACTGCGTAATGACCTAAATTTTAAATTCCATTCATGTCTTTTTCTACATTACGTTACCAAAACGAACGAACAGATGGACAAAAGGATAGCGAGAAGGGAGAGGCAGAAAGCCGAACATTAAAAACGCGTCGCGCGATACACAATTACTACTATCACGCGTGTTAGTCTACAAGCACTAACTTTTTTTCAGACGGACAGTGATAAAATACACTACCCTTTCCCAGAGTTAGGTTTTAAAATCATAAAAAAACGCTTATTAGGAAAGATAACAATAGATGGGTTTACGGTTGAAAACATAACAGTACCCAGACAGCATATCTTCGAAACAGGAGGTAGAAAATACATATTTTGAACGCAGCCACGTAGCTCTTTTAAAGTGGGAAAATTGGGTTCCTTAGGGCTTGCTGACAAATAATATGTAAAACGTTACGCCAATAGTCCAGGAATTAATAAATTATACCCAAAATAAAATAGTGAGGCTGCCTGACAGCATGAAATCATTTCTGCTCATAAAATTTTTTATAACGTGTTTGAAAAAAACCTTACGTTACATAAATAGCCTACCATGTAAACTCCAAATTGATTGGAGCGCAACAAATGAAAGCCTAACCACGATTGGTCGAACTATAAATACTATCTTTCGTTGTTAGGGGAACGGGAAAAGGTAACATTTTTTCAAACACTTGTCGAAACGTGGCTCATTGGCCAGTCTCGCTGATATACACACTTGGGAGCGTTAGTTCGAGACCACTTGTTTAAATGATCTTGATAAAGCAACAGTGCGTTGAAGCCAGCTCATAATTGTGTTAAATAAAAGCCTGGAACATAGGCAGATGGAAATTTGTGCCAGTTTGTGCCAGAATTCATTGCTAATCAACGTATCTGTGTTTATTCGTATGAATTGTGGTAAGCTTGAACCATTCAATATCTTTTAATGAAAATTGAATGTGAATTGTTGATTTATGCCTGTATATATATGTGTAGTTCAGTGGCAAATGTGAGGTAAAGCCTGTAATGCTCCAGCCTGAACAGAGGGTGTCGGAGGGTAGTAAAACGGCATGGAATGGCCAAATAGTACACTGACACCTGGATGATTGATTAGACAGAAATAATGCTGGAAGTGCAGAGGCGTAGTGACCATTAAGGATGGTAATGCTGGTATAAAGTATTTCAGATGAAGCTGACTGTTGGCCTAACGCTCTGAACGCAATGTTTGTGATGTATTGTGATCAGTGTAAAAAGAAAATATAAATTAGTTATGAAGTAGAAGGTACATCCTTCTTGATTTCAGGGACAGTGGTCTTGATGGTACTGAGCAGCACCTGGTCAGAGCTTTGCTGAATCCAGTGTCGGACAGCATACTCCTTGGTCCTTTTAGCTATCAGTGAGGTGTCTCCAGAGCCCAGAGGAGAATTCGAGCAGAGGAGTCCTTTCCTGCCGCCATCACGCCAGATAAGCTAACTTGGCCAGCTGAGCTCAACATTATGTCCCCTCATCTTGAACTGACTTTTTAAAATTAACATTAAGAGGGGAATTTACTTGTCTTAAAATCAGGAACTGTGAACATCTCCAATACTGGTCCCTAAAGACAAACTATTGAAGTCATGATGACAAATACCAACAGAGCTTGAACAAAACAAAACCAGTATTACCTCAGTTTACTACTACACAACTGACACACATAGAACATTTGTAATAATATATGTCACTACAATATTCATATTAAATACATTCTGTACATAACTTGTAATTTAAATTGATTGTGATTCCTGGTTCCCTTGTAGTTGAATCAGGGACACATATTCATTCATGCCAGTAATGAATACATATTGTTATTTGAAAGTTTATCAGTGACTCTTTTAAGATATCTTTGTAGAGTGTTATATGTATGTGAGTGTCACAGTATTGTCAAGAGTAGTGGATTAAATTAAATTGTTTATCTGTCTGTTGTTGTGACTTACACTTCATCATACACATACCCTAGACACATAACGTAGCATCACACTATTCCAGAATAATTCTGACTGAGATATATAGATATGTGGTAGCAAGTAAGGTTATCTATAATACACTACTCTTAATAGATATAGATACCTTCACAGCTGATCTCAGTCAGTACACTAAGTTCCCTATAAATATTTATAACATCCCACTTCACCACACTAATAAGCGTTTTTTGTGATTTTAAAACCTAACTCTGGGAAGGGTAGTGAATTTATCACTGTCGATTGAAATAAAGTTAGTGCATGTAGTCTTACACGCGTGATGGCAGCATTTGTGTATCGCGCGACGCGTGTTTAGTGTTCGGCTTTCTGCCTCTCCCTTCTCGCTATCCTTTAGTCCATCTGTCTTTCGTTTTGGTAACGTAATATAATTAATGTTAGGATTAATCTAGGTCATTACGCAGTCTGCCTCTCAATGTTTTTCTTAGAAATACAGCACACGTTTCATTGAAGAAAGCGGGTAATAATACAGTAGGCTTTTACTATCAACGTGAAAGCGTTACAATTTGCAGACGAAGCAGAAAACAAGGGGGATTTCAAGTACTGTCATTGTGACAGCACTGTTATTTTACCATTCTTCTTCCTTTCTTTATTATATGTATTTATTAGGCTTTATATTTACTTGATAATTTATATATGTGGATTAGAATATTCCACGACACGGGGACAAACGGACAATAACATTAAAGAAATAAACGCGAAGAGGAATTTAAATGTATACAAAATAAAGCAAATGTACGAGCAGGAAACAGAAATCCCTGTTGTAACTCTGGGAAATCCCGAGGACCTGCAGAGAGCACTTGGGTGACGATATGGAATTAGTACTACAAGATGATTGAATCGTTCCTTCTGTTGTTAAATGTTTATATCCCCAAAAGAATGTTATTATACCTGTATGCCAGTCTACCCCTGTATTAGTTAAATGTTTGAAGACCGAAAAGTGGGACACCAGTGTGCTGACCTGAACAAAGGAATGCAGGGGTATTTTCCTGTGTGTATCTAGGGCAGCCAATCAGAGAAGGGGTTTCCCACGGTCAGATAGAATGACTTCGGCGAGTGTATAAGGAAGAATAAATCGTCCGAAATCATGGTTAGAATTAGACATCGGGAAGGAGAACGGAATGACAGACAAGGATGAGAATGGTCTCCTTTTGACGGGAATATCTTCATTTATGTATAGGTACAAGGAAATCAGAAGGGAGTAAGTAGTTGTGAAGAATTTCGCAAGAATAGTGTCCGTGCATTGAGAAATCCTGTGTTTTTCCTATTTATAATTCAATATAAAATCGTTAACACGACAGATATGGGAAAACAACATATGGATATAAAGGTCAACTCATGGAGAACGGAAATATATAACTCCAAAGGCTTGAACTGGGAAAGGTGAAATGCACGAGACCAAGGTTTGAAACACCTCTAGCACAAACCCCCCGAAGTTACAACTTTTTTGGGAAGTTTGCTGGAGTTGCGAGCCTTGTTTCCTGTACGTCCGGTAGCTGCATATATAAGGGCGGACGTAAATGATTTCAAATTCACTTGTACAGCGAAGCAAGACAGAAGGACAACGGCTGGAGAGAGAGGAACGTGCAGAGGCCAATATCTTGTTATTTGCAGCCAGGCAGTTCTGTTACTCCACTAAAGCCAGTCTTTACTGATCTTAATTAGATCCTGCGAGGGTATGTAAAGTTACTATGTAAAATAATACAGTAATTACAACTTTATTTCAGGATTTGTTTAATCTATATGTTATGAAAGTATCATGTATATTAATTTATTACTTGATATGATTGTTGAAGATTGGAACCCGAAATATAACCACCGTGACTGAGTCCATATCAGGGCTAGCACAGGACTAATAACAATTCTTTTCAGGACTACCAACAATCATTATCAGGGCTTATTCAATCTGTCTTCAAGTTACTGCACTTTACAGAGCTAACGTGTCAGGCAGGGGGATACTATAACCTCATACCATATATGTGTGTACATATTATTTTGTATTATTTGATTTTATAAAATGTTCCACAGTAGACACCTGTCTTGTCACTGATCCATAATCATGCATTTTCACGCATACATCTGAAAACAAATTCATCTCACCTACAATAGGAATGTGGTAATTGTTATCCACAAATAGCCACATATCCTACAATTATCTGCAGGTTCATACTTGTCAACCAAAAGTCAGAGGTCAATGATCAAGAATTGCTCGATGATCAATGCGAATCGCCCCGGCAGTGTCTGGATTGGTAGAAGCAAGACCTACTGAAGCTGTACATCTCATATGAACACTGATTAACCTAACAGATGAGTGATATTTGTGACAATCGTGCAACCAAGAAGTGATAATTGTCAAGCAGAGTTTTGTGATGACAATTTGCGTGATAAACTAGTGAAAGTTATAAAGTGAATAAGACAGTGAAGAAGTCTATTACCCAACTAATTGGAAGAGTCTAAAGAAATGACATTTTAGTTTAACTTGCAAAAACTGTAATTGAATTCGCCAATTTGGTTTTGTATAAATATAACTTTTGTATCACCAGTCACACACAATCACCACAATTAGATAGATGTAAATAAAGAGGATATAAATTGTATTCACCAGCTTTATTCATTCAATATAGTTGATACTGAGTTTGGTTGAATTTTTATTATATCACAGGTGGTCACATAGCGGAGGTGGCGCAGTAAGGTCTGACTGTTCTCTGAATATTTTCAGTCCAGATACTTTCACAGCCGTGACTATCGAGTGATACCAGTGTACTTCTCTGTCACTGGGACCTCACACATTCTGGAGAGAATACTATTTCTACTCTAGCACTATCATCTCACACATATAAAACCTTCCGCTACAGTGGGGGCTCGATCGCGGGATATTCTCGTATATCCTGAGCCATCCTCTATCTAATACATCTATCTTTAGTCTATCTTGGGCCACCAATAGAAAAAAAAAAAAAAAAAAAAAAAATTTTTTTTTTTTGGAAATTCTAGAACAAGATTTTTTTCTCAGTAACAGTACCTTAGAGTACTTAGTAAATATTGACTATCACAAGGTTGCACGATTAATTGTGTTGTCCATTTGATAATTATTTTAAGTAAGTTTAGGTAAGTTTTCATACCCTACTTAACTTAATATAATGGCTGACTTAGTGAAGTTCAGAACTGCGATCATGCAAATGGGAAAAGAGCTGGACTTGACAGGTGATGCTCTCGTCCAGTATGTCACAACTGAAGTGGACAAACATATGGATAGAGAGGAAAGGAAGCTGCAAGCAGAAGCTGAGAGAGAAGCCAAAAGACTAGAAGCTGAGAGAGAAGCCAAAAGAATGGAAGCTGAAGAAAAGAGGCTGCTGTTGGAAGTTGAGGCTCAAGCCAAGAAATTGGAGGCTGAAGAAAGAAGATTAACAGCTGAGGAAAGGAAGCTACAAGCTGATAGAGACCATGAACTGAGATTAAAAGAGCTTGAAATACAGGCAGTGGCTACTACTAATGGTAGTAGGTCATCTCATTCGGATACCAGCGCCAGCCAAAGCACCTCCAATGGAGCTATGAACTTCCACTTGGACCCATTTGTGGAGAAAGAAGAGGGAATAGAGGATTACCTTGACAGATATGAACGATTGGCCACTACTTATGGCCTAGAAAAAGAAAAGTGGAATTTGAAGTTGTCACAGGGATTGAGAGGAGTATCTTATAATGTCTACTTGAAGATGCAAAAAGAAGATCAGGAAAACTATGAAGCCTTGAAACAAGCATTGTTGGTGCGTTACGAACAAAACGCAGAAGCTTATAGAAGGCGATTTAGAACTGCTATGCTCCAGACAGGAGAAACATATCAGCAGTTCTCAGCAAGGTTGGAAAGTTACTTGCTGAGGTGGTGTCAGTTAGGAAACTTCAATCAGGATTTTGAAGGGATCAAGGAGATGATGTTGATAGAACAACTCCTGGAGTCCATGTCTCCTGAGACGAAGACATTCCTAGTAGAACATAAAAGAGAGAGATTAGATGAAATAATCATCTATGCAGAAAGTCACAAACTGGCTCACCCCCTGACTCAAGGAAATAAGAGGAAGCAGGGAGATAGTTTCAAGTCACCACAAAACCAAAACGAGTTTGAACAAAAGGACAATACAACCAAGAACAACCAAAGATATAACTACAAAGACAAGAACCCTCCAGGATATAACAATAAACCCTCACGAAGGGAAGAAAAATGGTGTAAGTTCTGCAAAATGAACAACCACAACACTGATAATTGTGGAAGGAAAAAACCTCTTCATCATTCTGCATGTCTACAGGTGAGGACTTCGGATAGGAAGGAACTGACTGACAGTGATTCAGAATAGCCTCCATCACCCACCTACACAGGAGATAGTGACTGTGAATGGCAAACAAGTCACAGGAATGTATGACACAGGTTTGTCCTATGACGCAGTCGTGTGTGCATCTCTGGTGCGCCCTGAACAAATCACCACAGAAACAGTAGATATTCAAGGGCCACTAAAAGGAGCATTACCCCTCACTTTACCCATAGCAAAGATTCATGTCAGTTGTCGCTATGTGGAAGGGGAGATAAATGCAGCAGTGTTAGATGATCCCTTTTACCCCCTGATGTTGGGGCGTAGATATGTTTTCTTGGGAAACCCGGTGAAACCTATGGTTATGGCAGAAATCCAGACCAGGTCTGACTCCAGGAACATAGAGAGGGACACCAAATTAAAATTTCATTCTACTGAAATGAAACGGGCTCAAGTAGCTGACAGCACATTGAAGCCTTGTTTTGGCAAACTGTCAAAACCACATAACACTCCAAGGAAAGGAAATTTCTATATGGAACATGGACTCTTGCACAGGAAAGCTGGCAGAGGGACGAAAAGTCATGGTCAAATTGTTGTACCATCCACCTATAGAAATAAGGTTATAGGCTGGGGGCACATAACTTTGAGTGAACACCTGGGTAATGGTGCCACAAAACAAAGAATAGCCACCCAGTACTACTGGCCAGGTATTACGGAAGACATCAATTGGTATGTAAATTCCTGTCCAGAGTGCACTCATGTAGATTCAGAAAGTCGGCGGAAGAGTCTTCAAAAGTCTACAAGCAAACCAGCCATCATGGGTACTCCCGAGATTTGCACTGGAGGGGAAAGGAAACATCCCACACAGGTTGAATTGCAGTCTGAAACCCATGCACTGGAAGAAAAGAACAAATCACGTAGCCAAAATCAAACACCTACGAATTTGCGAGGGAAAACCGCAACCAACTATCAACGAAAAGAGGGCGGTAAACTTCAAGGGAAACCTACCGACCCCATTTCACCAGCGGTAAGGGCCTGGATGAAAAGCCGAACTGGGAAAAGAGAGATAGCGAAGGATAAATCTATATCCATGAAAACAAAATGTAGGAGCAGATTTTCTTAGTCGACACCCAACTGAGATAGAACGAGAGTAAGAAGAACATTAACTACGGCAAAGCTTACAGTTGTTAGCTGTAGAAATCTACAGCTTAAAAGAGAGGGAGGCTCTGTCGCATGTTACGCATTGCCTAGTTAAATGTTTGAAGACCGAAAAGTGGGACACCAGTGTGCTGACCTGAACAAAGGAATGCAGGGGTATTTTCCTGTGTGTATCTAGGGCAGCCAATCAGAGAAGGGGTTTCCCACGGTCAGATAGAATGACTTCGGCGAGTGTATAAGGAAGAATAAATCGTCCGAAATCATGGTTAGAATTAGACATCGGGAAGGAGAACGGAATGACAGACAAGGATGAGAATGGTCTCCTTTTGACGGGAATATCTTCATTTATGTATAGGTACAAGGAAATCAGAAGGGAGTAAGTAGTTGTGAAGAATTTCGCAAGAATAGTGTCCGTGCATTGAGAAATCCTGTGTTTTTCCTATTTATAATTCAATATAAAATCGTTAACACGACAGATATGGGAAAACAACATATGGATATAAAGGTCAACTCATGGAGAACGGAAATATATAACTCCAAAGGCTTGAACTGGGAAAGGTGAAATGCACGAGACCAAGGTTTGAAACACCTCTAGCACAAACCCCCCGAAGTTACAACTTTTTTGGGAAGTTTGCTGGAGTTGCGAGCCTTGTTTCCTGTACGTCCGGTAGCTGCATATATAAGGGCGGACGTAAATGATTTCAAATTCACTTGTACAGCGAAGCAAGACAGAAGGACAACGGCTGGAGAGAGAGGAACGTGCAGAGGCCAATATCTTGTTATTTGCAGCCAGGCAGTTCTGTTACTCCACTAAAGCCAGTCTTTACTGATCTTAATTAGATCCTGCGAGGGTATGTAAAGTTACTATGTAAAATAATACAGTAATTACAACTTTATTTCAGGATTTGTTTAATCTATATGTGTTATGAAAGTATCATGTATATTAATTTATTACTTGATATGATTGTTGAAGATTGGAACCCGAAATATAACCACCGTGACTGAGTCCATATCAGGGCTAGCACAGGACTAATAACAATTCTTTTCAGGACTACCAACAATCATTATCAGGGCTTATTCAATCTGTCTTCAAGTTACTGCACTTTACAGAGCTAACGTGTCAGGCAGGGGGATACTATAACCTCATACCATATATGTGTGTACATATTATTTTGTATTATTTGATTTTATAAAATGTTCCACAGTAGACACCTGTCTTGTCACTGATCCATAATCATGCATTTTCACGCATACATCTGAAAAACAAATTCATCTCACCTACAATAGGAATGTGGTAATTGTTATCCACAAATAGCCACATATCCTACAATTATCTGCAGGTTCATACTTGTCAACCAAAAGTCAGAGGTCAATGATCAAGAATTGCTCGATGATCAATGCGAATCGCCCCGGCAGTGTCTGGATTGGTAGAAGCAAGACCTACTGAAGCTGTACATCTCATATGAACACTGAGTAACCTAAACAGATGAGTGATATTTGTGACAATCGTGCAACCAAGAAGTGATAATTGTCAAGCAGAGTTTTGTGATGACAATTTGCGTGATAAACTAGTGAAAGTTATAAAGTGAATAAGACAGTGAAGAAGTCTATTACCCAACTAATTGGAAGAGTCTAAAGAAATGACATTTTAGTTTAACTTGCAAAAACTGTAATTGAATTCGCCAATTTGGTTTTGTATAAATATAACTTTTGTATCACCAGTCACACACAATCACCACAATTAGATAGATGTAAATAAAGAGGATATAAATTGTATTCACCAGCTTTATTCATTCAATATAGTTGATACTGAGTTTGGTTGAATTTTTATTATATCACAGGTGGTCACATAGCGGAGGTGGCGCAGTAAGGTCTGACTGTTCTCTGAATATTTTCAGTCCAGATACTTTCACAGCCGTGACTATCGAGTGATACCAGTGTACTTCTCTGTCACTGGGACCTCACACATTCTGGAGAGAATACTATTTCTACTCTAGCACTATCATCTCACACATATAAAACCTTCCGCTACAGTGGGGGCTCGATCGCGGGATATTCTCGTATATCCTGAGCCATCCTCTATCTAATACATCTATCTTTAGTCTATCTTGGGCCACCAATAGAGAAAAAAAAAAAAAAATTTTTTTGGAAATTCTAGAATAAGATTTTTTTTTCTCAGTAACAGTACCTTAGAGTACTCAGTAAATATTGACTATCACAAGGTTGCACGATTAATTGTGTTGTCCATTTGATAATTATTTTAAGTAAGTTTAGGTAAGTTTTCATACCCTACTTAACTTAATATAATGGCTGACTTAGTGAAGTTCAGAACTGCGATCATGCAAATGGGAAAAGAGCTGGACTTGACAGGTGATGCTCTCGTCCAGTATGTCACAACTGAAGTGGACAAACATATGGATAGAGAGGAAAGGAAGCTGCAAGCAGAAGCTGAGAGAGAAGCCAAAAGACTAGAAGCTGAGAGAGAAGCCAAAAGAATGGAAGCTGAAGAAAAGAGGCTGCTGTTGGAAGTTGAGGCTCAAGCCAAGAAATTGGAGGCTGAAGAAAGAAGATTAACAGCTGAGGAAAGGAAGCTACAAGCTGATAGAGACCATGAACTGAGATTAAAAGAGCTTGAAATACAGGCAGTGGCTACTACTAATGGTAGTAGGTCATCTCATTCGGATACCAGCGCCAGCCAAAGCACCTCCAATGGAGCTATGAACTTCCACTTGGACCCATTTGTGGAGAAAGAAGAGGGAATAGAGGATTACCTTGACAGATATGAACGATTGGCCACTACTTATGGCCTAGAAAAAGAAAAGTGGAATTTGAAGTTGTCACAGGGATTGAGAGGAGTATCTTATAATGTCTACTTGAAGATGCAAAAAGAAGATCAGGAAAACTATGAAGCCTTGAAACAAGCATTGTTGGTGCGTTACGAACAAAACGCAGAAGCTTATAGAAGGCGATTTAGAACTGCTATGCTCCAGACAGGAGAAACATATCAGCAGTTCTCAGCAAGGTTGGAAAGTTACTTGCTGAGGTGGTGTCAGTTAGGAAACTTCAATCAGGATTTTGAAGGGATCAAGGAGATGATGTTGATAGAACAACTCCTGGAGTCCATGTCTCCTGAGACGAAGACATTCCTAGTAGAACATAAAAGAGAGAGATTAGATGAAATAATCATCTATGCAGAAAGTCACAAACTGGCTCACCCCCTGACTCAAGGAAATAAGAGGAAGCAGGGAGATAGTTTCAAGTCACCACAAAACCAAAACGAGTTTGAACAAAAGGACAATACAACCAAGAACAACCAAAGATATAACTACAAAGACAAGAACCCTCCAGGATATAACAATAAACCCTCACGAAGGGAAGAAAAATGGTGTAAGTTCTGCAAAATGAACAACCACAACACTGATAATTGTGGAAGGAAAAAACCTCTTCATCATGCTGCATGTCTACAGGTGAGGACTTCGGATAGGAAGGAACTGACAGTGATTCAGAATAGCCTCCATCACCCACCTACACAGGAGATAGTGACTGTGAATGGCAAACAAGTCACAGGAATGTATGACACAGGTTTGTCCTATGACGCAGTCGTGTGTGCATCTCTGGTGCGCCCTGAACAAATCACCACAGAAACAGTAGATATTCAAGGGCCACTAAAAGGAGCATTACCCCTCACTTTACCCATAGCAAAGATTCATGTCAGTTGTCGCTATGTGGAAGGGGAGATAAATGCAGCAGTGTTAGATGATCCCTTTTACCCCCTGATGTTGGGGCGTAGATATGTTTTCTTGGGAAACCCGGTGAAACCTATGGTTATGGCAGAAATCCAGACCAGGTCTGACTCCAGGAACATAGAGAGGGACACCAAATTAAAATTTCATTCTACTGAAATGAAACGGGCTCAAGTAGCTGACAGCACATTGAAGCCTTGTTTTGGCAAACTGTCAAAAACCACATAACACTCCAAGGAAAGGAAATTTCTATATGGAACATGGACTCTTGCACAGGAAAGCTGGCAGAGGGACGAAAAGTCATGGTCAAATTGTTGTACCATCCACCTATAGAAATAAGGTTATAGGCTGGGGGCACATAACTTTGAGTGAACACCTGGGTAATGGTGCCACAAAACAAAGAATAGCCACCCAGTACTACTGGCCAGGTATTACGGAAGACATCAATTGGTATGTAAATTCCTGTCCAGAGTGCACTCATGTAGATTCAGAAAGTCGGCGGAAGAGTCTTCAAAAGTCTACAAGCAAACCAGCCATCATGGGTACTCCCGAGATTTGCACTGGAGGGGAAAGGAAACATCCCACACAGGTTGAATTGCAGTCTGAAACCCATGCACTGGAAGAAAAGAACAAATCACGTAGCCAAAATCAAACACCTACGAATTTGCGAGGGAAAACCGCAACCAACTATCAACGAAAAGAGGGCGGTAAACTTCAAGGGAAACCTACCGACCCCATTTCACCAGCGGTAAGGGCCTGGATGAAAAGCCGAACTGGGAAAAGAGAGATAGCGAAGGATAAATCTATATCCATGAAAACAAAATGTAGGAGCAGATTTTCTTAGTCGACACCCAACTGAGATAGAACGAGAGTAAGAAGAACATTAACTACGGCAAAGCTTACAGTTGTTAGCTGTAGAAATCTACAGCTTAAAAGAGAGGGAGGCTCTGTCGCATGTTACGCATTGCCTAGTTAAATGTTTGAAGACCGAAAAGTGGGACACCAGTGTGCTGACCTGAACAAAGGAATGCAGGGGTATTTTCCTGTGTGTATCTAGGGCAGCCAATCAGAGAAGGGGTTTCCCACGGTCAGATAGAATGACTTCGGCGAGTGTATAAGGAAGAATAAATCGTCCGAAATCATGGTTAGAATTAGACATCGGGAAGGAGAACGGAATGACAGACAAGGATGAGAATGGTCTCCTTTTGACGGGAATATCTTCATTTATGTATAGGTACAAGGAAATCAGAAGGGAGTAAGTAGTTGTGAAGAATTTCGCAAGAATAGTGTCCGTGCATTGAGAAATCCTGTGTTTTTCCTATTTATAATTCAATATAAAATCGTTAACACGACAGATATAGGAAAACAACATATGGATATAAAGGTCAACTCATGGAGAACGGAAATATATAACTCCAAAGGCTTGAACTGGGAAAGGTGAAATGCACGAGACCAAGGTTTGAAACACCTCTAGCACAAACCCCCCGAAGTTACAACTTTTTTGGGAAGTTTGCTGGAGTTGCGAGCCTTGTTTCCTGTACGTCCGGTAGCTGCATATATAAGGGCGGACGTAAATGATTTCAAATTCACTTGTACAGCGAAGCAAGACAGAAGGACAACGGCTGGAGAGAGAGGAACGTGCAGAGGCCAATATCTTGTTATTTGCAGCCAGGCAGTTCTGTTACTCCACTAAAGCCAGTCTTTACTGATCTTAATTAGATCCTGCGAGGGTATGTAAAGTTACTATGTAAAATAATACAGTAATTACAACTTTATTTCAGGATTTGTTTAATCTATATGTTATGAAAGTATCATGTATATTAATTTATTACTTGATATGATTGTTGAAGATTGGAACCCGAAATATAACCACCGTGACTGAGTCCATATCAGGGCTAGCACAGGACTAATAACAATTCTTTTCAGGACTACCAACAATCATTATCAGGGCTTATTCAATCTGTCTTCAAGTTACTGCACTTTACAGAGCTAACGTGTCAGGCAGGGGGATACTATAACCTCATACCATATATGTGTGTACATATTATTTTGTATTATTTGATTTTATAAAATGTTCCACAGTAGACACCTGTCTTGTCACTGATCCATAATCATGCATTTTCACGCATACATCTGAAAACAAATTCATCTCACCTACAATAGGAATGTGGTAATTGTTATCCACAAATAGCCACATATCCTACAATTATCTGCAGGTTCATACTTGTCAACCAAAAGTCAGAGGTCAATGATCAAGAATTGCTCGATGATCAATGCGAATCGCCCCGGCAGTGTCTGGATTGGTAGAAGCAAGACCTACTGAAGCTGTACATCTCATATGAACACTGATTAACCTAACAGATGAGTGATATTTGTGACAATCGTGCAACCAAGAAGTGATAATTGTCAAGCAGAGTTTTGTGATGACAATTTGCGTGATAAACTAGTGAAAGTTATAAAGTGAATAAGACAGTGAAGAAGTCTATTACCCAACTAATTGGAAGAGTCTAAAGAAATGACATTTTAGTTTAACTTGCAAAAACTGTAATTGAATTCGCCAATTTGGTTTTGTATAAATATAACTTTTGTATCACCAGTCACACACAATCACCACAATTAGATAGATGTAAATAAAGAGGATATAAATTGTATTCACCAGCTTTATTCATTCAATATAGTTGATACTGAGTTTGGTTGAATTTTTATTATATCACAGGTGGTCACATAGCGGAGGTGGCGCAGTAAGGTCTGACTGTTCTCTGAATATTTTCAGTCCAGATACTTTCACAGCCGTGACTATCGAGTGATACCAGTGTACTTCTCTGTCACTGGGACCTCACACATTCTGGAGAGAATACTATTTCTACTCTAGCACTATCATCTCACATGTGACATGAAGTCCTATGTACTAAAATGACAGTTCACTGTCTATATTTTGACGTTTGTTTCATGTACATTGAGCGTCTGATTGACAAGAGTGTTTAGAGTGCTGGTCTGTCGCAACAAAGGTGCAAGGTTCGAATCACGGTACCGACATGATCCAGTGAATTCAGCTGTAAATGGGTACCTGACTTTGAGTTAAGGAAGGAAAAGGCAGCGAAGGGAAGGAAAAGGCAGCGAGGAAGGGAACTAGTCTCCTCGATGCTGGATCTAGTATGGTGAAGTCACTAACACTTCTCTCCCCCACGGCAGTATCTGCTATGGGACTATCATTTCATTTTACCTTTCATATAAACTAGTTGGATTAGACCACAGGGTCTTTTATATTTGGACATGCGCCCTAATATAACCGACGAGCATGTGCCTAGGTTGAACGGAGCGCCTCGCCAAAACGAGGCAAAACTACTGTTTTAAAACAAAAAACAGTTAAGAAATACCAATTTAAAAATAGGGAGTGATCTTCCAATCAACCCGTAGAAGCAGTTGTGCCAAGATTCCAGGAAGATGAGGGAAACTGGGGTAAGACGTGAAGTACAATGGATCGGTATGAAAAAAAAAATCGAAAAAAGGATATTCGTCTTACAAGGACAAAAGACAAAGAAAATAGCCAACGTTGCAGCCACAAGGCCTTCGTCAGGGAAATGAAAGAAATGAAGGACTAGATAGGACACATAAGAATCTAAATAAATTATTAAAAAAAAATAAGGCCTGGGTACTTCCCTAAAGGCAGCTAAGGCCTAGCACGCTTGCCGAAGAGAGAGTGCGTCACCAGAGGAGGAAATGACTACCACTTCCGGATGTAAACAGTACATACTAAGAAGCTAAAACACGAAATTGAACAAGAAACTACCCAAACGTAATAATAATGATGAGGAATGGAGATAGAAGAGGACAGAATGAGTTGGAGATATTTTATGGGCGACGGAGAAATAGAAAAATTGAATAAGAGTGGAAAGGGTCAAAACAGAATAGGAGTGGAAAGGGTGAACTCACACCAGTTGCCATACACTTTAATGGTCCTGACCACCATAGTCCCATCGACATCCAGGTCACGGCGATCAGATCCTACTCTTTTGGCACTGCTAGCCGAGTCCAACTTGAGCAACGTATTATACATCGTATGGGGTGTCTAAAACCAGCTGGTCTTAACACCCTACGCTCTTTGTCTGAGGTCATCCTTTCCACCCCTATTCTATTTTGACCCTTTCCACTCTTATTCAATTTTTCTATTTCTCCGTCGCCCATAAAATATCTTCAACTAATTTTGTCCTCTTCTATCTCCATTCCTCATCATTATTATTTCGTTCGGGTAGTTTCTTGTTCAATTTCGTTTGTTAGCTTCTGTTACGTCCTTTTTCGCATAGGTATTAAGGGTGCGAGACTTAACAGTTTACCAGATGCCAAAGTCTAACTTTGTTAGATGTACTATAGGTACGCATCTGTGTAAGTAATAATAGTTTAAATTAATTCTGCACTAAAGAGCACAAATTGGTGCGATGTATTTGATTGTTGCCAGAGTACGCTTTCGCGTCAGAGAGAGACAAAACGCCGGCTTAAGAAGACAGACGTTGGTTTGATCTAAGTGTCCCATATTACCGGAATAGTTAATTGATTATAAGTTTCGCTACCTTCCAGGAGGATGTGTCAGCGTTGTTTATATATGTATCTCCGATTGATACTCGCCTTTTAAATAACCAGCACGATCTAGTTAGGGCTTGGGCGCGATCCTTAATGGCCCGCCGCTAGTGAGAACTGATCCTCTGTTGGAGTATGTTTGGTCTCTTATACACTGAAGACAATAATGTTTCAAAAATTCTTAATATCACTGCACCTAAGACTAAGAAACAGGTTAGAAGTCTTTTGGGGTTAATTCAATTTTATGGGCGATTCATTCCCCACTTATCTACCATCATTGCACCTTTCTCTACTTTGTTAAAGAAGGGCGCAACTAACATGATTTAGTGGTCGCAAGAACATCAAACCACGTTAGATATTATGAAATCACTATTTTCTTCTGCACCTGTTTTACGTTTACCAAACGCAGACATACCTTTTGTACTTCACAGCGACGCTTCTAATTTTGGGATCGGTGCAGCATTGCTACAGTGTTATTCAGGTACATTACATCCAGTAATTTAAGTATCCAGAAAACTGACACCTACTGAACAAAATTATTCGGTCTTGGATAAAGAGTTATTGGCAATGGTGTGGTTAATAACCAATCTTCAACGATTCCTTTTGGGTGTGCATTTTTTCATTGAGACTGACCAGCGTGCCCTTACAGCGCTCCACAACAAGGATGTGAAGTCATCGAAATCTACGAGGTACGCAATTGCTTTACAGCCGTACCATTTTACTATTCGAGCTATTCCTGGTTCGGTAAACGTACTTGCTGATGTTCTCTCACGTTGTCCTCAAGATTCAACCGAGCCACTGCGCCCTATAGAGTGTGACGCCTCTACACCTCATCGATTATGAATTGCTACATGTGAAACATGATCTACTCATTGTTCAATTACATTAATCTTTTACAAAACGTCACCGTAAATTCATTTACATTAACTATTTATGCCTTCGTTGCGTCAACAGTAACATTACAAGGATTAATAAAGTGAGATAGTTTGAACTTAGAAATAAGGTACTATAATGTGAACTTAACATTCCCAACGTAACAACATTTATACTCAAACATAACATGGTGAAATTATTGACAGTCTTAAAATCTGACATTACGACTTCGTGACATTTTTTAAAATTACTTCATTTTAGATTACTAACATTTTAATGCCGTGAACTCTATAGTACAATTATGACAATTAAATTAACTTAATTAAGTTTAGTATTTACTATATGTGTATTGCAACTCAATTTTATTATTAGATGATCGCGCGTTCATAGCGCTGGTAATTTTCGCACATGACATATCGCATGTGCAATATTAGCATTTGTGCTTCATTGGTATCGCTAATTAATTCTACGCCCTATTAATAGTGTTGTTTGATCCGAGTATTTTATTTTCATTTTTCCTCATTCCTACATTTATGCATTTGCATGCATTCATATTCCATTTATTTGATTTCATTTATTGACATTTTTCCTTTTAGAATTTTGTTTGATTACTATCACCATTATTCATCTATTTTTTTTTTCTTTTCATTCTTCACTTGTGTTACTTCATTTGACACATTTTAATTGATGTTTTTTGTACAATTTGGTACATTCCCTCTCATTTCTTTGAGTTGAATTAATTATTTCCTCTCTTCCATCGCAATTAGAAGTATCTTTATCATACCTTAATGATATTTATATTGATATGATGTATCATATAATTTGATTGACCTCACCGCGATAATTTTCTTTTTTTTTTTTCTTTTTTTTTTAATCTGGGGGTCGAGGTAATCTGTTACGTCCTTTTTCGCATAGGTATTAAGGGTGCGAGACTTAACAGTTTACCAGATGCCAAAGTCTAACTTTGTTAGATGTACTATAGGTACGCATCTGTGTAAGTAATAATAGTTTAAATTAATTCTGCACTAAAGAGCACAAATTGGTGCGATGTATTTGATTGTGGCCAGAGTACGCTTTCGCGTCAGAGAGAGACAAAACGCCGGCTTAAGAAGACAGACGTTGGTCTGATCTAAGTGTCCCATAATACGGGAATAGTTAATTGATTATAGGTTTCGCTACCTTCCAGGAGGAAGTGTCAGCGTTGTTTATATATGTATCTCCGATTGATACTCGCCTTTTAAATAACCAGCACGATCTAGTTAGGGCTTCGGCGCGGTCCTTGATGGCCCGCCGCTAGTGAGAACTGATCCTCTGTTGGAGTATGTTTGGTTTTAAATACACTGAAGTTTTTCCAGTGAATCGTCCGGCGTCTCAGATATATATATATATATATATATATATATATATATATATATATATATATATATATATATATATATATATATTGTGGTAAAGGAATCTTCTAGCCACAAGATCGTTTTTGAGGTCCATCAAATAGATATGGAAATGGAATAATGATATGATATTCATGCCATACTTGTTTGACTAATATGTGCAACCGTCAATGTAAGAGTATGTCTACTCTGCAAGTTCATCGTCTTCGTCGTCGTCAAAATAAACATATTCAATTTAACTAACTTACCAGCCAATGGGTCAAGTATATTATATTACCAAGTTGGTCAAGGACCGTGTTGGACTTTTTTTTTACCTTGATCCCGGTGTTCGAACTCTACACACTACGATTCGCGTATTGACACTGTAGTCGGGCTTACAGGTAGCCGACTACAGTGTCAATACGCGGATCGTTGTGTGTAGAGTTCGAACACTAGGATCAAGGTTAATATAAGTCCAAAAAAGTCCAACAGTAAGACGAATCACCTTTTTTTCGATTTTTGTTTCACACCCATCCATTGCCCATATTCCAGCGTTTCATGTTTCACAAAGGTTACATAAATCAGTCAATACCCTTTAGCTCCCCAAGGAGCATAAGCCTTCAACCAACACATGCCAAGTCCTCCTGTCACGTGCCATCAGCTCAGTCTCTTTCCAAGTTTCCCTCATTATTTTCACTTCTGTCTCCAATTCTCTTCACCGTGTGTTTCGTGGTCTACCCTGTCTTTCGTACCCCGGGGGTTCCAGAACAAGGACTGCTTTGTAGTGCTATCCACAGGTTTCCTCAATGTGTGTCCTATCCATCGTCATGGTCTTCTTCTCATCTCTTGTTCCACTGGCACTTAGTTATTCCTTTCTCAAAGTTTACAGAAAGTCAAAGGTCAAGGCTTTTTTTTCTGTTGATACGGTATTCATTTAACTTTCTAATTGTTTGTTCAGCGTTTAAAAGTAGAGCGCAATTTTTAAATAAAAACACCAGTTTTGAAACTGATGATTTAAAAAACACACGTGGAGTTACATCCCGTGTGTAAATTAGAAATTAAACCAAAAAACCAAATAATTGCAGTCTTTGGTTTCCACGTTTTTAAATGGCGGACGTAATTAGGGAAATGAAGAAAACAGTTCTCCGTAAAATGCCGCACATTGTAGAACGTTTAAGTAGTCATCTCGTATTACTGTTTAACGAACTTCTCTTTTCCATCGCCAATGCTTAAACCAGAGAACTGCTATTGCCAGCCAGGACCTGTAAGTGGGTAGGGGGTGGCGATGTGGAAGGAATGCTAGAACCCTTAGCGCATATTATTTTTTTTCTGTCGAACTAATTTAGCTTGTTCTTAACACCTTTCATTCAGGTTGAATATTATATTGCAAACACATACAATAATTTCACTTAAGAAATATATATTCTTTTTAACTTCTTATTGAAAAATAATTTAGTTATGTTTTCATTGTTTATTGCATTTTCTCATAAAGTGTCTCCTCAGAAAATATTTTTTCCTCCGCATCTCCATGTTATGTATTTTCAAACTTGTTTCCATTGTATTTTATCTTCCTCTATTTTCAAAATTTTTTTTTTTAACAGATGTTCCTTTTAACTTTTAATACCTGCATACTCTCCTTTGGATAGATATTCCTTCTAGCGTTGAATACTCGCATACTCTATTTAACAATTCGTATTTGTTATGTATCCAATTTTCTAACTCTGGTTCATTCTATTTATCTGTTAGGTCGGCCTAGTCCATTTTCATAAACTGCTGAACAATGTTTTTTTTTTTTTATTTCGTTTTCAAAATATCTTCAAATTCTGTTTCCTACATTGAAGTTACTTTTTATTAATATCTGTTATCTCAACAGTTTCAGACAGACACAGACACACACGGACTTTCCTTTCTCGCTTTTTTGAGTGCTTTGTTTTACTACAAACCCGCACCCACTATTACCGCTTTAATATTTTCTACCCAGCCCCCGCCGTACTGAAATATCAATAACACTTGAGCCTAATTGCTAGCACCTCTTTACTAACGAGGCTCTTTATATCTATACTTTCTTATTAGCTCCGCAATGTTGAGTTTTGTGAGTAAACTTTGCCTAGCCCCCGCTGTGAAGAGAAACGGGAAAGACAGGCATAGAAATGTGGGTTATGTGTAAGCGATGAAGCACATGTGTCCAGGACGTAGTGAGCTGGGAACAAAACTAAACACCTGCAGAGAATATTAAAGTTTTCTTCCACATAAGCTTGGTGGTCAGGTCTTTGCGTTTTGGAGTATTAGCTCTTTATTGATTATCTAGTTCCGATTGTTATTATTTGCCCTTTACACGAAATTTTACGTAACCCGGTACAAAGCAAGGAATTACCGTATTTCCCGCCATATACGACGCATCGCGATACACAAGACGTATCCATAATTAAATGATTTTTTAAAATTTTTTTTTTACACTAAAGAAACTTGTATCCTATATTGCACATATAAAACTGATTTTTATCTTTTTTAAACAAGAGCATTTTGTTGCGTATGTCACATAATTTTGAATAGTTTTTAAATATTATTTATTTATTTATTTGTTTTTTTGCACACCTGATTGGTTTCATATACCTTATCATTCGCTAGACGTAAGATAATACTAAGCTTGTTAATGCTGGCCGCCACCGCCTCCGCCGTGGACTTATCGCTGGTCTCTGACAAAACAAAGAAAAAATAAAACTACTGGTCCCTCAGGCATGTCGTACAAGGCCACTAATATGAGACTGTGCGTGAGACTGGCAACTGCTGTAACATCCTGTGAATGCTTAGTGCTTGCTTCAGGTAAGGGTACCAGTGGCATTGCTGGTTCCATGCTCCATAAGAAGCGAAAAGAAAATGATGTTTATGATAGCAATGATTGCCATTTTACAAGACGCAGGGAGCCGCGGTAGCACAGTGGTTAGTGCACTGTGCACTGAACACAAAGGTACGTCTTGCATGTGGGGAAATACTGTAATTAATTAAGTCTGCAGCAATAAACCGAATGAAAAAAATTGAAGAACATCTCTGATATATATATATATATATATACGAGGGGCGTTCAGAAAGTAATGCACCACATCGTTTTTCTCAGGAGCTGTTTATTCAAAAATACACAATATACATGGATATGTCATGTAAACATTGGTATTTTTCAACATAATCCCCATCTACTTGTATGGCTTTATGCCAGCGCGAAACAAGTGCATGTATTCCTAGCCCGTACCAGATTTTGTCTTGATCATGTAGCCTTTTCTTCGCTGCATGAATCATTCCTTCATCTGAATCATTCCTTCATCATCTTCATACCTTGTCCCACGGAGTGCATCTTTAAGTGGACCAGATAGATGAAAATCAGAGGGTGCCAAATCGGGATTATAGGGTGGATGGGGTAGTACAGTCCAATCCAATTTGGTGATTGCTTCCCGTGTTACCAGACTTGTGTGAGGTCTCGCATTGTCGTGAAGGAGAAGCAGGTCTGCTGGATTCTTGTGCGGCCGAACTCTGCGAAAACGTTGATTGAGTTTTTTCAATGTCTTAATGTAAGCTTGCGAATTGATTGTCTCTTTTCTTGGCATAACGTCCATAAGAATCACACCTTCAATGTCCCAAAAGACAGTGATCATGACCTTTCCAGCTGAAGGAATTATCTTGAATTTCTTTCATCGTGGTGATTGCTGATGATGCCACTCCATTGACTGTCTTTTTGTCTCAGGTTCAAAATGATGTGCCAAGGTTTCGTCACCTGTAACGATCTTAGCCAAAAAGTTCTCTCCATCAGTATTGAAACGCTCCAACAATTCAGAAGGAATTGCTTTCCTTTGCAATCAGTGGTCATTTATGAGACTTCGAGGAACCCATCTTGCGCAAACCTTAGAAAATCCGAGAGTTTGTATAACTGCATTTGCACTACCAATGCTGACTGACAGCTGTAAGGCCAATTGTTGAGTAGTGATTCGCCTATCAGTAAGAATAATGCCCTCAGCGCATTTCAACATGTCTGCGTTGGTGGTTGTGGCAGGACGTCCACAGCGCGGCCGATCAAGCATCTCCATATCTCCACTTCCTGATTCTTTGATTCTCTGAACCCAGCGACTGACTGTACTCCTGTCGACTGACAACTTCCATACACACCACATAGACGCTTGTGAATGTTCACAACAGTTTCCTTCTCTGCAACGAGAAATTATATCACAATTCGCTGCTTATAACGCAAGTTGCTAACATGCTCCATTTCAACGGTTTAGGGAAGCCGTGTTATTTGGCCGGTTGCAGTGCAATTTGATGCACACAATTGGCACGTGCCATATATGAAGTGTGCAAAATGTCATGCTTCTATCTTCATTATTAGCTGAGAAAAACGATGTGGTGCATTACTTTCTGAACGCCCCTCGTGTGTATATATATATATGTATATATATATATATATATATATATATATATATATATATATATATATATATATATATATATATATATATATATATATATATATATATATATATATATATATATATATGGATGTCACGAACGGTTTATAGAATGAATGTCAGTGCTCATGCTCCGGTGGGAACTAGATATGTTTATGTAAGTTGTGAGTTGAAGTGAGTGAATGTTAAGTTTGCTTGCGGGCATGAATGCATTAGTAGCAGTAAGCGCTAATGTCGAGTTCACGGGCATGGCTGAGTTGTTGTGAACGAAGTGGTGGTGAAGACTGGTCAGGTGTGAAAAGGGTCATGGGTAAAAAGGTCATTCGAGACAGAGATTAGAGCGAGGCGAGATTACGTGGAGAGTGAAGGCGAAATGGTTGAAGGAAAATAGGAAATATATTAAGATATTGTGAAATTCTTTCCATGAGATGCTGTTCTAATTATGCACATCATATATTGTGCTTTTCTTATGTGATGATTTATGGCCAAAGCGGCAGTCTGCCTGTGTTATTGTGTTATACTCAAGTTTGTGACATAAAGTCGTCGGATATCGTATCTACGTGTTGGAGTTTAGTGAGTTAACAATTAGCTGTGAAAAACGAGCCATGTTTGTCGCTCCATGTGTATGTAATACATATTTGTCAATGTGTACACACAGCAAGCACTTGACAATTTTGGGGACTCGTAAGTGGAAGAGAGGACCCACCCCTAATTTTCTGCAGAATTTTTGACAATTTCGCCTTCTCATGAATTGTTGTTGGAAAAATTATATCAAGCGGAACAGAGAACTAGGCCTATTTGTTTGAATCAGGTCACAGGAACTTAATGTGCAAAACTGAAGTTTTCATTTCAGTGATAGTCAGCAATGGTATAGCTGCAGAAGGACTGAATATTTAAGAACGAAAAATAGTTTAATCACTGGAGGAGAGGCGAAGGGGCAGTTTTGACGAAATCGACAGTGTTATTTTGGAAAGTAGCACGAAGAATGAAAAGGCGGTAATCAGTCTTGTTTACCTCGGCGCACTGATATTGTGTTATTCCGCCCCGTGACGAGTGTGCTGATCTGTTGTCAATTTATCTGTGCTGTGTAGTTCGGCACGACTGTTGACACCGGAAAAATCGTCTGCTGGGTCTTGTGATGGAATAACAAGGCCATTGTTTTGATGGTGATTGGCTGAAATCATAACATCTTGCCTGGAGATGGTGTAAGCAGTGAGAGACGCATTTTCCTTTTCTGCCCCTTGTATCAGTACTGAAGAAGATCCAGGTTCACCGTGTACTGAGGTGCACGTAGGAGCTGAGTTCGATTTGACTGTGCTGTGTTGCAGCGTGAAGTGTGTTGTTTGTGGTGTCCATCATTGAGCTGTAACACCAGGACTCCAAGCCTGCGCCTATCTCAAGTGGAGCAGCGGACACAGGAAATTGTTAAGTTAAGTTTATTATTAATTTTGTAAATTTCAAGTCTTCTGTTTACTTGACTTGTGCGTCTGTATATTTTCTTTTTTATATATATATATAGGCTATATTCTTTTATAATATATTATATTATATATTTATATTCTTCCTTGATAAGGTTATACTTCTTTTAATTAATTTATTTGGTTATTTAGTTCTTCCTTGATAAGGTTATTTAATATTTTTTTTGTTTTTTTTTAAATTCCATTCTTTCTTCAATAGCATTTTTGCAAATTAATTAACGTTATATTTGAACCCTATGATCTGTTATATCTAAAAATGTACTAAATTTAGTTTATTTTGATACTAGTTCCTTTTAGGACTTGACAATTTTGCTTCGTCATATCTAGACTTCCTTCTGTCTATCACTTCTACAGTGTACTTGAAACTTATGTTATTTTTATATTAGCTTTTGTTATTAGTTAAATATTCATATATTCATTCCTGTTTGCCCTTGCTGCAGGGTGCACGAGTAGAGCTCTTGGGTTACTTCACTGTCCAGTGTTTTGTTTTTGTTTTGTTCATATTATGTGGTAGTATTTAATTTTGATTTCTGTATAAGGGTGATTTTGAGTGGTGAGCACAATCCATCTTTCTTCATTGATGAAATTTGCATTGTGTTGTCTTTAATAGGTTTTGTGAGACAAATTACGCTGTAGGGAACCCAATCTGTCTAAGACTTGGGGAGTTGTGAAGCCTCGTGTAATTTGTGGAACAATTGTTGGTGTTAGTTGTTTGCGTTTAGTTTGTTTACTTATTGTCTTGTATAATAGTCTTTCTTTCGTGGTGTTTTTCTGTCGTGATTCTCAGTCCTTTGCTCTGCTATCCGTGTATATAAGTTATTTTACGATATCCTGTTTTTGTTCGTTCGATAGGTTTGTGTGTAAATATAAGGTCTATTCTTACTTTCTTGGTCTAGAACTTCCTCTCCACTGGCCTATCAGTTGTTGTAGTGTCGTGTGTTCTGTGATTATCATTTCAATCATCATCATACCATTTGTGTTAACATAAGCAGACACATTTTATTTTGGTCTATTACAGTTTGTAATGCCTACAGACTGATACAAGAGATTAACCCAGTGTGTAGACCCAGTGTGAAGAGTTGTTCAAAATCTGTTGTGTATGACAGACGTTCTTCATAGGTGAAGGGGTATCCATTATAATTTTCCAGACACCATTTGACATATCAGGTGGTATACATTTTTTTTTCTTCTCTCCTGAATTGTTTTTTGGCTGCATCATTTTTTTTTTTCAGAGTTATCATAGTTGATAAATATTGCAGAATGACTAGCCTCTTGGATTTTATCACCAAGGGACAGGCACTTGGTAAATCAGGGGATGAACTTGAATTATGGGCTGAGACTAAATTTGCGGATGCTGAGGAACGGAGGATACGCAATGAGGAAAGAGATCTTAGGAAGTTAGAAATTGAGGCTGACAGGGAAGCAAAGAAGGAAGAAACAAGGAAAGCTGAAATTGAGGCTGAAAGAGAAGCAAAGAAAGAAGAAACAAGGAAAGCTGAAATCGAGGTAGAAGCAAAGAAGGAAGAGACAAGGAAAGCTGAAATTCAAGCGGATAAAGAAATTACTTTGAAGAAACTGGAACTTGAGGCTGCGAGTTCTAGACCAGCTACTAAGGAGTCTACTCGTCCTTTCAAGCTGCGACTCCCATCCTTTGTTGAAGGCGTCGATATGATGGACGTGTATCTAGAAAGGTTTCAACAAGAAGCAGTATCTTGGAAGGTTAAGAAAGAAGATTGGCCAAGTCTGCTCAATAATCTGCTCACCGGAAGAAGTTTACAATGTGTCTTTGCATTGCCAGTAGAGGATCGCATGAATTATGACACAGTGAAAGAAACACTTCTTCTAAGATTTAGACTGACAGCTCAAGGGTACCGTGAAAGATTTAAGGAGGCTATTCCTACAACAAGCAATGACTTTAGTGAGTTTATTGCTGAAATCAAGTTGCTGTTCAATAGGTGGATTGAACTATCAGGTATTGTGAAGGATTTTGATGGGCTAACCGACCTTATGCTACAGGACAAGGTTCTGTCGTCTTGCAATCCAGAGTTAGTGGCTTTTCTACAAGAGCGAAAGCCAAAAGATATAAATATTATGTCAGAGCTAAGGCAGCAGTATGTCAATGCGCACCCTGGGAAGCCGATTCACAAGCAAACAGCTGCTGAGACCTTTCCAGCTTGTGTGGCTCAAGACAAAACTGAAAAGAAGCCATACATACATCCTTGGGCCCGCAGCTTAGACAGATATGTTGGGAAAGATGGTGGAAATAGAAGATGGAACGGGCACAGAAGATATTCTCCTAAGAGACAGTACCCTTCTTTTGGGTCAGGCTACAGTAGAAGGGGTTGTTATAAGTGTGGCTCAAGGCGTCATCTATCTTATCAATGTGGGAGGGACCCAGAGAGGTGTCCCTTCAACCCACAAAGAAGTCCATATGCCAGCCCAAAGAAAAATTATAATGGCAGTCCAAAGAGAAGCCCGTACAAGCGCCAAGAGACGGATTCCCACTGCCCCAATTGTAATGAGAAAAGAAACAGTCGAAAAGAGAGCCCAAAGGAAAACACTGAGCATGCAAATTCAGCTACTGTACTTGATACATTTAATAGCGAGGAGTGTGAGGGGTGCAGACCATTGTTCGAGCCTGATGGCAAGCCTATTTTAATATGTGGACACACTTTGCCTTGCCTTTCATCAGTTGATGGGAATGGAACCTTAACTTTACATAAGGGTTTTGTGGAGAATAAACCTGTATCTGTTTTGAGGGACACGGGATGTACGACCATTGGCATTAGGAAGACATTTATTAAGGATACGTATTATATTGGAAAGATGGCAAAATGCATTACATTTGGTGGTAAGGTCGAGTACTATCCATTGGCGATTGTGCAGATCGACATCCCTTTCTTGTCGGGTAGAGTTCGAGTATGCGTCCTTGATTCTCCAATCGCTGATCTCATTATTGGAAATGTTAATGGGGTTCATGATTGCACCAGTCAGGATATTGAGGAGTGGGAAAATGGGCATGATTTGGTTGCTAACGCAGTAATGACGAGGGCTCAGACTAAGGCTGAGGATGCAAATATTATGATATCGCAACCCAATAATATCCCTTGGGTGCCTACGGTTGCTGGAATTACAGCATCGGATTTTGTAGACATGCAGAGGAAAGACATTTCACTTCTGCCTTTGTTTCAGTTGGCTGAGTCCAAGAACATACGGCATACCAAGTCTGCTCGGTACTGGTTTGAGGTTAGGAACTCCATTCAAATCAGATGCTTTGCAGAGCAACATTCAGTCATTACACAAGTGGTTATTCCAGTGGAACTGAAGAATACAGTGTTAAGGAAGCACATGACATCCCTTTTGCGGGTCACATGGGTATTGCAAGAACTCGCTGTAGAGTGTTGTTCAAGTTTTACTGGCGTGGATACAATAAGGATGTGAAAGTTTACTGTCGGTCGTGTAAAGTGTGTCAGAAGACAAGCCAGAAAGGAAGGACTCCCAAGGCACCGTTAGTAGCAACAGATTTGGCATTTCGCACTTTTCAGAAGGTTGCAATAGACATTATTGGGCCCCTTCCAGTTATGTCTGATCGGGGGTATAGATTTATTCTAACATTAGTTGATCTATGTACGAGGTGGCCGGAAGCATTGCCAATGAAATCCATCACATCAAAGGATATAGCAGAGGCTCTAATGAGCTTATTTAGCAGATTAGGATTTCCTGAAGAGATTTTGTCTGACAGGGGCCGGCAATTCATTTCAGAAGAGATGAAACACATATCTAAACTGTTAGACCTAGCCCAAGTGTTCACCATCCCGTATCATCCTCAGAGCAACGGGGTCTGCGAGCGGTTCAATGGAACACTGAAAAGAATGCTAGGTAAGGTGACAGGAGATTTTCCACAGTTGTGGGATAGATACCTACCGGGAGTTTTGTTTGCATACAGAGAGATGCCACAAGAGAGCACAGGATTCTCACCATTTGAGCTAGTATTTGGCGCAAATCCTCGGGGTCCAATGAAAATTTTGAGAGACTTGCTGACCGGGAATTATGCGGATGATAGCGTCAAGTCAAGTTATGAGTGTGTCATTGACTTGCGAGAACGCATAATTACATCGTGTTCGATAGCACGTGAGGCATTACAGACATCGGGTGCAAGGTATAGAGCATACGCCAATAGGAATAGCAAACTTGTATCCCTCAGTCCTGGCAGCGAGGTATGGTTGTTGCTACCTACCAAAGAAAATCACCTGCTAGTGAGCTGGCAAGGTCCATTTCAAGTAAAGAAACAGATTACTGATGTGGATTATCTGATATTAGTCCGAGGGAAGGAGAAGATTTTCCATATTAATATGCTAAAACCATATGTAGTACGTCCAACTGAACTGGAACCAGTTGTGAGCGCTGTTCTTGATAGTACAGTTACTGTAGCTAGTGCAGCAGTCATCGAGGAAGATGGAGACAAAGGTGAGGAGGTCAATCTCCAGATCCCACTATTGCCATTGGTTGCTTCAGAATCATGGGGAGATGTAGAGGTCTCTGCATCTCTACCACAGCATCAGAGGAAACAGGTGAAGTCACTGCTGTGCGAATTTCAAGATGTGCTCACAGATATTCCTGGAAGAACTGATTTAGTTGAGCATGATATTAAACTGACCTATGGAGAGCCCATCCGGGTGAGACCATATCCTATTCCACTACATTATACTTCTGCTGTTGAAAAAGAAGTGAATGATATGTTACGCTTAGGTGTTATCTCCCCATCTGAATCATCATACTCATTTCCCATGGTCATCGTGCGGAAGAAGGATAAATCCCTACGGATATGTATAGACTTCTGCCGCTTGAATAGTGTCACAGTGATAGATGCGGAACCTATGCCCAACCAAGAGGTCCTCCTATCCCAAATAGGGGGGGCAAAGTATTTTACCAAACTAGACTTATCGAGGGGGTATTGGCAAATTCCCTTAGCAGAAGGCGCTAGGCCACTTACAGCATTTTGTACCCCTCAGGGTCTTTTCCAGTTTAATTGTATGTGCTTTGGACTGGTGAATGCCCCTGCAACTTTTGTGAGAATGATGAGAATGCTTTTGAGGGGACAGAAGGATGTTATCACATATATTGATGACATCTGTTTGTTTCATGACACGTGGGAAGAACATGTAGAGGGATTGAAGTCACTGTTATCATGCCTTCGGGTGCATCACCTTACAGCAAGACCCAGTAAGATTAAGGTGGGGTTTCAGGAGTTGACATTTCTGGGGTATGTGGTAGGACAGGGTGTTTTAAAACCAGTTGATCAAACAGTTGGAAGAATTTTGAATTTGCAACCTCCAAAAACAAAGAAACAAGTACGTAGTTTACTCGGTCTGATAAATTTTTATCATAAATTTATCCCCAGGTTCTCTTCATTGTCATCAGCTCTAACATCACTCACTAAAAAAGGCACGCCAAACAGAGTGGTCTGGACTGAAGAGTGTGATAGAGCACTGAGGAACATCAAGGCTGTATTCTCCAGCGAGCCCATTCTTCTACTGCCAGACTTGGCTAAGCCCTTTGTACTGAGAACTGATGCTTCTACAGTGGGCATTGGTGCGTGTCTGATGCAAGAACATGATGGGTTTCTACATCCTGTCATGTATGTCAGCAGAAAGTTGCTTCCGGCTGAAACTCGATATGCCACTATAGAGAGAGAGTGTTTAGCTATTATTTGGGCTGTTTCCAAACTCTCTAGGTATTTGTTAGGATCTCATTTTGTGCTGGAAACGGACCATTGTCCATTGACTTTTCTTAAGTCATCTAGGTCACCAAATTCACGTTTAACAAGGTGGTCGTTGTTGTTACAACAGTACAACTTCACTATTTTTCCTATTCAGGGTAAATTGAATGTCCTTGCAGATTCATTATCTAGATTATGAACACTTGCTTGTAGAAATGGGTGTTTTTTTTTTTTTAACCACCATTTCTATGTAGTATTTGATACTTGTACATGAGTAATGTTTTCTCAACTGTATTCTGCATGATTTTTGTATAAGCTAAGTTCTTATCATATGTTGGGTATCAAGTACAGGGTTATAGAACAGATATTCTCCGGTATAGGAGAATTTGGTGAAATTGATGTAATGTTATCACCTTTAATTTTGTGTGTAATTAGAGATGCATGATTTTTGCCATATGGTTGCTGTTGTATTTTTCTAGCAACTCGGTTCTATTGTAATTTTTTTTATTTTATTTTTGTGTTCTTCAGAATGTTATTATTGATTATTTGTAGATGGCATATTTTCACACTGATGCTATAGATTTTGCCCACATATGTAATCAGAGGTTTTGGATGGTTGGTTTCCTGATATCTACCACCCATCCAGTGAAAAACTATGTTTTTCACTTGGAGAGGGAGGGGTGGATGTCACGAACGGTTTATAGAATGAATGTCAGTACTCATGCTCCGGTGGGAACTAGATATGTTTATGTAAGTTGTGAGTTGAAGTGAGTGAATGTTAAGTTTGCTTGCGGGCATGAATGCATTAGTAGCAGTAAGCGCTAATGTCAAGTTCACGGGCATGGCTGAGTTGTTGTGAACGAAGTGGTGGTGAAGACTGGTCAGGTGTGAAAAGGGTCATGGGTAAAAAGGTCATTCGAGACAGAGATTAGAGCGAGGCGAGATTACGTGGAGAGTGAAGGCGAAATGGTTGAAGGAAAATAGGAAATATATTAAGATATTGTGAAATTCTTTCCATGAGATGCTGTTCTAATTATGCACATCATATATTGTGCTTTTCTTATGTGATGATTTATGGCCAAAGCGGCAGTCTGCCTGTGTTATTGTGTTATACTCAAGTTTGTGACATAAAGTCGTCGGATATCGTATCTACGTGTTGGAGTTTAGTGAGTTAACAATTAGCTGTGAAAAACGAGCCATGTTTGTCGCTCCATGTGTATGTAATACATATTTGTCAATGTGTACACACAGCAAGCACTTGACAATATATATATATATATATATATATATATATATATATATATATATATATATATATATATATATATATATATATATATATATATATACACATACATACATATATACAGTCATGCGCCGCATAACGTCCGTTCGGAGAACGTCCGACCGCATATACGTCCGTGGTCCCATAAGGTTATAATAGAGTTCAGAAATCCCGATAGGAGAACAGCACGAGGCGGACGTAACAGGACGTAGCGAAAGCAACAGCTTCCCCCACGCAACACGTGTATCTCATGTCTCTTGTATACAGTACAAAGCAATTGCGATGCCAGGCGTATAATGGTACAGTACATATATAACTTATAATACAGTACATATGTCTTGATAGTCATAATAAACGCCTATGTTACTGGCCTATGTATGTACTGTACTGTACTTACTATCGTTATTTTAATGTGAACTTTCGAAAATACATTACCGGGAAGTGCATCATGGCTCCCAGACGCAGCAAAACCAGTTCTAGTGATAGCAGCAGCAAGAGACAAAGGACAAGTATCGATTTGGAAGTGAAACAAAAGGTAATTAAACATCACGAAGGTGGAAAACCAGTGAATGCTATAGCTCGTGATTTGGGCATGTCGCACTCGATCCTTAAGAACAAAGAAAAAATTCTCCAAGCTGTTAAAGGATCGGCTCGACTGAAAGCTACAAAGCTTACGAAAATGTGAGAGGGACCTATATCAGATATGGAAACATTGCTAATGACCTGGATTGAGGACCAAACACAGAAGGGAACCCTCTTAGCACGTTGACGATCACTGTTAAGGCACAAAGCATGTTCGAAATGCTTAAAGAAAAAAGCAGGACCAGACTACAATATCGAGTTTAGTGCTAGTTCTGGGTGGTTCAAGCGCTTTAAACAACGTTTTTCGCTTCATAATGTGAAAGTGAGTGGTGAGTCTGCGAGTGCTGATGCTAAGGCAGCAGAAGATTTTGTCGAAACCCTAGATAAACTAATTGTAGAGGGAGGTTATTTGCCCTAGCAAATTTTTAATATGGACTAAACCTCCTTATTCTGGAAACGAATGCCTGAAAGGACCTTCATCCATAAGGAGGCCAAGTCAATGCCAGGCTTTAAGGCTTTTAAAGACAGTACATTAGCTGAAATACAGTACTGTATGTGTACAGTATCTTGGCTATGTAGTCAATACATGTACACTACAGTATCCCATTTAACTTTGCTAAGTATAAAGTATGGTGTTCGCACAACGTCCGAATCGCATAACGTCCTATGTCACAGAACGTATCGTGGACGTTAAGCGGCGCATGACTGTATATATCTTCTTTGATCCTTAGCCGCCGACCGTCAAAGCAGTCAGTGGCCATCGCGCCTAGTGGCTTCTTGTAGGGCAACAACAAATTGATTCCACTTTGCTCGGTCGGTGGCCATCCTTCGTACAGTGCCCCAACTCTGGTTCATTCTTTGCATCTCAGCCTCCACAGTCCTCCGCCAGCTTGTTTTTGGTCGGCCTCTCTTTCGTTTTCCTTCAGGGGTCCAAAGCATAGCTGTTCTTGTGATGGCATCGGGGTCTCTTCTGAGGACATGGCCAACCCAGCTCCAGCGTCTGCCAGCTATGATGGTGTGCATGTCCTCTTGCTTGCCACGAGCAAGCAGATCTTGGTTAGAGATGGTTTTGGCCAAAAGATTCGGTGAATTTTTCTTAGGAATGTTGTGTGAAAAGAGGACAACCTCAACATCTCCCTCTCCGCAACTCTCCAGCATTCCGCACCACAGAGAAGCACAGAAAGCACACAGCTCCGATATAATCCCAATTTTGTGCCTGTGCTGTACCGGGAGGACCCCCAGATGCCACCTAGACCAAAGAAGGCCGCCCCTGCCTTATCCATTCTGATGCCGAATGACTGTATATATATATATACATTAAAAAACGCACCACCTGTATAATCCAGGAACAGAGTGTGAAATGTAAATATAAGTGTTTACAAGTTTACATATTTGGAATCTTTATTCATTTTCCTATGAATCCATGCTGGTCATTAATTTGTACATTTGATTGTTATGAAATTCATTGCATTCTGTGCAGGCAAGGGAGAAAACCAAAAATGCAACCAATAAAAAAATTAATTCACACTATCCTCAGTATTTGGTATGTCCACCGTGTGCTTGCAAACAAGCTTGGCAGCGGCTCCGCATGAAACGCACAAGTCTCTTAGGGAAATTCCGGGGAATCAAGTCCCATTCACGTGTAAGAGCAGCTTCAAGCTGTTGCAGATTAGCTGGAGAACCTTGCCTGTAGACTATGCGTCCAAGCTCGTCCCACAGATGTTCTATAGGGGACATGTCTGGTGATAGGACAGACCAATCAATCGTTACAATGGTCTGCTGCTGTAGATATTGCTGCGTAATGCATGCGGTGTGCGCACGTGCGTTATCCTGCTGGAGAAGCTGCAAGTCTGGATAATTTGTGAACGCAGGAGCAACCAATGCATCCAGAACCTCATCTCGATATGTCACAGCATTAAAATTTCCACGGAAGACGTGAAGAGGCAAACGATAGTGAAAACTGAATCCTCCCCAAATGTGAATACTGCCACCTCCAAATCGGTTGTGCTGACGAACACAGCAATCTGCAAAGCGCTCTCCACACCGTCGCCAAATCCGCATACGTCCATCAGCAGAGGATATGTTGAATCTGCTCTCGTCTGTGAATAGGACAGCATTCCACTGCAGTCTAGTCCATCTGACATGTTGCTCTGCCCATTGCAGGCGCTGCAGACGATGTCTGTGAGTCAAGTTTGGCCCAACATAAGGTAGTCTTGCAGTAAGGCCTGCATCTCTGAGTCGTCGTATGACTGTCATTCGAGAGACTTGCCCACGTCTACCCACTATTGCTCTTGCTGTTTGACTTGCCGGGAGAGAACGATTCCTTAGGTGACTCAGCACAATATGACGATCTTGCGCAGGGGTAGTAACTCGTGGTTGGCCACTCCGAAGTCTATCCCGGGCACTGCCAGTGGTTCCGTAACGTTCATTGAGACGTACAATAGTGCTGTGGTGGCAATTCATCTTTCTGGCAATGGCCCGCGAGCTCATTCCGGTCTCCAACATACCAATGGCTCGTTAGAGGTCGTTTTCAGATAGTCGTGGCATTTCAAGCACATGTACTGGGTGTTTTGTCTCAACGGCCTTTTTATACCGAGTATACTGCCACAACTGTTTCATATTAATATACTGCCACAACGCGTACACATTTTCAGGGTCATAGCTGTTGGGAATCGTGTTGCACGTGTAACTTTCATTGTTTTCATGTAGTCTGTACACAAACCCGTGGGTTGAATCATGCACTTTCCATTCCAGCAGCCATTCGCTCTCTACCACATGACAAACACGGGGAAAATCCATTCCCACACTTTTTTTTCCAGCTTCTCGGCATCAGTATATATAATAGTGGTGCGTTTTTAATGTGCTTCAGTATATATAATAATGGTGCGTTTTTAATGTGCTTCAGTATATATAATAGTGGTGCGTTTTTAATGTGCTTCAGTATATATAATAGTGGTGCGTTTTTAATGTGCTTCAGTTTATATCATCTTGTATTAATGTTTAACAAACTTCTCTTCTTCATCATCGATGCTTACCAGAGAAGTGCTAATACGAGCCAGGACTTGTAAGCGGGTAGGGGATGACGATATATATATACGAGGTTATGATACAACAATCAAAGTCTAAAAGTAGTGAGATTTAAACATACACAGCACATTTTCCCGTCCCGGCAGTGTTTACTTCTGCTGCCGAAAAGGGCCCAGGATCTTGCTGCGCAGAGACAAAGAGAAGCCAATAAACAAAGCAGTGAATGTATTTCATTAAAATTACATAATAACGCCGAGCGTTGAATGAAGTCTCCAGCACTTCACTGCCCTGCTGTAGGATCTACTACGGGGCTACGTTGTTTTTCCTTATTTTACATTTTTTTTTAACCAATCGTCTGAGTTGCAGAATGATTTGAGCCCTTATTTCTTCAGGCAAATGGTGAAGGGTTCAAAATCTGGTAGCATCACGCTCCAGTCTGCCGAGCTGAAAAAATGGGTACTTGACTGCTCTTGAGTTAGGAAAGGCTTACGTAGCGAGTAGCGAGGAATGGAACTGATTATAGCACCGCAAAAATCTGAGATTTAGTATACCCGAGGTTTCTAACAGTCACTCCCGTGCGGCAGTATCTCCTATAGAACTACATTTTACATCATATACCATCATATACCATCATATACCATCATATACCATCATATACCATCATGTACCATCATATACCATCATATACCATCATATACCATCATATACCATCATATACCATCATATACCACACATTGAACAAAGCAAATGAAAGCCTTACAAGGCCGTTCTTCATCTTGAATACCCAAAGGCAAGAAAAATAAAGTGCGATAGAAAAATTGTCTGCCATCTGATGTTTACGGTAGATAGAAGATTGTTAACCTGTTCATTTGTTTTAATGCTTTCTCTTCTATTTTACATTCTATTGTCCAGTTCACCAGAGACAGATTATGACCTACGTGTGAAAATGTCAAGGGTCCGATTAACACAGTGGTTAAAGCGCTGGTCTTTCGAGGTAAAGGTACAGCGTTCGAAACACAGTGGCGTCACGTTCCAATCTACCCAAATGTAATTGGATACCTGACTGCTCATGAGTTAGGGAAGGAAAAGGCAGCGAGGAAGGGAACTGGTCACATCACCTCTCAAAGCTGGACCTAGTATAGTGAAGGCCCCCTACGGCAGTATCTGTTATTGGACTACCTTTGCTTTTATAAAAAATTGTATGAAATATTGTAAGGCCCCCCCGCCCCACCCCGTGTAGTTACCACGTGACTCTGAAGATACAGAGTAAGAATAGGAGTACTGTGCCTCAGGCATGTCGTAAGAGCCGACTAAAACGAGGTTGTGCATGGATGTGGCAACCTCACCACGTAAAACATGTTGCTACAGAACCCACCACTGTAAGAGCACATGCATGCGTTGATCAGGTTTCCGGTAATCCCGCAATGACCCTCGCCGAACGCTCCGCAGTGAATATGTGTATTTTAGAGTTAGGGTTACGATTAGGTTTAGTGTTTGGGTTAGGATTAGGGTTAACCCTAATCCTAACCCTAACTCTAAAATACACATATTCACTGCGGAATATTCGGCGACGGTCATTGCAAGATTACCACGTTTCCTGTTAAGGGGGCCAGCGAAAGTAAGTGCTTTATAAGGAGCGATAAGACAAACGATAACTAGTTGGCATGGCGCTAGTGAATGAACTAGACAGCATGGCACTAGTGAATGAACTAGACAGCATGGCACTAGTGAATGAACTAGACAGCATGGCACCAGTGAATGAACTAGACAGCATGGCACCAGTGAACGAACTAGACAGCATGGCACTAGTGAATGAACTAGACAGCATGGCACTAGTGAATGAACTAGACAGCATGGCACTAGTTAATGAACTAGACAGCATGGCACTAGTGAATGAACTAGACAGCATGGCACTAGTGAATGAACTAGACAGCATGGCACTAGTGAATGAACTAGACAGCATGGCACTAGTGAATGAACTAGACAGCATGGCATTAGTGAATGAACTAGACAGCATGGTACTAGTGAATGAACTAGACAGCATGGCACTAGTGAATGAACTAGACAGCATGCAGTAATGTGAAATACAGCCGAAGACAACATCAGACATGCGATCGATCATTCACAACTTTTCTTAATTTATCATTTCATCAGTGAAGAATATTGCACCAGTTGGCATCTGTGCATCTGATGAGCTTACACAATCCTCAACCCTGTAATACGTTGTTTCTCGATATCCAACCGTTTTTGCTGACTGGGCTTACGTAGTACAATTTACATGATGTCACGAGTTTAACTTCAGCGGGTTGATCACCCGCTTGCCAGTTACTCAGATTACGGAAACAACAATCAATTTTTTGTTGTACCAATAAACGCCACTAGGCGTAACGGAATAACAGTTAATTTCTTGTTGCCCTAAGGCGCCACTAGGCGTATTGGCCACGGACTGCTTTGTCGGTCAGCGGCTAAGGACGGAAGAAGAAGAAAGAAGACGAGTTTAACGAAACTTAAGAATCATATGTTCATTAATTTTTCTAGCAGTTAAACAAAATTCCTCGAGTGTTACAAAAATTAATTAAAAAAAATAAAAAACCAACAACCTAAGAATTAGTTAAAATCTGAAACATGTACGAATTTCAGAGTCACGCTCAAATCTAGGTAGCTATACATGGGTACCGACTGCTCGTGATTTAAGGAAGGCAAAGGCAGAAAAGAAGGGAACTAGTCACCTCACCTCATTAAAAAAACTGGACCTAGTAAAGGGAAGTCTCTAACTTTTCACTCACCTACGGCAGTATCTGCTATGAGACTACTATTATCTATGAGGGTTTTGCTTTCGTTTGGCAAGGTACGTATATTTCAACCCTGACTTAAGTCCGTCGGTTATATCATTCAAAATAAAAAGTCGAAAGGGACTCCCATTACCGTTCACTATAGGAAATAGTTTGGATGTAAGGCATACACCATAGAAAATACAATAAACCAGACCAAACGCTCTTTTTATTTGGACATATACCCTAATAAACCGACTGACTCTGTGTGTAGGTTGAACGGGACGCGCCTCGCCAAAACGAGACAACTTTTTTTTTTAAGTAATACAAACTTAGGAAATATATACTGAAGCACATTAAAAACGCACCACTATTATATATACTGATGCCGAGAAGCTGGAAAAAAAAGTGTAAGAATGGATTTTCCCTGTGTTTGTCACGAGGTAGAGAGCGAATGGCTGCTGGAATGGAAAGTGCATGATTCAACCCACGGGTTTGTGTACAGACTACATAAAAACAATAAAAGTTACACGTGCAACACGATTCCCAACAGCTATGACCCTGAAAATGTGTACGCGTTGTGGCAGTATACTCGGTATAAAAAGGCCGTTGAGACAAAACACCCAGTACATGTGCTTGAAATGCCACGACTATCTGAAAACGACCGCCATCGAGCCATTGGTATGTTGGAGACCGGAATGAGCTCGCGGGCCATTGCCAGAAGGATGAATTGCCACCACAGCACTATTGTACGTCTCAATGAACGTTACGGAACCACTGGCAGTGCCCGGGATAAACTTCGGAGTGGCCAACCACGAGTTACTACCCCTGCGCAAGATCGTCATATTGTGCTGAGTCACCTAAGGAATTGTTCTCTCCCGGCAAGTCAAACAGCAAGAGCAATAGTGGGTAGACGTGGACAAGTCTCTCGAATGACAGTCATACGACGACTCAGAGAAACAGGCCTTACTGCAAGACGACCTTATGTTGGGCCAAACTTGACTCACAGACATCGTGTGCAGCGCCTGCAATGGGCAGAGCAACATGTCAGATGGACTAGACTGCAGTGGAATGCTGTCCTATTCACAGACGAGAGCAGATTCAACATATCCTCTGCTGATGGACGTATGCGGATTTGGCGACGGTGTGGAGAGCGCTTTGCAGATTGCTGTGTTCGTCAGCACAACCGATTTGGAGGTGGCAGTATTCACATTTGGGGAGGATTCAGTTTTCACTATCGCTTGCCTCTTCACGTCTTCCGTGGAAATGTTAATGCTGTGACATATCGAGATGAGGTTCTGGATGCATTGGTTGCTCCTGCGTTCACAAATTATCCAGACTTGCAGCTTCTCCAGCAGGATAACGCACGTGCGCACACCGCATGCATTACGCAGCAATATCTACAGCAGCAGAACATTGTAACGATTGATTGGTCTGTCCTATCACCAGACATGTCCCCTATAGAACATCTGTGGGACGAGCTTGGACGCATAGTCTACAGGCAAGGTTCTCCAGCTAATCTGCAACAGCTCGAAGCTGCTCTTACACGTGAATGGGACTTGATTCCCCGGAATTTCCTTCAGAGACGTGTGCGTTCCATGCGGAGCCGCTGCCAAGCTTGTTTACAAGCACACGGTGGATATACCAGATACTAGGATAGTGTGAATGAATTTTTTTATTGGTTGCATTTTTGGTTTTTTCCCTTGCCTGCACAGATTGCAATGAATTTCATAACAATCAAATGTACAAATTAATGACCAGCATGGATTCATAGGAAAATGAATAAAGATTCCAAATATGTAAACTTGTAAACACTTATATTTACATTTCACACTCTGTTCCTTTATTATACAGGTGGTGCGTTTTTAATGTGCTTCAGTATATAAAGAAAGTAATACATTTATTGGACATGCTTAATGTGATGCATTTTAAAAATGGAATAAGTGTGATAGGAAGCGATCCGTGTAACCCAGATTTCTCTGATGAAACAAATAAAGTGTAGGATTAGGCTTCCTTAGGAATGTCGAAAGAGCCGACTGATATGAAGTTGTGATTGGGGCTGACAACTTCGTCATTAAAACAAATAGCTAAATAAACCACAATTCCTTCCGGCGCCACGTCTGCTGTGCTGCAGATTGCCTGCAAAGTGGCCAGTTGTTGTGGCAGCTGCATGTTCCACGGATAACATAAAAGGAAAGTAAGGAATAATGATAAGAAATAACCAATGAAGGAGTTTGATGAGAAACGGCAGAAGTTCATTTGAACTCAGAAGAAGTACCAATCCCATGTACCAGCAACTCGAATATCCAAAAAATGATATTGTCTAAACTGTTATGCATTTAATGTTCATTGGAGGATTATTTAGTCAATCCGTATTTATCTGGGGGAGTCTTCCACCACTGTAGACTGGCTCGCATCCTTATTTATTTGTTTTCCTTCCCTAACTCAAAGAGCAGAGTCAGGTACCCATTTAAAGCTGGGTGGATTGGAGCGTTTCGGGACCGTGATTCGAACACGGCACCTTTGCCGCGAGACACCAATGCTCTAACCACTATGTCAATGGGGCGCCCAGCACGAATATATACTCTAAAATAAATAAAAAAAATTAAGAGCTTTTCAATAGGTTGTGAGAGATATTCTGGAGAATAACTAACTACATGACAGCACGTCATTCCGCAGTACTGGCATCAATGGGAAACTAATGGTTCATTTTATTTACGACATTTCATTACAAGGCAGTCTTTGTTCTGGATGTCCCAGGCTAAGAAATGTGGCATGAGACCCAAAAAAACACACACATTCACATACACATAAACACACATACACACACATTCACACACACATACACACATTCACACACATATACACATACATACACACACACATTCACACACATTCACACACACATACACACACATTCACACACATTCACACACACATACACACATTCACACACACATACACACATAGAGAAGAGCACTGGAGACAGAAATGAAAAGAATAAAGTAGAAATAATAAGAAGCACTTAGAACTTTAAGTACATTTCCATTAAACTCCCAGCAAAAGAATGTGTTGTGAATATAAGGTATAGCCTACTTTTACATTTTTTTTCCAATTAATCATATTTTGTGACGTTACTACCAACATGAAAATACATATATGTAAAATAAAACTCTTATCTTCAGCATTACAGGTTTCTATTTTACAAATGGTTATCGTATATTATTTACAAAATATCGCAGAAACAAACAGCTTACAATAAAAAATATCTTGATATCTCAATCATGACAGAATTTGTTAAAATATGTACCAAAGTGGATTATTAGGCTGTTTTATTCTGTAAGTAAGGAGTTAATTAACGTGTCTTATTAATATTTATTTTTGTTATCTTAATAATCATAAACAACACAATAATCCCGCAGTAGCCAGCCCCCCCCCCCCCCCCCCAATAGAAAAAAAATAACCAACCAAACCCCCCCCCCACCCCCCCCCCCCCCCCCCCCCCCCCCACCCCCCCCCCCCCTCCCCCAGAAATATAAAAATGTTGTCGACACCTTTGAGATGAGAACGGACGAGGTTTATAAATTGTGAACAGCCAATATCAGAGACGTTTTCGCTGAAAGAGGGAAGTCTGAGAACCAATACAGCCATGATTAAAATAACACAACAACAGTTTAAAGGCGTAGTTTTATAACACTGAAGAAAGTCTCATAATATAATAATATATGAACACCGTTTTATGGGAGCTCAAAAGTGGAAGAAATAAAAAACACATAGAACAATTAGACAAAGAGAAGACTTATCTAAAATAACATTATCAAACATGTGGATTATAAACACTTTACGCATTATAAACGAACCAACCAGGGTAATACGTATATAATTCAAAACAAACGAAGATAAAGCAGACAAATAAAATACATCAAATCCCACCTATTAGTAAAATTAATTCTGCTGAATCAGTCATTCTTAAAAATATAACATTAAATGTTTTCTGGTTAAAGCAAGTAACGTAAAGTTTTCGTTGTTTCGAATTTCAAACAAAATTTGTCTGATAAGAGTTTTGCCTCGTTTTGACCATTCGCGCATCCATTAAACCTAAACATAAGGGGCGTCGATTATATTAGGACGCATTTCCAAATATAAATTACCCTGTGATCTGGTAAGTGAAAGAAAATAACTTTGTGCGGGACCAAAAAATTAAATAAATGAAATAAAGTAAACAAAGATTTCTCATTTCTATAAAGAAAGATACACGTTTTCTACATGATATCCACAAAGTCTGCGTACCTGGGAAAGTAGTTCATTGAATTTCATTTCGTTTCGTGTTAAATAATCTTGAAAAATAGCAGTGACATAATTTTATATTTCCTTACAGTTTTTTCTCTGAATATTACATTATAAATACTGAAATCCTACTTTCTGTGCTATCTGTAAAATCATTTCAAATGATTATTGCATATTAACCAGACTACAAGGTCTGTTATATTTGGATATACCAGCAGATCCTGTGTCTAGGTTGAACGGAACGCGCCTCGCCAAAACGAGGCAAACCTTTATTTAAAATAAAAATAAGATCAGCAGTTTTGTAGACACCCCCTATAAAGCAATGTATTGCCTGTAAGACACACATTTTTCTCACCTTGCCCATCGTTGCCTATATCAAGGGACTTGTGTGGCTCTGAAGAGAATTCTTGGGAACCGGTCATAACAGACGTTGGAGGTCGCCAGGGATTCCAGACTTGTGATTTGATGTTTCCACCAGCGCCAGTGAATTTGGAAGGATCGAGAATATCCATGACACTGAATGCTGTTGTTTTCTGAGGTGTCCTTTGATGTGACACAGAACATGTCGATGGTTCGGAAGCTGGCGGTGATGGTGCCGACAATGAAGATTGTGCTGATGGTTTTTCCAGATTGCAGTGATCTGACGAAGATGATTTTGTGATTGATGATTTGGCTAAACTCGGTGACATGCTTCTGTTTGTACGTTTTGCCAATGTGATGTCGGCTTCTGGCGAGTTCAAGCGGCTGTGTGCATTGTCAGTTCTGCTACTGTTGCTTATATCAGCAGACGTGATATATTTTTTATTGGTGGAGCAATATTGCTGGGAATCACACCATGGCGATATCTGTAAGGTTTGCTGTGGTGGCGGCCCTGCTGTTGTTGGTGGTAGAGGTGGTGTCGACGACGGTGGCAGACAAGGGTAAGGTGAATATCTGTTACTGGCCATTATATCCTCAACTCGATCACCAGGTCGAGGCGTGGGACTGTGGAACACATCCACGCCAGGGCTAGTCGACATATGTAAGGGACTGCGATGCTCAAGGTTGATTGGTGACATGGAAGATCTATATGTCTGAAGGTCAAGTTTATCATTTGGTGAGTTCTTTTCGTTAAATGAAGGAGAGTTATGATAACAGGACAATATCTTAGAATCCTCACACTTCACGTATGCGCTGCCGTCTTTGGTAAACATACTTGACAGTAGGAAGTCTGGCTGTGTTCTTATATTGCAAGAGGTGTCTGATGCCGTTATGTCTGTAGCACTAGGAGTTATACGTCCAAGAAAATCTTGATCAGTTTCAGATGTACCTACACATCCTTGGCGAAGCGTATTTGAGAGAGAAGGTGGTGTGGGCATCATCGCATGAGAAGATGATGTTAAAGACGACTTCGATGGCAATGAGAACGACTGTGTTACTGGCGGCACACGAGTATTTTTGTTATTGTTAAAGCTGCTAACATTGCTACTCTGAATATTACTAGTGCGGATATTAGGTGATGTCGCTCGGAAAGATTTATTACTTACTGCTGAGTGTAGGCCTTCTCCATCGAGCTTTTTGTTGTTGTGCTGTTGTTTCAACTGCTGATGTTTCCTAAAAGTCCCACTTAATCGGTGATGTCTGTTTTTGTCCCTTTGCGAAAAAACCGCTTGCCCGCCATTTTGATCAGAATCAATGAACATGATCTGTGTCTTTGCTTTCTCATCCAAACGTAAACTGGTGTCTGCTTCATCTGTTGACCCGCGACTGTCCTCGCGTGCTCCCATCCTCTCAGATCCGTTCATGCGGCAGAAACTACAGAAAATATTTTCTCACTGAGATTGTCTCAGTAGCGGCGCCTGTAATCGCTTTCTCACCGGGAAATCTGCTAGAGATCAACAAGCCCCGCCTTCTGCTGGTCTTCGTGCCGATATAAATCTACCATCCAATGCCAACCGTGTTCCTAACCAGCGGAGACCGCCCACGGAACTTTTTGGCACATTTCGGTTGATAATAATTGAAAGCGTTGGGCTATTAATTTTCATCGCGAGTTCCTAATTGGCTACTGATTTCTATGATAGGGTTATCCAGCAGACAAAGTGATTTTTGTCTCCCTTCCATTTCATGGCCAGGGACGAGGCGAATAATAAGCTTGACAAAACAAAGGACAGTTGACTTTAGTCACCTCATGCACGCCTATCTGTCTTAATTATTTCTTTAGTTTCACTTGTATTTCGTTTAGTCGTCCACCGATAAATTCATAGAGCTGCAACTATCAGTTCCAAGGAATATGGAGTTCTACATATTATAATCAATATCATGTGCCGTTTTTAGTGGTGTAATATAAATATTTTTCTCCACACATTTCCACATTCGAACCCCCCCCCCCCCCCCCCCCCCCCCCCACCCCGCCCCCCCCCCCCCCCCCCCCCCCGCGCCCACCCAAACAGACCTGATGTTAAATATCCATAAATGTTTCAATTATTCTCTCTCTCTCTCTCTCTCTCTCTCTCTCTCTCTCTCTCTCTCTCTCTCTCTCTCTCTCTCTCTCTCTTTCTCTCTCTCTCTCTATTATTTAAAAAAAAACAATATTTAAAATGAGTGTGAGAATAAATGGATTCAGTATGGAAGGCGAAAGAAAGGAAGGGAAGACTGTAAGACGGGCCTGTGTGCCCAATTCTAAACCCTTTGAAAATAAAGCTCGTTCGTTCGTTCGTCTTCTCTTCCCCCCCCTCTCTCTCTCTCTCTCTCTCTTCTCTCTCTCTTTCTTCTTTATTTTTTTCTCCGTATTCGCGTTCTACTTGTGTGAATGCATGCGCGCGGGCATATAGGCATATGTGCTCTATTTTGCTCTTATGCTGTTGATTTTACATTAAGAGTCTCTGAAAGTTTAAATCAAAGGCTGGTCGCTTTTTTTTTTATTTGTTCATTTAATTATTTATTTTGTATTTATGTGTGTAAATTGTGTGTATTTTCTCACCAGCTTCTTCCTACACTTTTTATTAGTCAACCGTTAATGAAATCCTATACATTCATTTATGTTTTAGTTTGTTTCTTGTTGTTGTTGTGTTTTTTGTTCCTTTAGCAAGTTTATAAAATAACACCAGTATGATATAACACTTAGTACCATGTTTCGTACAGATAGTCAAAATGGAGTTCGTCATAATGTGTTGTATCACAAAAATTCTAACATAAAAAGTTAAATGGACGGTAACAAGAATAAAGATAAAGGTAGTCTCATCACAGATACTGCCGTAGTAGATGAAGTGTTAAAGACTTACTTATGCTAGGTGCCAGTTTTAAGAGAAGCAGTGACTAGTTCCAAAGTTGCTTAAGTTACCGGCTTCAAATTTGGTGGCGTCACACTAATCTACCCAGGTATAACCTGATTCTGCTCTTGAGTTAGGGAAGACATTGGCAGCAAGGAAGGACATTTTTCGCATAAAGCTGAGACCTAGAGTACAGTCTCTAACATTTCACTTCCCAACGGCAATAACTACTAGGAAACTACCAATTTTCCGCATAAAAGCTCGTATGTGGCCCCACTTCCATTGGCAGAAAAGAAACTCTTACAACAAGCAGAAGAGAAAAGAACACGCCAAATGGAACAAGGCTAATAAAGTAGCTGAGGGCTATCACCTCAAAGATGCATTCTCCCCATAGTCAGTTATGACTTCAGGAGGCTATAAATGTGGTTTTAAAAATTCTCGGGGGCTAAGTCAGTGTTTCTTTTAGCTGCTGATAATTCAGTGACTGTTTTAGATGCTAATTGATTGTCTGTTTAGTTGCTAATATGTCAGTGTCTGTTTGAGATGCTCTGGTAATTCAATGTCTATTTAAGATGCTCTGATAATTCAGTGTCTGTTTAGTTGCTAATATGTCAGTGTCTGTTTGAGATGCGCTGATAATTCAAATAAATAAAGTGCCTGTTTAAGATGCTAATTTAATATCTGTTTCAGCTGAATTTTGTTCACAGTAATGAGAAGACTACATAAGACTTGATTTCTTTATTGTCTGCCCTTGTCAAGTAATTCCTTCCCTTTGGAGATTGCCCATCACGTGCATTGGTTTTGTGTGCATTCCAGTGTTTCCAATCTCTTTGTGCTCCATTATAAAGAACAAATAAAAGCTGTCCCGTTGTCCATATTATGGATTCTTAGTGTCCAAAGTATTGTGTAGAATTCTCCTGTTACATTTTGTTTTGTATATCATTCTTAAAAGGCAGAAGATAAAACAAGAAATAGAAGATATCTTCTCAAGAGCGAAAACAGAGCACGAGCAAATTTATCGTGAAGTCCTATAGCAGAAAACAGCTAACTTAATTTTTTTTAATCAATTTACTCAACAAAAAGATATTTCGCGGCAGTAAATCGCCCCCACCGTCATGGTCGTCTAGAAGCATGGAGCCCCAAACAAACAATTGAAGGAAACAGAAGATCACCCACTCCGTAAACTTACGACTACAACCGAAGGGAAACATTACAACCACGCTATGTTTGAGCCGTGCCAGAAATAAGTTCCACAGCTAAACGGATGACACACCAGAACACATGGCACATCAACATTCGGTCATTGGGCCATGACCATGTTTACGATTCCAAGGGAAACGAGAGCGATGACTCTGACGTTCCAAATGTGCCGGTGAAATAAACAATAACGTCATTGTCGGATCTCTGTTTTTGCTTTAGGGGTAGGGGGGCAGCAATAGTCTTGTTTAGAAGTAGGGACGGATGTTATTATTTCAGTCTGGAAAACTGCTGACAAAGTCAGTTGAAATATTTCTTCTTTACTCATAGATGAAAGAGATAAGCAAGTTGCGAATGAGTTTCGCTCAACGGATCACACAAAAATGAAAGACATTAGCATACCTCAACACCAAAGATTTCTCTACAAATACTGAAAATACGTACTGAAAATCCAATTCCTAAATGTACGTAATGAGCAATGTCACTTACTCGGTACAATGTCACTTACTCGGTACAATGTCACTTACTCGGTACAATGTCACTTACTCGGTACAATGTCACTTACTCGGTAGTTCCAGGGGGTCTTGTAAGACACAAAGACAGAATAGCACTACTGAATGTCAAACAAGGCAACAAATATGAGGTTGTATATAGGGCTGCCAACCTCGTCATTTAAAACAGATTGCTATAAAAGCCACTACTGCACGAGCATGTGACTCCTTGGTGCAGGTTTCCTGTAAGAGAACCAGATGTAGTCATTGCATTCTCTGGAAGGAGCACAAAGGAAAATGCTGATGCTGCTGTGCATGATGATAATGATGATGATGTTGATGATGATAATGATCGTGCTGATGATGATGCTGCTGATGGTGATAATGATCATGCTGATGATGATGCTGCTGATGATGATAATGATCGTGCTGATGATGATGCTGGTGATGATAATGATCATGCTGATGATGATGCTGCTGATGATAATGATCATGCTGATGATAATGCTGCTGCTAATGATAATGATCATGCTGATGATGATGCTGATGATAATAATGATCATGCTGATGATGATAATGTGATGGGGCCGAAAAGGAGACGCCCGCCCCCTTCCTGTTTTTGGGCAGATTTATCGCCCATGTATTTTAGAAGTGCGCGCATGTATTTTAGAAGTGCGCGAAGCATGCTGAGATGTAAATTCTTCAAGATTGATGAAAAGGCCACAATAAAGCCTTAAAAATAGAGTTGTGGTGTAGAATTGTGTTTTTGCTCTAGAAATAGTGTATATTTCTGTGTTTTCATGCCTTCTAAAGCGATAATCGCGTGTGATATTTAAGTAGCCAGATTGATACGCGTGGCGCGCGGTGAATTGAGTGATTCGACCGCGGTTTATATAAAGAAATAGCGATCGGCAAAAGGCCGATTTGAAGATTCAGCCCACACGAGTGAGCAAACGACGAGGTGACCAGTGTAGGTAGCAGATGGACTAGAGCACGTGAGTTGTAATTCTTAAGCGCAGTTTGTAGAATTTAGCATTCGTGTTCTATAAGTCTGAATCAGCACGTGAGTTAATTTAAATTAGAATTAGTTTTCCATAATTCGGAAATAATATCGATGTGGCTGTTTTAATGTTTAGTGATATAGATAGATGTGTTTCCAAAGGAAATGTCTTTTTAGGACATATGATTTAGTCTTGAAATGATAGATGAGTGAAAATAATGTTTGATAGGTTTTATTAGGCACGCAAAGCCCAAATCACAGATGTGAGAGGTTAAGAGCACTTATGTCATCATCAGACCCAGCAAGAAAGACAAATTTAGTAGGAGAGTGTTTTATACATGAAACTGGACAGAGAAACATCTATTACTTGATTTTAGATGATATTGGTTTGTTAGCAAAATATCAAGATAGCGCCACGTGGTGATTGTATGTCTGCATTTAACACTCCTAGTTATCACTTAATGTTACGCAGTTTTAGATCGCGTGAATCAACACGTGGGTGGAAGCAGATTAAGATAATTTTTCCCCATAAAGGAAAGAGATAGTTTTCGTGTTAATGCCAGTTTTGTTAAAGTTGAGTAATAATTTTATTTCTTTAATGTAAAAGTAATTAAGTGTATTTCACGATAGCCTACTTATCCTAATCCTACTGTATATATTTAATGGGTTACTGTGAGGTGCGAATATGTATTTAGATTTCTGGAGAGCGCGAGGCCACTCCTTGGGCGTAAAGCGCATTTGAGACATAAATGTTGCTGTTTGCTCCTTGCGGAGCAGGGCGACACCAGTGCGGCTGAATCCTACAGAAGCCTGCATGAAGCATTTATATGCTATGGCAGTGATTTGTTTCGGTAACGATGTGGTTCATGTGATGAGATTTGTCTCATCAGTGTCATATACACACGCTTGTTGCCAGGCGCACCAGTCGTCACATACGACATGCTTCCGAATGCAGTAACGAATATGAATAGATCAGTTGCGAGGTGGTGGTTTATTCTCGTTATTGAGAGTATTTGTTGATAGTTGAATATTATTTTATGTCCATTTTATGATTATTTAATTATGGTTATGTGAGGAATGGTTGTGAGAGCACGTGGGCTCACTTCAAGATATATATTTCTCTTCTCTTATCCTGAGAGAGCATGGGGCCAACAGTGTGGTTTGCCTTCATATTAAGCATTCAGATGCTAGGGCAGTAGTGGTTTTGGTAGCAATCTGTGTTACATGGTGAGGTTGCCAGCCTCATGCACAACACCATACTAGTCGCATTGGACGACACACATGAGTGTGTGTGTGTGTGTGATAGTGGAGTGTGTCAGGTGGCGGCGTAGGACAGTTTGACAGGTGAGAGCGTGGTGTTTCTCATTCAGTATTATATTATGATTTTAACTATTCTGTGCTTTGTTTGCTTCTTCAGATTAGCATCGGGCACTGTTGGGTGTTTTGTTTTGTTTAGTTTCGTTTTGTTATGTTCGCTAGTTTATTTGTTTAATGTTTGCTTTGTCACTGAATGGGTTGTAAAAATAAATATAGCCCCTGCCTCTAGAATCAAGAGTTTTATTGTTGTTCGGGTCGGTGCGAGTGTAAGCAGGAGAGTGATCACACATCACAATATAATCATCATCATCATCATCTCGCCCACCCTACCACAATAATGATCATGCTGCTGAGGATGATGATAATGATCATGTTGATGATGATAATGATCATGCTGATGATCATACTGCTGATGATGATAATGATCATGCTGATGATAATGCTGATCATGCTGATGATGATGATAAGGATCATGATGATGCTGCTGATGAAGATAATGATCATGCTGATGATGATGCTGATCATGCTGGTGATGATGCTGATGATAATAATGATCATGCTGCTGAGGATGATGATAATGATCATGTTGATGATGATAATGATCATGCTGATGATGATGCTGATGATGATAATAATCATGCTGATGATAATGCTGATCATGCTGATGATGATGATAAGGATCATGATGATGCTGCTGATGAAGATAATGATCATGCTGATGATGATGCTGATCATGCTGGTGATGATGCTGATGATAATAATGATCATGCTGATGATGATAATGATCATGCTGATGATGATATTGATCACGCTGATGATGATATTGATCATGCTGATGATGATAATGATTGTGCTGCTGATGATGATAATGATCATGCTGATGATGATGATGATGAGCATGCTGATGATGATAATGATCATGCTGATGATGGTAATGATCGTGCTGATGATGATGATGATGATGATGATAATGATCATGCTGATGATGATAATGAGCATGGTGATGATGATGGTGATCATGCTGATGATGATAATGATCATGCAGATGATGATGATGTTGATAACGATCATGCTGATGATGATAATGATCATGCAGATGATGATGATAATGATCATGCTGATGATGATGTTGATAACGATCATGCTGATGATGATAATGCTGCCGATGATGTCTTTCCAGACTTGATGAAAATGATCATGCTGCCAGGATAACGATCATGCTGATGATGATCATGATGTGTAGATTATGATGATGATGATAAATGACATGCTGATATGTGATGTGACGGATGATAATGAACCATGCCGTTGTAACTGTGATGCATGCAGATAATGACGATGATGATAATGATCATGCTGCTGACTCGATAGTTAAATAAATCGGACTGCTCATGTAAAAATAATGATCATGCTGATGATTACGATGATGACGATGATAATGATAAGTATTGTTTGCTGCTACGCTGTTGTTGTTGTTGTTGTTGTTGTTGTTGTTGGCGTTTGACCTCTTGCCCTTCGGCCCAATGCCATGCAGTGGTATTTGCATGTGTCCGGAAGTTGTTCTTTAGTTCTTATAAGGTGTTCCACTTGTCTGGCCTTGGAGGAAGGAACATTTTCTTAACATAATCGAGTGCTGGGTACTCGAAGAGGTGGTGGTCAACACTTTCATAAGGGTAGGTATGTAGCTGTGTGTTGTGTTTGGATTCTGTTCAAGTGATTGTTGAGTGGTATTTGTTGTGTTCGCAGCCGAAAAATGGTGCTCTGACCCCTCGTTGTAAGATGGCTGATGTTGTCATTAGGATCAGGACTGGCCGTATGACTGTAAACCTCTCTCCCGGTTTTTTTCCTTGCCCCATCTGTTCAGCTAAGTTTCTTTGTTGTTCGCATGATTTCTTTGGTTGGTTTGAGAGTTGTTGCTGTGAGTGGTTGCGGTAAAAGGTGGAACACAAAATATACTTAACTTTTGTATAATAGGCAACAGAGACTCAACTCGACCAGAACAAAAACCAATTCAAACATAAAGAGCCAAATAAGCGGTGAAGCTGATACATTAACATATTCATATCAGCTCTTTGTTATCAATGTAAAACATGGTTGCCACCTAACACGTGAGGGAGAAAGATCACAGGATGTGAGATCCTTGCCTCAAAAGCTGCTAATATCACCATAAGAGAGAGAGAGAGAACGAGAAACGATGAGATTAGGAAGTTGGTGGGAGCAACACCATACTTGAATTGTGCAAAACAGGTAGTCAGTCTCATGACGTCATGAACTGCAGTCTCAGCTGAATGTGCTAGGTTTGGTTTGGTTTGGTTTGAAGGACTATCTTCATTGCACACGGACAACTCCATCAGTGCTCCGATCTCCTCCCTTAGATCACACAAGGAGGATCTCAGCACAGTGCATGAACTCCGTAGCACCGGCGAGAATCCCAATGTGTGTATATAGGAATCACACATTCTATAAATATTATTGTGGTGGGTGGGTTTCTAATTTTTAAATTTTGCCAGGGTAGCGACCTGATAGGCCTACTCTTTACGATTTCCAAGTGCCGTGGGATTTTTAACGTGCGCAACTTGCACACCAGACGTCCTATTTTTTCGCCCTTATCCGAGAAGGCTAGGGATCCGATCTCACTACCCATGAGACCAGGTGGGAGTATGATGTCATTAGGAACCACTGGTTCTGAAAAAAAAATTTCCATAAAATATATTCCCTCAACTGGGAATCGAAACCGGAACCTTTAGAGCTCGAGGCGGACACCGTACCTCTTAGCCACTCCAACCCCCGATGTACTAGGATGATCAGTTACTGTCTTCGCTGCATTTGCCTTCTCTAACGCAAGAGCAGAGCCATGTACCCATTTATAGCTGGGTAGCATGAAGTCATGCCCCATAGGTAGCGAAAAGGGAAATGAATGAAAGAAAGGATATAAAAATCGTTACCATCAAGTGCCATGGCGACTTGTGAAGCGTTTCATGTTCTTCTAAAACTTCCAATTCCTGTGTTTTCTGTGTTATATTTTTATTTTTACTTTTGCTACTTTTATGCGTTAAACTGTTCAATTATGAAGTATCTTCTTTCTTTTTTTTCTTATTGCTATCCACACGCACACACCCGCCCCCACCACCCATAAAAAACTTCTTTGATTCGTTTTTTTTTTTAGCTTTCACAGTTTATTCCAAACGTTATTTCTTTGAGACACACCCAGCGAAAATCAAATCCTCTTTCTAACCTTTGCAATGATTGTCTTTTGCGTTCTAGTCCCTCTCGGGACATCTTCAAGTAACGTTTTTACTGTCCTTGGTGTTATTAATATTTTTCCGGAAAACCACATCTCTGTGGTCTCCAGTGATGCATTATCTGTTGATTCATTTGAGATATGTCACGTGATGAAAATGCTAAGAACGGGGCCAGAATTTACCATCCGATCAAATGGCCTTCAAATAAACACTTCAGCAAATCCTAAAGCCATACAGAAGCCCTGAACCAATAATCGAAGCCCTTGCTACCAATTTCCCGGCATAGCAGTAGCCATCAACCACCCGGTAATTTTATTAATACGGATGCTCTTATATGTGTGTCAGTGAGTGAGGAATCGTGCATAACGATCTCTTGGAGGCGCGTGGGACCTCCAAGCAAATACACAAGCCTCAAACGATCCTTTGATGGATGTTTATTATTGTGATTAAGCACAGACCGGACATCCTAGGATTAGAGCACGCGCGCTGTGGTAATCGCTCCTAAAACAACACTTCCGACGTAACCAATCCAACGAAATCCCACAAAGTCATTGTTGGGTTTAGGTGCCTGGTGTAAGTTCATTTGTCATCGAGGATTCTTTTCACAAACCTTTGATGGTCATCATATTTCATATCTGCAACTTATCTCACTTATTGCCTGTTATTTGAATGTTTCTAATTTGTTGAATGCATGTCTTATTTACCCTGAGTTGTTCGCGGGAGTCTCTGAGGGGTCCCATAAAGAATAAACCTACTGTTTCTTCTGGCATTTACTAAAATGTGAGTAATATGAGGCTGTGTGTGTGTGTGTGTGTGTGTGGGGCGGGCTGGCAACCTCATCATGTAAACAACTTGCTGAAGAAACCACCGCTGCAGGGGAGCACGTGGATATTTTGGGGAGGTCTAATGGCTGCCTCAGTGGATGATAATGATGATGATGATGATGATGATGATGATGATGATGATGATGATGATGATGATGATGATGATGATGATGATGATGATGATGATGATGATGATGATCTACTGAAACTATTAGATGTGAAAGGACAGTCAAGAGAAAGGCACTTGAGGCTTGGTGTAGCTGCGGAAAGGGCATCGTGTTGGCTGTTGAGTAACCACAACGGTTTATGGAACTCAGGACAGTAATTTATATGCATCATAATGATTACTTTAACAATTGCCTTCAGCTGGCAGCATGGATAAAACTAGGAGTGAAGTTAAAAGCTGCAACCAAGGTGGAGTGGGTTCAAAACGCAGCGCAGGCAGGAACGACAAAAGGAGGCGGACACTTGGAAGTCATGACCCATGTAGGCCTGGCCCCCTTAGAGTGTAAAGAAGAAAAAGGGCCAAAACACTTATCCGACAGGGGGACTACTTCTGATGATCAGACTACCTCCTGTTGCATCACTGTGTAGAGTTTCCTATCACAGGGCATGCTTCCTACAAGGGGTCCTGCACCAGTATTGGATTCATGCTCTACAGGTAGCCAAAAGGAACACGATAGTGATGTATTATTTACTTCAGCTCACGGGATTGGTGTTATATTTACTATTATCATTGTTATCGTCGGTGAATACATTTTCCCCACACTGTGAACACTGACTTATGCACAGTGGCGTACTAAGGAGGTGCGAGGGGGATGGTCCACCCCGGGTACCAGCCAGGAGGGGGTGCCATCGGACACCATTATGACAGTACTGTACCGTTAAAAAAATCTACTTACGGTATATGTGTGTGTGTTTATGGGAGTGGGTGCCAAAGAAAGGACCTGCCCCGGGTGTCATTTACTTTAAGTACGTCTCTGTTTCTGCATACCTTCACTGCTGTAGTGTATTTCTATCTTTTCTGCTATGTTATCAAACATGTCCTCTGTTTCCCAATTCTCCGAGGCCAGATAAGTGGAACACCTTGTACGAAGAAACAAAACAACTTGTGAAAACATGCAAATATCACTACATGGCATTGGACCAAAGGGCGAGAACCCAAGACCCGCTTGATCAATAACAACCACAACAACCCAATTCTTCTTGATTTCGAAATTTATTTCCGGGCAATAATATTTGTAATTCTCGATGTGCCAATAATGTCTACACATATGTTCCTTGCTTCGAGTTTTACCATCTAATTCCTTAAAGTCACAACCAGATCGCAAGGTCTTTTATGTTTGCGCCCTAATATAACCAACTAACCCTGTGTCTAAGCTGAACAGGGCTCGCCGCCATAACGGGGCAAAGCTCCTATTTTAAACAAAAAAAAATTAATTCCTCTCAAAAGTTTCAGCTACTGCTTCATTGATAATTGGTCTTCTTTTATGTTAAAATGTGGAATTGATGACAAGAACCAGACAAGTGCCAGTGGAACAAGAGTTGACAAGAAGACGCTGGCGATGGATAGGACACACATTGAGGAAACCTGTTGATAGCATTACAAGGCAGTCCTTGTTCTGGAATCCACAGGGAAAGAGAAGCAGAGGTAGACCAAAAAACACACGGAGAAGAGAACTGGAAACAGAGGTGAAAATGATGAGGAAAACATGGAAAGAACTTGGCATGTGTTTGTTAAAGGTCTATGCGCCTCGGGGCGCTAAAGGATATTGATTTATTTATTTATGTTAATCCACCTCGAAAACTGTCGCTTTTTTTTTGTAATTCTAGTCATTAGTTGCACATTTGTGACCGTGTTGTACCATGTCAATCTTTTTATTCGCCGTAAGCATCCATTTATGTCATTCCTTCACTTCTTTGTTCTTGTTTTTACTGTTCTCCACGTATTAGCTCCATACATGGATTAACCTGAACGGCTCCTGGGCCGACCCAGCTCTAATGGGTACTCTCCAAAGACGGCGAGTATCTGCCTGAATGGCGAGAGGACACCTGTCAGCGCACAGGTAAAATAGGATACTCACGTAAAATCAGTCTCAGGTTAGACATACTAACCTGAGATTTCGCCTAGAGTTTTAGCGGGCGTACGTTAAAAAAAAAAAAATGCTCCATACAATTAGGACTGAATTGACAGTTATATTGAAGATTCTTATATTTGTATTGGACTTGAATTCTGTGGATTATAATGTTTCCCAGTGCAATGAAAACGTCATCTAGCCTTTTGTATGCTTATGTTGATATCACTGTCTGTTCCCCCCCCCCCCCCCCCCCCCCCCCCCCCGCAGTGTCTACATTGCTGCCAAGAATTATGTCTGGTACCGTGTAGTACCCGGAGGTCTCTGATGAGACAAAGAAAGAATATGATGTCTGCTCCCTCAGACATGTCGCATAAGGTGACTAATATCAGGTTGTGCATGCTGCTGGCAACCTCATCATGTCAGATAACCTGCTACAGAAAGTACACCTACAAGAGCGCATGAATGTTTTGCTGCAGCCTCACAGCAAGAGGACCAGCTGCGGTGGTGATACAATGCTCCGAGAAGAGTGAAAATGGAAATGATGATGATGGTAATGATGATGATGATTGTTACACCTCATTCTTGCACACAGGCATACGCTCTATAGGAAGGTATAACTGTGCGCAATAGAGGTGGCACAAAAACGCGCCATTGATTTTTATTATGACGTAAGTTGTAATGAATTATGACGTATGCGACGTCTGCTTCAGAGAGCAAACGGTCAACCTTCGTCCTCTTTTGGCTCGTGTCCGTCGAAGTGGAAGGCTGTGTATTTGTGCGCTCCCGATTTGTGTTGAAGTCCACGTGTTATTCACAGATTCGTCATGATCTGTATTGTAAGATATGCCAGTGTTGTACGGCATTTTATAAGGGAGTATTTATAATTATTCCGTCGAGATTTACGACGATGTTGATAAAGTTATTAGTGGACGTGACTGACTGTTAGCTGCCTACTCATTTATGTTTCTTTGGGACGGACCGAGGACTATGAGTATATGAAACCTCATATGATCATCTTTTATTGAAAATGTGGAGCTTGTACCAAACGTAAAATACGTCATTAAATCTATTGAATGTTGGCCAGCCTTACCCACTTCATTTACAGTTGTCAATGTGTTACAGTGTTTGCATCTCTGCATGTATTATCTACGCTCTGCACCAATCCACATGTCACAAAAATCACAATGCAGACACGTAACAATGATGATGAAAAACACAGAGAAGTAAGCAACTAAACTTTCATGTATTCAAATATTTTCATTATGAACATCATCGTCATCATAATCATAATCATAATCGTCATCATAATTGTGACGTACATTTTATATGCTGTTATTATGTTCTTATATCTAGCTATTAAATAGCTTCGTCCACTAGTTTTTATTACCGTCCGTCGCATTGCGGCAGAGACGACGTCACTAATCAGTATGCAAGAGAGGTCAAAAGGTGGGCGAATGAGAGCGAAGGGTTCAGGGGGGATTAGGAGATGTGTCGTTGAACAGGGAGGATGCATGTGTGAATTGCTCCGAGATATTTCAGATGTCGGTGTGTTTGATAGATATGTTCTGAAGTAAGTCTGTTCATCCTGGAATGACAGAGTGTCTGATTCATTCACAGGATAGGTAGAGGAGTGAATAGAAATGATATAGTGATGTTTGCAGACTGAAGACGGGCGATGTTCCTGTTCTTATATATTCGTATGCTCATAGATACAGCTGATTACAGGACTGGATCTCGACATTTACGGACAGACTGTTATATGCCAGTACCGGCATTTTCCCTATGCCAGGGGAGTTAGCGATGTGTAGTGAAAAAGGTCTTACAAGTAATACTTCATTGGAGCATACGTTTTATCCATAATAAACATGTTCGTGTTGTGAATAAGCTGGACGTTTCTTCAATTCTTGTGCGGATGTTTATGTAGCAAGTAATTAAGAACTATTGTATGATCACTTGGCTACTGCAAATATGTTTCACTCTTCCATGAATTAAATCATTAAACCTAAGAGCAAGTTGGAGAACGCCACAGCTTTTTGGGGGCCAAGTATCGTGGATTTTGAACTTGTAAAGTACATTTTTTTTTAAAACCAAGTCTACAAGCAAATGTTTACCGTAAGGACGTCCCACTTACGGACAAGGTGAAGGTCGCATCTGCTCAGAGCGGTGTATGAATGGAGGAGAGGAAATTTTTGAAATAACTTTCGAAATATATTATGAATTAACTGTTCATTATTATCAAGGTGTCGGCAGTGGAAAAGTAAAGAGGGCCAGCGTTATCGAAGAATTTTTTTTCATTAGAAGAGAAAATATCAATTTACCAGCAGTCACTATTTCAAGCGAGCGACTTCTGCGAGTCTACAATCAAATTCAAAATGGAGTCTTGTCAGACCGGAGTTTAGGGAAGGAGTGACGAATCGGTTTACATTGTTGTGGAGTGCTTCAGAGCGGCACATCCATTTCTTAGCACCATATCTCAGGCCAGGAAGGAGACTGTTTTATTTTCATACAAGATAAGTGCGATTTTTTACATCTTTCGGTCTGTGTTCATGATTATTTTGGGTGGATCTCCATCAGCTCTGATGTTTGTTTTCCTTTTTTAATGTATTAATATATGTAATTCTTGTATAAGCGGGCAAGGTTGGCTCGGCTGTCTTGTTGTGTGATACATCTCGCCGTAAAGCGGGCACACACAAATTGTTCTATAGGTACTGTGTGGTGATCATAACCTGTTAGATCATTACAATTATTATTATTTTTTTTTCTTCTTTAGTTGTTCGTACTTGTTAATGTTGGTCTTGGTCATATTCTGTTGATTGTTTTAATTTTTTGTCATTATTGGTCGTGTTCTGTTTATCGAATCTGACTATCAATTCAGTTGATTCATGTATTAAATGGTGGATCTTCTACTGATTACGTTTTTTTTTTTTTTTCATTACCTGTTATCATTTTTATATCTTATCTTTCTTTATATTTTAGTATTGTCCTTGTTAGGCTTGATCTATTATCTATATATATATATACCTTAAATTGTATTGTCTTCGGTGCTCCTTTGGAAATATATTACTGTCTCCTTTGAAAATAGTGCAGAATTGTTCAGTTCTGATATTAAGTATAAGGCAATTTGTTGAAAAGTGATATAATTTTATTTAAGAGTATTATTGTTGTAACTGATTGATTACATCAGGGTACCTCAACATGTCTCGCCTAGAACATTTTGTCACCGTGGGTGAAAGACTTGGGTTTCAAGCGAAGGCCTTGAAAGAGTTTGCTTTAGAACAGGTGGCTAAGGAAGAGAAAAAATTAGAACAAGAATTAGCTGAGACGAGAAGGCGAGAAGACAGAGAAGCAGCAGCAGCTGAGAAAAAATTAGAACAAGAATTAGCGGAGAAGAAGAGGCAAGATGAAAAAAGAAGAAAAGCTTAAGCTAGCACAGTTTGAGCATGAGCAAAAAATGGCTGAAATTCAGCTTCAAAAGCTTAAACTTGAGAATGAGAACAAACCGGTGGAGAGCACTAATCAGGGCACAACAAAAAGGGATCATGGGTGTCCTTTTAAGGTTCATTTACCTAAATTTCATCCATCCGATGACATATCATGTTACTTGAATAGGTTTCAGACAATTTGTCAGGAACATAAACTGGACAAATCTGAATGGCCTAGTAAATTAATGTCATTATTTTCAGGTGAAGCCCTTACAGCTATCTGCACTTTGGATGATGCCTCTAGAAGTGACTATGATTCTATAAAGGCACTATTATTGAAAAAATTCCAGCTGGATACTCACGGTTATAGATTAAAATTCAAAACTCTATTGCCTGACTCGTCCAAGGACTTTGCAGAATACATTGCATCTATCAAGCTTACTTTTCAGAGATGGATTGAACTGTCACAAATCGATCATACTTTTGAGTCGCTTATGGATCTCATGCTAAGAGATAAGGTTCTCTCTTCAGTCAGTCCAGAATTTTTGACCTATCTCCAAGAGAGGGATCCGCAAACCATTGCTGAAATGGAAATTTTGGGGCGACGTTTCATGACCGCACATCCTGGGAGGAATATAAGCAACTCAAACATCAAGGAGGCATTACCAGTTGCCTCAGCAAAGGCTATATATACAAGAAATCAAAAACAGGGACCACCTGATAATGCTTCAGGCTGGGGAAGAAATTTTAGCCGGAATGCCGGAACCTTCAGGGGTCGGTATAACTTTGCATACAGACCATTTCGACCATATAGCCAGGAAAATATGCCTCAACAACAATTTAATGGACCAAACAGAGGCTGGACCAGAACTCAGAATTCCTATTCTAACAGAGGAAGATCAAATTATAATAATGATTATAATTACCAGAACAACAGGAATAATCAGCACTACAGAGGCTCTCGACTCCCACATAGGTCTAATGCTGCTGTTGAACAAAACAACCATTCAGTTGCTGGGAATCAAGGGTTTGAGACCACGTCCCATGCCAATGCATGCAGTGTTGATCTTTCTAATAAAGCAAATTGCTCTGCTTGCAACACTCTTTTTCAGACAGATGAAGTACCCAGATTAATTTGTGGTCACCCTCTACCAGTACTGGCTTCTCATGATGGAAAAGGTTCACTTAAATTTTGCAGGGGGTTTGTTAATCATAGACTTGTTTCCGTCCTCAGGGATACAGGATGCACCACCGTAGGGGTGCGGCAATCGCTTGTTGATAACTCATGTTACACAGGTAAACAGGTGAAATGTGTTACCTTCGGGGGCACAGTTGAATATTATCAGACTGCCTTTGTTTACATAAACACACCATACTTCACAGGGAACGTTCTTGCTTGTATGTTGGAAAATCCAGTCAGCGAGTTGATTCTGGGTAACCTCCCTGGGCTGAAGGAGTGCTCAGATGATGATATTAAAAGTTGGGAAAACCAGCATTTATTGACTGCTAATGCAGTTACTACACGGGCACAGGCTCAGGCAGAGGCCAATGATAGTACAGCATCAGGGAATGAGGAGGATGACAATTTACAAGTTTCACTTGTCAGTAAAGAGTCGTTCATTACTATGCAACATAATGATGACTCATTGAAAAAATTTTTCAAGGTTGCTAGAAAAGATGATGTTGTGTACAATGAGAGGGCTATTCACTGGTACACCATCAAAAATGGTATTCTAATTAGAAATTTTAATGATGCTAATTCTGAGGAAAAACAGATCATGGTGCCAACTAATTTTAGACCTTTTATTTTACAACATGCCCATGATGTCAACTGTGCAGGCCATTTGGGGATAGCTCGTACTAAACAAAGAGTGCTGTCCAATTTTTTCTGGCCTGGAGTCACCAAAGATGTAAAAACTTTTTGTAGAACTTGCAAGACATGCCAAAGCGTGGCTGCGAAAGGTGCATATCACAAAGCACCTATACAGGCCTTTGATATCTCTAACAGACCATTCGCTAAGATGGCAATTGACATCATAGGACCATTACCAGTAGTATCAGCAAGAGGTCACAGATTCATTCTTACGTGCATTGACATGTGCACACGGTGGCCTGAAGCAATACCACTTAAGAACATCACAACTAGAGATGTTGCTGATGCACTCATGATCATTTTCAGTAGATTGGGGTTTCCGGAGGAAATACTATCAGACAGAGGTAGACAATTTACATCAGAAGTTATGGCACAGGTTATGAAGGATTTTCAAATTGAGAGGTCTCTAAGTAGTGCCTATCACCCAGAAGGGAACGGCACAGTAGAAAGATTCAATAAGACACTCAAACAGATGTTGGGTAAGGTTACCTCACAGTGTCCACAGGACTGGGATAGAATTTTACCAGCTGTTTTGTTCGCCTATCGGGAAATTCCAAACGAACAAACCGGGTTTTCGCCATTCGAATTAATTTTCGGGGCAAAGCCTAGAGGTCCCATGTCAATCTTAAAACAGCTTCTCGTGGGCTCCGAGTTGTCAGAGGAGGTTCAATCTTCTTATGAGTATGTTGTAAATCTACGAAAAAAGATTGTGGAAGCATGCCAGATAGCAGTGGATGCTTCAGAGAGAGCAAAAGGAAAAAACCAGACTATTCATTAATGAGAAGAGAAAATTACGCTTATTGTGGCCTGGTGATGAAGCATATGTGCTTCTCCCCACAAAAGAGAATAAACTATTAATTGCATGGAGAGGACCATATAAAGTAGTTTCACAGTTAACTGATGTTGATTATATTGTGGATATAAAGGGTCAACATAGAACTTTTCACATCAATATGCTCCAAAAATTCCATTCTCGACCTGGTAATCTTCAACCAATTTTCGAGGCCATTGATGCGTCTGACTCAAACTATTCCTCACTTGCTGTGATTCATGATGAGGAGTCTTCATTCGAAGATGTCTCGCTGCCATTATCTTTTGCTCCGCTTCAAGCGTCAGAATCTTGGAAGGACGTTTCTATATCTCCAGACCTATCAGTCGATCAACACACTGAAATTTCTACTCTGTTACAGTCCTATCAGGATGTGTTGACTGATATCCCAGGTAGTACTGATGTCATCTCTCACGACATTCTACTCCAAGATCAAACACCTATCCGGATAAAGCCATATCCCATACCAATTCATTTTCAGGCTCAAGTGGATAAGGAAATTGATAACATGCTTAAAATGGGTATTATAGAACCATCTCAATCACCTTACTCATTTCCTCTAGTGATTGTTAGGAAAAAGGATAAGTCCATTAGAATCTGTATAGACTTCCGTCGTCTTAACGGCATAACTTCTACTGATGCAGAACCTATGCCTGTTCTTGATTCCTTACTGGAAAAGATGTCTGATGCCACATATTTCAGTAAACTTGATCTTTCAAAAGGCTACTGGCAGATTCCCTTAACAGATAGATCTAAGCCTTACACTGCCTTTGCCACTCCTAATGGATTATATCAGTGGACTCATATGTGTTTTGGGCTAGTGAACGCACCGGCAACGTTTGTCCGGATGATGAGATTACTATTTGCTGGTCGGCCTGATATCATAACATATATCGACGATATCTGTCTCTTCCACAATTCTTGGCAGGACCATATCTTAGGTCTTCAATCCTTATTGGACATTCTACGCAGGCACCACCTCACTGCTAGACCTTCAAAAGTCCAGATCGGTTATAAAGAAATTTCTTTTCTGGGACATACAATTTCTCAAGGATTCTTAAAAACAGATGATGACACTGTCTCAAAAATTCTTAATCTTGAGGTTCCTAAAACAAAAAAACAAGTCATGAGTTTGTTAGGTCTAATCAACTTTTACAGGAAATTCATTCCTCGTTTCTCGGAATTAACTTCCATTTTGTCATCTTTGCTGAAAAAGGGATGTCCTAACAAAATAGTCTGGACCCAGCCATGCCAAGATGTATTAAACCGTATTAAATCTGTATTTTCACAGGCACCAATATTGAAACTGCCTAACCCATTTATCTCCTTTACTCTCAGGTGTGATGCATCTCAATATGCGATAGGAGCGTCTTTGATGCAACTCCACAACAATGTTTTGCATCCAGTATTGTATGTGAGCCGCAAGTTATCTTCAACAGAAACGAAATACCCCATTCTGGAAAGAGAGCTCCTAGCTGTATCATGGAGTGTGGCAAAACTCCAAAAATACTTGATTGGGGCTCCATTTATCATCGAAACAGACCAGAGGGCGCTAGCTTATCTACAAAAAGCTAATTTTTCAAACCAACGAACAGCTAGATATGCCCTAAGTCTACAGCCATACTCTTACACCATCCGGGCGATCAAGGGCTCTGAGAACAATCTTGCAGATGTCTTGTCACGCTGTACAACCATCTAGGACTGGTTTGATACATCACGGAATCTCCCAGATGGAGAGAATTTCTTATATTCCAGTTAGTTGTCTTTGACAACCTATAGGTACACTTATATCTGCCACATTTGACTATCTTTATGTTCATTCCATGACTCTGTTATTCGCATAGTTCAAGGACTGTGTTTACAGCAACTAGTAGGCATGGATTAACTTGCATTATGTTTTGGTATGCAACTATACCGGTGATGGATATTCAGGGGAAACTACCTAGTGTATAACTTTTTCTACATGGGACATCAATCATACTCAGGATTCAGGTACATCTCAGTACACATTGTGAACCAAAGAAACTATTCAGGGATAATTTATTACCTTTTATTTGATAACCCATGGACATGAATCGTGAACTTGAATTATCTGCATGGATTTATGAACACTCACAATTTTTGTGCTCAACAAACTTAATAGGGATATTTACCTAATATATTCTTTTTTGGACACATTAATTTTTTATTACTACCTTTGTGCTTAGACTTTGATTAATGGACACACAGGGTTTAAGAAGGAGTATCTCTATGCATTGTCCCTGTATTCTGCTTTACTAAACTTCTTGCATCTACTGAAGTCTTATACCAACTGAGCATGTCTTGTTTGCATTGACATTAACTACTTTTACCAAACTACACAGGGTCTTTAGGACTTATTATGCTTGTCTTAATCATCATGGTATATCATCCATTGAGATTGTGAATAAAGACTCATGTGAGAGAAGAAAACAAAACATAATATGAATGGAAAAAAAAAGTAGAAAAACAGAAAACATTATTCTCTTATCATGAAGGTATTACATCATGTACTTCATTGCATGTGTCTTACAACTTTCAAATATTAGGTTATAATTACTTAAGGGTCATCTGTAGCATAATTACTTTGCAATTCTATTAAGTGACAATATTCACTCAGTCTATGACCTGACAGGACTTAGACCAAAAGTATGTGACATTAGAGTGAAAATGATTGACAGGTATGGATGAGTTCATATAACACGTAGTCTTAGTTACTGGAAGGCAGGTCATCTACTTCTTATGTGTCATATTGTCTCGACTTGAGTAAGACTTAGGCTTTGATATTTTCATATCAATGTCCTCACGTTGTGTTAAATTTGGCTTTCTCATGACAGACACAGGTGTTGGAGTACTTCCTGGTCTCCGCTCGTATTATATTTGAACTCTCTACTTGGGGGCACTGGAATCTCACTTTATATTTTGTTTACCTACCTCTGAGGAAGAAAAATTTCATTTTTCTCCTCAGACAGGGGAGGGGGGAAGATGTGACGTACATTTTATATGCTGTTATTATGTTCTTATATCTAGCTATTAAATAGCTTCGTCCACTAGTTTTTATTACCGTCCGTCGCATTGCGGCAGAGACGACGTCACTAATCAGTATGCAAGAGAGGTCAAAAGGTGGGCGAATGAGAGCGAAGGGTTCAGGGGGGATTAGGAGATGTGTCGTTGAACAGGGAGGATGCATGTGTGAATTGCTCCGAGATATTTCAGATGTCGGTGTGTTTGATAGATATGTTCTGAAGTAAGTCTGTTCATCCTGGAATGACAGAGTGTCTGATTCATTCACAGGATAGGTAGAGGAGTGAATAGAAATGATATAGTGATGTTTGCAGACTGAAGACGGGCGATGTTCCTGTTCTTATATATTCGTATGCTCATAGATACAGCTGATTACAGGACTGGATCTCGACATTTACGGACAGACTGTTATATGCCAGTACCGGCATTTTCCCTATGCCAGGGGAGTTAGCGATGTGTAGTGAAAAAGGTCTTACAAGTAATACTTCATTGGAGCATACGTTTTATCCATAATAAACATGTTCGTGTTGTGAATAAGCTGGACGTTTCTTCAATTCTTGTGCGGATGTTTATGTAGCAAGTAATTAAGAACTATTGTATGATCACTTGGCTACTGCAAATATGTTTCACTCTTCCATGAATTAAATCATTAAACCTAAGAGCAAGTTGGAGAACGCCACAATAATCATAAAGTGTGCTACTTTGAAACAAAGAACCACTACTGCACATGGCTTCTCTTTGAGGAAGCCTACGGCGAAGCACATGTTCTTGCAGTGTTGGTTTCCGTAGCAACTTGTTTTACAAAATGATATTGTCATTCCCATGAACAGTCGCATATTATTAGCCTCTTACGACATGCCAGAGGGAGATATAGTCGTACTCGTTCATTGCCTCCTTAGAGACCCCAGGGAAGTAGGAGGGGCTTTCTGGCACATTACAGCAGCAGTAACAACTTGCAGGCTTGCTTGTAGATCTGTTGTAGTCCTCTGAGAATTGATTAGGAAAGACGCGCTTTCTGTTTAATGTCCTTTCATTCCAGGCACATCAAAGAAAGTAGTCCTGTTTCTTCAGAAAACACGCACGCGCGAGCACAGTCTCTAGATAGCTCCTCGTCAGGGATTCTCATCATTGCGAATCATGAGGTTGGTTTTGTTTGGCATCAAAGACACAATGACCAAGGGGCATTTTAAAAGCAAACTAAGTCTTTTCTCGGATGAACGAATATGATTAAACCGGCGCGGATAGATCACCGCGCAACAAAACATGGATCACATGACTAGTTGACAAGTCGTAATGACGTGAAGTAATTTTTAGTGAAACATGAAGTTCGAGTTTACTTATTGCTGCACTCGCTTTAATCCTTACGCATTAATATCTTGTCTACTATATCACGGATGTGGATGGGAAACACACCAAACGTATAAGTAATTATTTAATAAAAACAAGCACTGAATAAGATATGGTAAATATTACTCTTCTTATCTCTCTCTCTCTTATATATGTGTGTGTGTGTGTGTGTGTGAGAGAGAGAGAGAGAGAGAGAGAGAGAGAGAGAGAGAGAGAGAGAGAGAGAGAGAGAGAGAGAGAGAGAGAGAGAGAGAGAGAGAGAGAGAAATTAACTTTTATTGCATTGGAAGAATCCTAACTCCAAATATCAAGTCCGTCCAACTGTACGGCTCTGAAACATAGAGAATGACAAAAGTAAAAACTAAGAAGTTACAGACTTTCACAAATGTAGCTTGTATGGAATATATGGATTGAAGTGGTTTGACAAGATTATTAATATTGAACTAATGAATAGAACCAGACAAATGCCGGTGGAACATTAATAATGGTATGTTCTGTCTAGAATCTAGATTGTACTATCCCTGTGTAATACAACAGTATATATATATATAAATTCTGGATTGTGTTTTCCATAGAAGACTACAGTATATAATCTGGGTTGTGTTACTTAAAGAAAACAACAGTGTATATAGTAAAAAAAAAGGTAAAGGATCCCGTTACACGCCCATTGAGGCATATTGGGAATATGGTGTTAGGCCCATATTTTCTTGACCATCGGCACACTAGGGGTGATGTGGTCAGCATCACGCCAGCCGCCTTAACCTTCCCAGTGCTGCTCTGGTATCCAATTGGGGCTGGGTCGACACAGGAGCCGTTTGCGGCCTTAAAAAATCCCACCTCATGTGGGGATCGAACCATAGACCACTGAGCTAGGAAGCCAGTGTACTAACCACTATGCTACCGCGGCTCCATAGTGTATATAGTGCGTTACCTGTAAACGACGACAGTGAGTTTATTTTGTGTTGTATTATCTATATAAGACAGTACAGTAGTTGGTATATCTATAGAATGACAACTGAGGGTATATCAATAGACAATAATAGTTGATGTATTTAAGTTCGAGGATCGATAGAAGATAATAGTGGATGTATTCTGGATTAAAGTATCTATAGAAGACAACAGCGAGTATACTCATAGAAGACATTAGCGCGGATACTTAGGTATTGTATATTTACAAAGGATAATAGTGGATGTATTCTGTTTTGTGTTCGTTTTTTAATCAGAGTTTGGTATGATTCTAGAAATATCATTAAAACCAATTTTTTTTTTATTTAAAAACAAAAACTCTTAATATTTTTAGAATTACTTTTACGTCAGCACAGCCCTTCAACTATGGTGACTAAAAAGGCGTGAAAAATCAGGTAAATCTACATTTTCACCGCGCACGTTTCCTGTGACATTACAAAAAGGAACGCATTAATGTACGCATGGTCTTCACCTTTATGTCCCAAATACTCGTAGATCACATTTTCCCTATTTATTTGTTTTCTGCGTCCTTTCACGATGTACTGTCACAGCAAGGCGATGGCGCCGTCTGGTTGGTCCTAGGTTCGATTCCCGGTAAGCCTATCACTTATATTTTCTTTTCTGTTGTCTAGTGTCACCCTTTATGTCCAACGAGTACCTGTTAATTACCTTTATTTATTTATTTACTTATTTATTTACTCATTTTTTTTACTTATTTATTTACTGTTCACATGACTCAAGGTTTCCTCCATTATTAACTTAAAGTATGAATTGTACGAAAATTGAATGCGTTGAAGCTTTGAGAAAGACATAAAAATGTCCATTCGTGACCATTAGTTTGAGATTTAAATTGAAATAGCAAGCAGTGACGAATACACATACATTATGGACACGTGACATGCCAGTTTTTCCCCCCCTAAAACAACTATCAAGGTAACAAAATTTTTGTTCTGCTCCTTAAGATCCAGGATCCACAACTTTCACCCGTCCACTTTACAGGAAGCCTGCATCAAAGCTCATGCACCTGTAACAGTGGTTTCTCCAGCAATTTCTTTTACATGAAAAGGTTGCCATCCCTCTGGACAACCCCACATTAGTCACCTTTTACATGAAAAGGTTGCCATCCCTCTGGACAACCCCACATTAGTCACCTTTTACATGAAAAGGTTGCCATCCCTCTGGACAACCCCACATTTGTCACCTTTTACATGAAAAGGTTGCCATCCCTCTGGACAACCCCACATTAGTCACGTTTTACATGAAAAGGTTGCCATCCCTCTGGACAACCCCACATTAGTCAACTTTTACATGAAAAGGTTGCCATCCCTCTGGACAACCCCACATTAGTCACCTTTTACATGAAAAGGTTGCCATCCCTCTGGACAACCCCACATTAGTCACGTTTTACATGAAAAGGTTGCCATCCCTCTGGACAACCCCACATTAGTCACCTTTTACATGAAAAGGTTGCCATCCCTCTGGACAACCCCACATTAGTCACCTTTTACATGAAAAGGTTGCCATCCCTCTGGACAACCCCACATTAGTCACGTTTTACATGAAAAGGTTGCCATCCCTCTGGACAACCCCACATTAGTCACCTTTTACATGAAAAGGTTGCCATCCCTCTGGACAACCCCACATTAGTCACCTTTTACATGAAAAGGTTGCCATCCCTCTGGACAACCCCACATTAGTCACCTTTTACATGAAAAGGTTGCCATCCCTCTGGACAACCCCACATTAGTCACGTTTTACATGAAAAGGTTGCCATCCCTCTGGACAACCCCACATTAGTCACGTTTTACATGAAAAGGTTGCCATCCCTCTGGACAACCCCACATTAGTCACCTTTTACATGAAAAGGTTGCCATCCCTCTGGACAACCCCACATTAGTCAACTTTTACATGAAAAGGTTGCCATCCCTCTGGACAACCCCACATTAGTCACGTTTTACATGAAAAGGTTGCCATCCCTCTGGACAACCCCACATTAGTCACCTTTTACATGAAAAGGTTGCCATCCCTCTGGACAACCCCACATTTGTCACCTTTTACATGAAAAGGTTGCCATCCCTCTGGACAACCCCACATTTGTCACCTTTTACATGAAAAGGTTGCCATCCCTCTGGACAACCCCACATTAGTCAACTTTTACATGAAAAGGTTGCCATCCCTCTGGACAACCCCACATTAGTCAACTTTTACATGAAAAGGTTGCCATCCCTCTGGACAACCCCACATTTGTCACCTTTTACATGAAAAGGTTGCCATCCCTCTGGACAACCCCACATTTGTCACCTTTTACATGAAAAGGTTGCCATCCCTCTGGACAACCCCACATTAGTCAACTTTTACATGAAAAGGTTGCCATCCCTCTGGACAACCCCACATTAGTCAACTTTTACATGAAAAGGTTGCCATCCCTCTGGACAACCCCACATTAGTCAACTTTTACATGAAAAGGTTGCCATCCCTCTGGACAACCCCACATTAGTCAACTTTTACATGAAAAGGTTGCCATCCCTCTGGACAACCCCACATTAGTCAACTTTTACATGAAAAGGTTGCCATCCCTCTGGACAACCCCACATTAGTCAACTTTTACATGAAAAGGTTGCCATCCCTCTGGACAACCCCACATTAGTCAACTTTTACATGAAAAGGTTGCCATCCCTCTGGACAACCCCACATTAGTCAACTTTTACATGAAAAGGTTGCCATCCCTCTGGACAACCCCACATTAGTCACCTTTTACATGTCCCGAGGTAGGAGTAGTCCTATTCATTCTTTTTCTCATCAGAGACCACCTAGAACTACGAAGGGTAACTAGAACTATGCAGGCCAACTAGAACTGTGTGGGGTAACTATAACTATGTGGGGTAACTAGAACTATGTGGGGTAACTAGAACTATGAAGGGTAGCTAGAACTATGTGGGGTAACTAGAACTTTGTGGGGTAACTAGAACTATGCGGGGTAACTAGAACTATGCGGGATAACTAGAACTATGCGGGGTAACTAGAACTTTGCGGGGTAACTAGAACTATACGGGGTAACTAGAACTATGTGGGGTAAATAGAACTATGCGGGGTAACTGGAACTATTCGGGGTAACTGTTGGGGTCACTTCATGGTGTGAAATTAATCGCGGTGAATTTATTATTAATGTCGGTATTTCTCCACACCATGTCGTACCTCAACTGAATGCATGGAAGAAAAAAATATGTTTATTCGTTGCTGAGAAATTGGTATTTAAGAATGACGAAAAAGTATGTGTGACGCTGTTAGAGCCTGGCTGTGTTACAAGCATGTGGCTGTTAAGCCTATATACAGTGTGTAATTACTGTCGACATATGTGAGCTCCAATAAGGCAAGAAGATGTGTAGATTATATATTTACTCTCAGGAACATTATAGAGCAGTGCTCAGAATGGCAAAGACAGCTGTACATTAATTTAGTTGATTTTGAAAAGGCTTTTGACAGCATACATAGGGACAGTTTATGGAAAATACTGAGGGCTTATGGAATTCCAAGCTGCATAGTGTCAATCATAAAAAGCCTCTATGTCAACTTTACGTGTAGTGTTGGGCAGAGCAACCTAACCTTTGAAGTGACGACAGGAGTACGACAGGGATGCCCCTTATCAACCACTCTATTTTTAATAGTCATAGACTGGGTGATGCGCCAGACAACAGAGGGCAGTCCAAGAGGAATAAGATGGACTACATTTTCTACATTGGAAGATCTGGAATATGCAGATGACATTGCACTACTAGCACATTCACATCAACACATCCAGGAAAAAACGGATAGACTTAATAAGTATAGCCAGCAGGTAAGCTTGAACATCAATTTAAAGAAGTCAGAGGTCATGACGCTCAATGTGAGCAACCCTGAGCCAATAACAGTGAGGAATCAGCAACTGGTACAGACAGACACCTTCACATACCTAGGATGCATAGTAACACCAGACGGCGGGGCAGGCAAAGACATCAACAACAGAATGAATAAAGCAAGAACAGCCTTTTTTAGCCTAAACAACATCTGGAAGTCCTCTCAATACAGCACAAGCACAAAATTAAGATTATATCAGAGCTGTGTGCTTTCTGTGCTTCTCTATGGTGCGGAATGCTGGAGAGTTACAGAGAAGGAAATGTCGAAATTGTCCTCTTTTCACACAACATGCCTAAGAAAAATTCATCGAATCTTTTGGCCGAATACCATCACCAACCAAGATCTGCTTACTCGGAGCAGGCAAGAGGACATGCACACCATCATAGCTGGCAGACGCTGGAGCTGGGTTGGCCATGTCCTCAGAAGAGACCCCGATGCCATCACAAGAACAGCTAAGCTTTGGACCCCTGAAGGAAAACGAAAGAGAGGCGGACCAAAAACAACTTGTCGGAGGACTGTGGAGGCTGAGATGCAAAGAATGAACCAGAGTTGGGGCACTGTACGAAGGATGGCCACCGATCGAGCAAAGTGTAATCAATTTGCTGTTGCCCTACAAGACGCCACTAGGCGTGATGGCCACTGACTGCTTTGACGGTCGGCGGCTAAGGATCAAAGAAGAAGAAGAAGAAGGCAAGTGTATTAAATGAATAATATTTTCGTGTATCGAAGATATTTATGGGCTTTAGGAATTTCCCCAACTATAAGAATGTTATTTTCTGGACGCCAATTCCCCAACATGTGAAGATATATGATTTATAGACTAGATATATTGCCTAGTCCAATGAACAGGCTCTTTAACCTTATAAACGTGCTGAGCTAAAGTAAGTTAAGAGAAAATAAAAAGTGAATAAAAGATATCAGGGGGAACTGATCGAAATATATGAAAATTGGAGCAGAAAATGTTGATTCAGAAGTATAATACATGTTACATTAAATAAAGCTGAATAGATGGAAAATTGGAACGAATGACTATTTTTCAATGATTTAATATATAAAGAGTGAAGTTCGTGAAGAAACTGTCGTGTGTCAAATTGTTAAATAAATTTCAAGTCGTCGAAATGAAGCGTCCTTTAAATATATCAAGTTGGTTGAGTTTTGCCAACTGGACTTTATTCAAGAATTAAGTCAGAAATTTTTCATGTTGCCATTATACATTTCGAATGACTCCTTACTATGGAAATTTACTATTATAATTTACAAGGGCTGAGACCAAATAAAATTAGTCCTAGACAACGCAGACATCTCGGGCACATTAATCTCCCTTTACAGTAACTAGAACTATGCGAGGTAACTACACTTTTATGAAGAAGTCTAAGTAAAATGGGCACAAAACTACGGACCAACGAGAGAACCAAAATTTTAAAATTACCATCTCATGACCAGTTCTGAAGAAAAACACCCAAAAACCATTGGGCAAATAGAAGACCAATATTTCAGATGGTTTGCCAACCCAGCCGTGATGATGCGGGTGGTTGTCACTGAGTCTGATGATATCTCTGCTGGCACGTTAAGAGACTCTTACAAGCATGCTGGTTTAATGTTCATTGATATTATCTCTCACATTGTTTCTTTGCAGACTGGAGAAGTTGGCGCGCCAAATACTGGATCATGATCGGGGTGATTTGTGTGGCAAATGTGTGCTGAACAGTTGTGGAAGTGGTGATTCCTAACATGTTGTCACTGTTATTCTTGCTCCTTTTTTTCTATTTTTATAATTTGAACAACTTTCAATGCGCTAACGGTTGACGGTACAAAAGGTAATTCACGAAGTGTAATATTAAAGGGAAACAAGCAACGTTTAAAAAATATTTTTCAGAAAAAGTCATACTGTTTACAAATTTCATATTCAGAGGTGTCTTTTCCTAGTCGTTTCGTGTATTCGATGTTAACAGCTCCATCAATCACATTGCATGTATGATCATTCACATATATGTATGAGTATGTAAGTTAATATCCCTTTTATTACAGTATTATTACCCTTTAGCTCCCCAAAGTAGCTGAGGCCTTCAACAAATTCATGCCAGGTCCTCCTGTCTTGTGCCATCCGCTCAAGAGCTTTCCAGCAGCAACCCAGATTCCTTTCTGCATTCTTTGATAAAAGAAGCCTCCTTGATAAAAGATCTTTTTTCCATCTTGGATGGCCAAGTAGAATTTAGGTTATTTGTTTTGATTGCCCTGCACATACTTGTTGAAGTTTTCGTGGTTGAACGTTTCTGGATGGTGTAGCTGGACACATGCCCAAACCTCCATTGCCGTGGTTGGAAAGCTTCCGTGTTACTATTCTTTGCTCCCTTTTCCGGCCCCGGTTAAAAAAAAAGAGGCTGTCACATAAAAGTAAAAGGTAATCTCATAGCAGATACTGTCGTAGGGGAGTAGAGTGTTAGAGACCTCACTATACTAGGTCCAGCATTGAGAGGTTGGATGGCCAGCTTCATTCGTCGCTGCTTTTTCCTACTGGGACAATTCGGCTCGTTTGCTTTTTCGTAGTTTCCTCTCATCACATTTATTAAATATTATTTCGGCATATTTAACGCACATAATTTCGTGCCTATCCTCTACTCAGAATTCTTACCCTTTTTTCCTCCTATCATTGTTCACGTTTCACGCTTCGATGCATGACAGGGCCAGACAATCGCCCATCCCTAATAGATTAATTGAATCACCAAACGTGATAATACCACATTGACTCCAGGTAAATGCGAGCATAAAGTGTTTGTTCAACACTGCATAATCACTTCCGATCCGCCAGTAGAATGAACTTGCAATACGGGATTAATTGCACAAACCACGATGTGTCTAGACAGGCAGTCGAATTTACGACGAGTCTAATGATACAAGAGATTGGCAGAGTCCGATAAACTAAGTAATCAGACTTCCGAGTTACTTGGGAAAGGTGATTATAGATAATCGCAATCTTGGAAAACATTTTGAAGAGTGCGCGGGATGTGTGATATAAGTAACTATGACAACACTTTACAAACATCACAGTTCCATATATTGAATGGGGCTGTTTAAATTCTCAAACGTTTGAGTCACGCAGGAAATTCCATAACCACTACTCTATCATAACATGTACTTTGAATGCCACTGGTTTAGCAATTCGAGTTGTCATATACAATCGCTCTGACTGGGAGTAGCATAGTAGTAGACAACACGAGTGCGTGGGAATAACCTGAAATATAATGAAGAACCACCCGTGTGTTACCGGGGCCCGAAAGGGGAGCAAAGAATAGTAACACTGCACCCTACCACGCATGTCGTAAAAGGCGACTAAGGAGGGTATGGGCATGGGGCTGTTTACCCCATCCCGTAAAAACTTCGCACAGTGGGCTGATCACCTGCTTGCCAACCAATCTGATTACGGAAACAATGATAGATTGTTTGGTCTGTTTTTGTTCCACAAAGACGCCACTAGGCGTGGTGGAAACAGCGATAGATTGATCAATTTGTTGTTGCCCTAAGACGCCACTAGGCGTACTGGCCACATACTGCTTTGCCGGTTGATGGCTAAGGATAGAAGAAGAAGAAGAGATAATGAAGAACATTTTAGACATACGGCACTGCATTCCCGAATCTTCAAGTAGACAATACAGACTGAAGCCAGAAGAGAATAGAAGTTAAGATTCTGACTTTATATAGTACCGGACTTAGAGGAACACTTCTGAACACTACAGCAAGGAAACACCAAGTTATTCATACAGAAACCGGACTTATACAGGACTTACTCACAAAGTCGCAGAGCGATTGTTAATAGAACTAAATACCTTGACGTGTGTTCTAGCCATCTATTTCAAGTTGCCAAGACTATTTACCTGAGCAAGAAATCTAAGATTTATCAATTATTGAGATGAGTGTAACATATTTTTATGCTTTGAATTTGACCTGTTTGTACTTGCTGGTGGTGGTAAAAGTCAATACGAGGCTGGTGTGACGGAAAATTTTGAGGAGAGTGACAGAATTGATGGAAGAATAAAAGATAATATCTAGAGGATAATCTTTCAAACTGCAGGTTGAATGCGCAGTCTCTCCTCGGGAATTAGTCCACTAGAAATCTTACTTAAAAGATAATTCTGGTTAAGCTAAACAGGATATTTTCTAGACTATAAATTCTTTCTCAGAAATCCTACAAAGGACTATGTAAGGTACATAAAGTTGAGATACAGATTTGGTGCCAAGCCACATTAAAAATATACCGACCCAATAGTGTTTATTCAATTACGGCTCTGCCCCGAGGGTGTAGATTTTAATTACTAAAAACTATACAACCCAATTAAATATTTCAAGAAAAATAACAACAGACTCTGTTATATAAAGTTTAAAAAATGAAGATAGATTCTCAAATATTTTACATTTACAAAAATGATGATAGATTCTAACATATGTTCACAAATTTACAACTCTACCCTCTATTCACTAATCTATCAATGGTTCTGAAAAATGTCAGAATAAATTTTACATCATGTGGATCGAATTAACTATTCTTTACTGATTCTGCTGGAATTGTAAACTACCCATCTGAGATGCTTAATCAATTAATATATAAATCTTAGACCTAAGGGTCTTTTGTGTTTGGATATGCGCCCTAATATAACCGACTAGGTTGAACGGGACGCGCCTCGCCAAAACTAGGCAAAACTTTATTTATTTTTTTAAATCTGAGATGCTGCTGGATTTAGATTGTCTTGTTGCCAGGGGGTTCGATCAGTCCCAGCACTCCAGGACCAGCACTGCAAGGAATTCTAGTAGGGTTTTAGAGGATGGCAGGGGCTGCTTCCTCTGTCTTGACTCAGGGCTCATCACCAGCTGGGATGGATTAAGTCGGCCCACGAGAACACTGCTTATGGTTACTAGATAGACCCCGGACAGGACTCAGGTAGGGTCTTCCGGTAGGTCTCCTGGTAGGACAACCTGGTAGGATCGCTCAACTGAACCACATACTTGTTGAAATGGACAGTGCCCCCTCTGTATTTCTTGGAGCAATTCTTGTCCAGGCAGGTCTGCCGGCTGCTAGCGAGAGAATTCCTAAATTCCTATTCGGTTTGGAGGGTTTTCTCTGCCTGCTAAAGCGGTGAGGGATCTGACCTCTTGGTGCCGTCTCGTCCCATCCCAAATACACAAGCACTGGTACTTGGCATTCTGATACCAAGCGAGGTGTTATTTTAAATTAACTCCTCCCTGGTTGCTGAGGTCAAAAGTCACATGATAATACGACTGCATACCAGTTTGCTAGAATTGTAGTTATCTTCCGGGAAAACCCATGGTAAGTAGGACAGCGGTCAGAAGTTCACAGCGAAGTTGAAATACTTTTGCAAGGACAACTGTGAACAAAGAGAGAAAGGTATTATTTTTGGAAGAATGAGAGAGCTTAGATTTTAGACAAGTGGTGGGTTTTATAGAAATAAGAGAATGAGTGATCTGCTATGAGAAAAAATTTAAGAAGAGAAAAAAAGGCGATTTTACATCGTGACAGCTGGCAACCTCAGCATGTGCAAATGATACATTCATGAACCACCACAGCAAGCGATGGTGATTGCTTCATGCGGGTTCTCTCAAAGAACCAAAAGCAGAGGTAACCACAGACTCCAAATGGAGCAGGGAATGAGTGATGATTTCATCAATATGTGTATAGTTGTATATTATAATTGTGTGAATGTACGTAAACTTAATATGTTGCGTCAGGCACAAGCCACTTGCCGCTGTCCAGTCACACTTTATTCATTAAATTAACTGAAATAATGGTGAGTTTTCATCATATTCCTTGAGTGATATGATATACGCTCAGGAAGAGTAACAAATCTCAGAAAACAAACGGCTACCGGACAGCGGGAACGGCGCCTGATTAAAATCGAGAAAACAAAGACTTAGAGGCGGAATTTGTTCTTTTATTCCCTCTAAAGTTTGTGGTACCAGTACGAGGCGACCCGAGTATTTGTGGTACGACCCAGAGAGACCATTTGCTGTGCTACCATTTTGCGGTTCAAGAGCTGTATTGACATTTGTAAACATGCATTCCACTGGTGGTGAAAATTCTTGCTTTGACCAGGAGAGGTTACTTCCTGAACTGATCTGGAAACGTACCCTCACCACAGAGACGAATCTACGGAAAAGCAACACCGGCAATTCAGAATTTAGGCAATTTATTATCCTATATTCATCAAGCCTAAATAATTTCTGCGAAGAAACCAATTTTTTTTTTAAAAATCACCAACGTACATTTATTTACAGGTGTTAAAGTAATTGATCATTAAATTTGTATATGTTGATTTTGACAAGTTCATAATTGAATTAATTAAATAAAGCAATAGGCGCACATGTGATTCTGAACTTCTACTGTATATTCATATATATATATACCATATATATATATATATATATATATATATATATATATATATATATATATATATATATATATATATATATATATATATATATATATATATATATATATATATATATATATATATATATTTATATATATTTTTATTTTTATTTTTATTCTTAAATTTATATATATATGTATATATATTTATTTATTTACTTATTTATTCATTTACTTATATATACATGGAGCTAATACGATGAATTTCGCTGAATAAAATCAGCTGGGACCTTGAATGAGCTAAATCATACAATATACACCTTCACAGAAGGTGGCGGGTCAGATAAAAAGTTAACGTGCTCAGACTCATTCAGCATTGTTCTTGACTTCTGAAATATAATGTGAACACTACCTGGAGGTAGAAGCATCATTATCCTTCTGTCTGTATCTGTGCCAAGCGTAATCTTGTGTGAAGGTATAAACTTTTGAAGTCCCACATTAGTTACTCTAGGTTTTGGCCACTGTTGGACTACTACTGCAGAGAAAGGTGAGGCAACCCGTGACACCTACCCTAACTCACAAGCAAAGTCAAGTTTGCAGCTGGGTAGACTGGAACGTGTCGATACAGTGAATCGAACCTGGCACTTTTGTCACATAAGCATTGGGTCGATCTCTTTTCATCTCCGGCAGTATTTAGTTACATTTTTGTGTGTGTACTAAATCACTCGTAATTTCTGTGGTCGGCTCATTTTTGTTTCTGCTATCAAGCAGATGGTAGCTATTTTCTTATCAATTTTCCACTCCCATGTTTGCTTTACGCTTCTCGGCTTTGCTAAGATTAAGACGCAGGTGAAAACGGTCAATATTCGTATAGTGAACGCGTGTCATGTTTAGATAGGAGTGCCTCGCGATAAATTATCGACCTGTTGGCATGCACTCGGTGGAAACGAATGACATAATCATTTCCTGTACACCTTGTTACAAGGACATTACTTTAGATGAAAGTAATATTTTATTTGTAAACATTGACGAGAGAGTGACCGGATGTTTTCATTCCATATTTGGAAGACTTGATCTTTGTATTAATGCACATAAATTTCCTAGTGGAAATATTTTGAATTATCACATCCTAAACACTCATGTTTGAAACTATTGCCGGGCACTCGAGATGTTAGCATAAATACGTTTCTGGTTGGGGCCTGTTCTAATACCACGTGCCAGGAACGAGAGGGGCAATATAACCTGACACTTTAGTCGGTTGAAAGCACAGTGAAAATTCATTCGCGCCAAGAAGACAACCAGACCTTGTCAGAGTTAAGAATAGTACCAGACCGGACATTGATGGAGCATATTGAGGACTAAGAGCAGAGGAAATCGCTACCATTTAAACACGGAAAACCGGAATCTTGTGATGAATTTACCATGATACAACGTTAAAATATCTCCAAATTTAACAATAAAGTGTAGGGTTAAAAATAATGCGTAAGATACTAGGAGACATGCTCGCCCATGCCAGCCTTTCCCACCGCCATTTAAAACTAACGAGTTAGACGTGCAGGCGAAACGTTTACCCTTTGTAGACGGGAGAGAACGGAGGACACCAAAAGGAAAAATATGACTGAACACGTGTTTGAAGATCGCAAGGCTAAAAGACGCAATTGGTAGTAAAAGAAAAAAAATTCACGTCACAAGTTGACAGAGGGTAAGGAAATGGGAAAAAAAAACGACTTTAGCTCGTGTCAGAAACAGTCATTTCTTGGACTTTTACGATACTTGATTGTTATTTGAATGCCGCGGCAAAACACATGAGAGAAGGTTCTCGAACAAATTTCAAAAACTAAACTTGAAAAAAAAAATTGTTTTTTTTCTTAATAATAGAGTTATGAAAATAAAACCTAGCTAGTTTGATAGCCCATCTTGAGCAGAGAAATAATATGCTTTCAATTATACAGACGGATAGATAATAAGGAAGATATTGACAAAAGACTGTATTGTTCATATCAGACGAGCGACTGCACTGTTAAACAATGTCACTAAAGTTTCAAAAATTTTGGCCTTGAGCATGCAAACGTAAAAATCGAGCTGTAATTAAAGAGAGGGGAAATGGTGGAGAATTGTGGCTAAAAATAACTTCGGAGGCAGAAGTGTGGAGGGTACTGCATGGAGGGGTCCAAGAACCAAGCGGGTTTTTTGTATGAAAAACAAGTAATACATACTTGACTGAGATCTGACTGATTTGACTTTGGTTGTAAAATTTGAAAGTTAGGGGGGAAGTCGGCGATTGGTCAACGTATTTTATAGTAGCGGGACAGAGAGGTGAAATTTTGCCATTTGACATAAGTCTGTTCAGAGACGCAGTTTAAATTAATAGTGGTGTTGATTCCAGAAGAATACAAATATATAGTGGGACGCCATCATACAGCCAGCAGCTCAGCTGAGTTTTGCTAGCAAATTTAACTGTGTTCTCAATTCTGAATTCTGGTAAGAATGAACAGTATTTATTCTGTATATTTTAATAATTCGAGTGATTGATACTGCCATATCAACACACACAAAAATGATTACGACAAGTAAGTGTTCGCTCTAGATCCCCAGCCCAAGTTCAGGGTCTAGAGACATACATACAAAGAAAATATATAGGAACGCCTAAATAAAACTATGAAAAAGGATCTGGTGTTGAGATCAGTGGAACATATCACCTATCTTATTTAATAGCAGGAAGCTATTGAACATATCTCAGATGCAATGTAGTCTTGGGGAACTAGTACTATGTGAAAACAACTAGGTAAGATGTGCTGTGTGGTCAGAGAGATCTGACCCATTCTGTGTGGTGTTGTGGTGTCGTGTTGTGTGCAGATGTGGCTCAGGAGGTAGAGTTCTGACACATGACCCAATACTTTTGTTTCAGAATTATGAGTTTCTATTTGGCACCGAAGTGGTGTCAAATGCTGTTATAAGACTACACAAGAGTGTGCCTGTGCAGACTAAGATTGGTGTCAGTGAAGTCTAACGTTGTACTCCAGATTCGGAGAGGAGTGGGCCACCAGATTCCAGCACCAGAACTACTCAGTCAAGATACGTGAGCGTCTGGCCTGCTGGACATTCACCAACTAATTTATTAACTAACTCACCAACTATATTACCATCAACTAGAGCATACCTTTTTGGGAAATAAAACTTGTATTCCTCCCATCAGTAAATGGACACTGTTTTGGTAGTCACAGAGTGGGAGTGATGACACCACCCCAACAGCATATCTACTAATAAGTTCTCCTGGGACTATCTTAATATATTATTATTAACCAGTCATTTGACATAATTAGGTACACATTTTCCATTTTATTATGTCATATGATTATGCATTCCATTTATAATTCCATAATATTTCATATGTTCTGACCAACAAACATTTGGTTCAGAACAAATAAATTTATCAAAAGATTTAAAATTTTAAAACTAAAACAGCCTGAGTTAGTTCAGTGTGTTATAAATGTTATTATTATTATTAGACTTATTAAATATCTCTGTGTGTGTGTGTAATCTACCACAACACATTACATATCAGTACCCTAGACTTTTTTAACGTAGCTACATTCATTAGTAAAAAAAGATATGTGTGAGGTCGTAAGTGGTAGTAAGAAGGGCCTTCTGTAATTCACATCTACATTTATCTCAGGAGCCTTCACAGCTGACCTCATACATCACACTAGGTAACATCAACCATACAATACCATTAAAATCCACTACAAATCTGAAGGACCTAAAACACAAGTCAAAGTGGGAATTTATTGCTAAAGTAACAACACCCCAGACCAAGTGTAAGGGGTCTCTAGAAGTGCCTTTATTTCTCTGAGCCAGCAGTCTGTGAGCCTAAAGATTGTCGTAAGTGTACATTTTGAATTCTATATTTTGTCATTATTAACATGTGAACTAATACGTATATAGTGACATATGATTATTAATATGTGAAAATTGCTAGTGGATGTCCAAGTCATTTGAGGCTGACAACCTCGGTATATAAAATGATGATTTCATGAACCACCACTGTCAGGGCTGGTGATTGTTTTATTGCAAGTTTCTTATAAAGAACCAGAAGCAGAGGTAGTCCAGAGTTCCATATGGAGCAGGAAGGGAATATTATTAATATTTTCAACCAGTGTAAATGTAAAACATATTCAAACTATATTGTTAACATTTAAACTAAAGTTAAATATAAAACTATTTATTTTAAATGTAAATATAGTTTTTGCACACTTGACTTAAGATTAATTCTCAGAGAGGGTAAAAGTTCTGAGATAGATGGGATGGTGGAATGAAAAAAAGGGTTGGGGGAGGGGCACATAAGTATGTGTCGGGAAACTCAATACTCAGATTGTATTTGTTTCTCTTCTTTTGATATACTAGTTGGTGGTACCAGTTGGGGGTACTATTTCTGGAACAAGTGAGGGTATAAGTGGCCTGAAGTCGACGCTAGACAGCATCATCACGTGGGTCCAACTTTGTAGTTACTCCCTGATTCTACTTGGAACGTGCTGCAACTCTAAAATCTTGACCAGGGACACGAGTGATCCAGTCATCTATCTGCAAAGACCAAAACATCAGCGGGAGCAGAAACAACTATTGGCAGCTAAGTAAAACTTAAAAGCTGCCAAGTGAACTGTCCATTTTCGAAAATCATAACATCACATGTGATGAAAATTTTTTTCTAAACAATTATTCATTTTTTATAACTGTTAAACATAATTGATTATTAAATTTGTTATTTGTATAAAGACAAATCTGAAGTTGATTTCATCATTATGAATGTACAACATCCGTATGTCTCAGACAATTTCTTAAATACACGTAAGCAGAACTAAATAATAATAATAGGAAATTTGTTGAACTAACTCAGCTGGAGGCTTAAACGAGCTAACGAATTATAAGATTACATAATCCTTCCCAAAAGTTGACGGCAGATACTAGAGTTAACGTACTCAGCCAAAGCAGCATTGTTCTCGCTTTCTGAATATCTTGTGAGTACTCCCTTGAGGTAGAAGCATCATTATCCTTCTATCTACAACTCTGCCAAGAGTAATCTTGTGCTAAGGTAGACACCTTTGAAGACCCACATTAGTTACTCTTGAGTTTTGGCCACTGTTGGACCACTACTGCAGAGCTAAGGGGAGGCAAACAGTGACAACTTCTTTCCTGGAGAGACCAGCGCTTTAACCACTCTGTCAATTGGACGCTCCACTTTCACATAGGCCTACACAGCGAACGAGAAGAAGAAGACATAGGCCTACTTGGAAATTATAATACGTTTTTCTAATATCAACGTAATTCAATACTGGACTCCATCAACTACATTCCTGTTTGTGTAGGGCGATCGTCTGATCCCCTGCTGCGGAGGCGAAAGCTTGTCGACAGCCGAGTTCAGGAGAAGAGGGCTAATTAAGATCTCTGTTTCGGCCTAGACTTCCACACCGACAAATTGTTATTATCATCTCCCAAACTGCCGTCCGCTACTTGCTCTAAATCTAACACTGCAGGATATTACGTCTGGGAAGTTTCGAGCGGGGCGTCTCATAGGGAGTGGTTGGCGTCCGCGCCGATATCTGCAAAGTGCCAGAGAACAGGGAAGTTTGTTAGACTGATTGGCAAAAGAGTTTTGAGATTTCTGATGCATGAACTGTTAGTGTCACTGTGACGTCATAATTGCCAGAGAAGTGCTGGACTGAGCGATCGACGCACTTAAGAAGAAGATCATAATGATGATGACCAGGAACATAATGACGTAGTAGTAGTAGCAGTACTAGATGCAGAAGTAATGTTGATAGTAGGGCCAGGAGATGAGGATGATGATAAGGAAGTAGTAACAGTAATAAGAATAGCCGTAGTGCTGAATGTAGGAGTGGTCATGGTTGTAGTTGTAGAAGCATATAGACATGATGAGAAGGAAATCATCATCCTTTTAACCCCCTGAGGAGCACTGGCCTTCAACTAATTTACTCCAAGCCAATCTGTTCTGCGCCGTCCATTCAAGATCTTTCCATGTCCGATGAGGAAGTAGTTCTGATTTTTTTAAAAAAGGAGCATAGAATGAGAAGTATTATAATATTTGTTATAATGGCGTTTCAAAAAATTTAACAAACAGTAACAAGCAATTTTCTAGCATTTTCACGGCAATTTATTTATTTAGTACCCCTTCAACTTCACAGGAGCAGAGACCTTCAATAAACGTATGTCAAGTCTTTCTGTCGTCTGTTATTAGCTCAAGTCTTTCTGTCGTGTGTCATCAGCTCAAGTCTTTCTGTCGTGTGTCATCAGCTCAAGTCTTTCTGTCGTGTGTCATCAGCTCAAGTCTTTCTGTCGTGTGTCATCAGCTCAAGTCTTTCTGTCGTGTGTCATCAGCTCAAGTATTTCTGTCGGGTGTCATCAGCTCAAGTCTTTCTGTCGTGTGTCATCAGCTCAAGTCTTACTGTCGTGTGTCATCAGCTCAAGTCTTTCCATATTTTCATCGTCGCTGTCATTTCTATCTCCAGTTCTCTTCTCCATGTGTGTTTGGCACTACCTCTACCTCTCTTAACCTGAGGATTCCAGAACAAGAACTACCTGGTAGGGCATTAACAGGTTTCCTTAAAGTATGTCCTTTTTATCGCCAACGTCTTCTTCTCATCTCTTGCTCCACTGGCACCTGTCCTATTCATGTTGTCTATTCCACAGGTGATCCTTTCATACCATTCCCTTTGGCGGATCTAGCAATTGTCCAAGGGAGGAGCAATACATCAGAATGAAAAGGCTCCCCCCCCCCCCCCACCCCTCTTTTTTTGCTCCTTATTTATACAAATTTGTATACAATTAAAATGTAAAATAACGAGTTTTGAAAAAAATGTGACAACTTGATAGTCTTATTATACAGTAACTCAAAAATATTCGTTTTTGTGTATAAAGAATGCAAGTATTTATAACATAATTACAGAAAAGTAAGGTACAACTACAAAGAGACAAAATGTTATAAAAATTGATACATATTTTATATTATAGCATAACATTTTATTATTTTTTTTGGGGGGAGAGGGGATTTGCCGCCCAAAGTAAAAATTATCCGCCTCTTGTCACTGTCACGGGTTGCCTCTACTTTACTCTGCAGTGATGGTCCAAAAATGGCCAAAACCTAGAGTATCTAATGTAGGTCTTTAAAAGTGCCTACCTGTCACGAGTGGCTTTAAATAGAGTCTGTTTAAGACCAGACAAAGTCTGAGTGACGTCTGAGGCAAGACCAAAGGTCTGAGGGAGGTCTGAGAAGGTAGATAAGAAATGGTGTTGATGGTGGATAGTGTGTCTTATAGTTATCGAGGGTGAGAACAGATACTGACTCTCCCCTCGCCACTCAGTGACTTTTATTTCAACTACTGCCACACTGCCTCTCTCTCTACTAGGAGTAAGGTTTAATGCACAAAGGTGACTCCACAACAACAAGTATCAGTACAGATAGAAAGGAGAGTCTGACCCGCCAATAAGTTGTTTAGTTTATTAACAATAAAAAAAAAACCCACAGTATGGTAAAGTAAGGAATTATCTATCACCACAAACAAACAAAAAAGGCAAACATAAGGATATGCATGTATCAAGTTGTGAGAACACATAAGGTTAGTTCAGAATAATTATTTTTTTAAAGTACAGAGTAATCAACTTGGTTCCACATTCCCACAATAATGGGGTAGTTATAAAATTAATAATCCTTTGGCTGGAACCCTGAAATACAGAAAACTTAACCACACAAAACACCCTGCTGACTTTACTCTGTCAGCACCCTTATTAAATTCCCTTACTGTCCCTTTCTGACACAGTCACTCAATCGTTCCCTTCCCACACACATAATTGAGTGCACTTTCCCTAAAATTCCTTCTTTGTTGGCACACGTGCGCTTATTCTTCTCTGGGATCACAGCTGGTTGGCTGATCGCAAACAGGAACGACTTTCACCCTCTCCTTTTCCTGAACTGCTAACACATCCGTGAAATAAATGAGCCCGGGCTGTAAATCCAGAAAATCAAGGGGCGATGACTGCGCTCATATTTGAATATGTGATAAGGGAATTACATTCACAATATACGTTGGCCCGCTGCTAATGATGGCGGCGCCTAATAATAATAAGGGACAACGTAGCTTTATGCAAACTGCCGCCAGTGGAGCAGGGTTCTCCACGTACTTGGTGGTTGGCGAAATATATATATATATATATATATATATATATATATATATATATATATATATATATATATATATATATATATATATATATATATATATATATATATATATATGTGTGTGTGTGTGTGTGTATATTCTCCAAGCAAGGAAAATCACCAATGTACCCGTATTAGGGTGCTGATAATATGCACGACTATGATTGACGTGGCAACCCCGATGTAAATGGGTCGCTGGTTTATCCTGCCTGTCTCTAGGATAACAAGAAGGTAATCCAGGCTGGGCTCAGACCGCTGTTGGACTCGTGCTGTAATAAACAGGGGAAAAAAACCATGTATCATCTAGCCAAAATACATCATTACATGTTACAGCAACACAGAACAAACAATGGTCAAAATAGGTACAGCTTAAGTATACAACCATTCACTTCCCTCTGTTGGTCAGGGTTGACCTGACATTGCAGTTTATCTTTCTCTCCCCTGCTCAACGACCGGTCTGCAGACAAAACAAGCAAGTAAGTGCCTTGCCTGCTTAGTCGCAACATTGCATAATCCGGTTACTTGCGACTGGCGTGGGGTTTTTCCGGAATGTTTTTTTTTTTTTAACCAGCGGCACTTTGGCTTTCAGCCCTTCAGCCCAATGACATGTCATTGCGAGGCTTGGGAGCCTGTGGACTCTCAGGTGCCGTTCAGGTTATTCAGTCAAAATCCCGGTCGATGACACTGCTTCAAATGCCCACGCCCGGGCTTGAACCTTGAACACCTGATTGCATGCGCAATGTGGTAACCATTACACCAGCGCGGCTCCCATCCGGAATGTTTACATTCCTGCTTTATTTATCTGGCGCTTACCGACCTTAAAAGTATGACAGTTCTATCTAACACATGCAGGCTTGGTAACAGCCTGTCCAGGCCCGGGTAGGGTTATTACTGGTTGTGGTACATTTAATGTCCTATAGGCATGCATAAAATTGACATTCATATAAGGTTACTTTCCAAATGAAGTAAAATTATCCGTAGAGAAACCAAGAAATTCAATTAAATCAAAGTTACATGAAGTGAAAAGATTATGCAGATTCGCCACGGAGGCCAGAGAACAATCTCTTATGGTTACCCTCTGGGTAAAAAGAATTTCCTCCGCATGATGCTAGTTACATAGTTATACTTAAGGCAAAAATTATTCCTTTAATGAGGCACATCAGATATAGGTGCAATCCGTGCATAAGAAAATGTGATAGGAAAAGGAGATAACTGAGATAAGAATAAGAAGGGATAATTATTGAGTAGTAGGACATACGTCATCAGTGACACGGGAGGTCCGTGCGCTGACTGAAGAGTTCGAGTTCACTCTTCTCTCGTCGTTTCGCTGAGGTAGTCAGCTGAGAGCAGGTTAGCGTAGACTAACCGTAACGACCATCTATAAAGTAATGGCCAGCTCAGGTACCATGGTGTTTATGGTGCCGCTACAGTTTGCAGGAAAGAAGACAGACGAAAGATGTTTCCACGACAAATAGTTTTCATGTCGAGCTGTGTCCAAGTATATCGCTAGCAGTTATTGCCAGCAGTTTATTCAAGAAGAACCTTGGTATGTAAACTCTCGTATAGTTAACCAAGTGCAAGTAGTCATGGACAAGTGTTAGAAGCAGTGGTCCAGTGTCGGACGCATAGGGCACACTTTATTTTAGTGGCTAAGAATAAGTTTTCAGCACTGGTGGTGACCCATGCTAATACTTCGAAGCCAAATTGAATATATTGAGAACAGCCCATTAGTAAGTAGTGATTATTAGACAGTATTACAGTAGTCAGCAGAGATCAAGAGTTAATCAACTAGTTCCTGACCAGTGAATTACATGATGTATGAGTGTCAACGTAGAAGTCTCATATGTTCTATTACCTTTATAATCAGGCACGGAGATGGCAAATTGTTAATATGTTTATAGCCAAAAAAAAAAGGATTTTGTTGTCAGCTACGAGTCGATCAGTCATTGCAGTCATCATAGTTGTCTGATTATTAAATATCACTCAGCAGTCACATAAGCAAGGTAGGCCAAAAGTGAACGGTGCATACAATTACAGACAGCGTACACAAAGACATGGACAGGTCACGATCATCATTAGTTTAATCGAGTAGATACACAAGGGTCAAGACGTAACGAATAACTTCACAAGCACAGAACCTGGGTTACAACTATCACAAAAACTTTCATGCAGCTTCTTACGGTACACAACCGTTAGGCTTTAGAGAACAAACCCTTCTAATGGTAATACTACCACAATTTTTAAAAAAAAAACTAACTATAGCTTCTCAGTGCTGGTTTGAGTGATGGCCGTAATTTACCAAATTACTAGAACCTTTTATGAAGGCTTACTCTGAATAGTTATAACTCAAAGCAACAAGTTATAAAAACTACCAAGTACTCCACTCTGTTACCGAAAATGTCAGAATTTCCCACTCTATATTAAGTTGGCAAGCTGGCGTTAAGTTACTAACTTCTCACGACAGGAATTTCCAGGACTGGGTGCAAATAATAGACAGACAAGAACCCCATATATACTGCAACTGGAGCAACAGATGTTGAAGCGTGTGGTAAAGTGGGATGATATAAATATTTATAGGGGACTTAGTGTACTGACTGAGATCAGCTGTGAAGGTATCTGTATCTAATATGTGTAGTGTTTTACAGATAACCTTACTTGCTGCCACATATTTATATCTCAGTCAGAATTATTCTGGAATATTGTGTTGGTAACGTTATATGTCTAGGGTTATGCAAATGATGAAGTGTAAGTCACCACAACAACAAACAGATAAACAATTTAATTATTCCACCATACTTGACAATACTGTGACACTCACAAACAGTCAACACTCTAGAAGACTATCTTAAAAGATTCAATGATAAATTTCAGATATATACAGATGTATTGATTTTTTCTACAATAGTGATCCTGATTCAACTACACAGTGAACCAGGCAATATTATAACATGTAATTACAAATACTATGTACACAGTGATAAATGTGGTCTGTGCATTGACATACAATATTAGTAATCTATGTGTGAGTTGTGATGTGGTAATATGAGGTAATACTGGTTTTATTCTTCAAGATATGTTCTTATTGGTCATCATGACTGCATGTGCTTGTGTATGTTGGAACTAGTATTGGAGATGGTCTCAGTTCCGAACATTAAAACAATTAATTGCCCCTCTTTAATTAATACAATTCATTTTAAAAGGAGGGGTACAAATTGTTGAGCTCTGTTGGCCACGAAGGGCTTAACTTTCGTGATGGCGGCAGGCAAAGACTCCTCTGCTAGACTTCTTCACTGGTTCTGAAGACACCTCACTGGTTACTACAGGGACCAAAGAGTATGTTGTAGCCTCTGGATTCAGCAAACGCTCAGACCAGGTGCGGCTTCAATAACTAGGACCACAGTCCCTGAAACAAGAAGGATGTACCTCGTACTTCAGAACTAATTTATACTATCTGGCTAGGCTGAGCACAATACATCACAAACACAGAGTTCAGAGCTTTAGTTTAACTGCTATCTTCTTCTGAAGCAGCTTACTCCAGTATTAACCTCCCTAATGGTTACTACGCCTCTGCACTTTCAGCTATAAGTCCTTCCATGTCATAAGGTAGGTGTCAGGGTACTATGTGGTAATTCCATGTAGTTTGACTTTTCTCCGACACCTTCTGTTCAGGTTGGATCAATATATATATATATATATATATATATATATATATATATATATATATATATATATATATATATATATATATATATATATATATATATATATATATATATATATATGTGTATATAGGCCTTGCCTTATGTTCGCTACTGAACTGCACACATATACAGACATAAATTATCAATGTACATTCAATTTTCATTAAAAAGAGATCAAATATTTCAACCTACCACAATTCAAGGAAATAAACACAGATACGTTGACTAGCAATGAATGTAGGCACAAATACTGGCACAAATTCCCATCTGCTTATGTTCCAGGCTTTTATTTAGCAAAAATATGAGCTGGCTTCAACGCACTGTTGCTTTATCAAGCTTATTTGAACTAGTGGTCTCGAACTAACGCTATCAATTAACTATATTAACAGACCTAACCAATCAGGCCATTTCTACCCCATCGTTTGAAAAAAAGTACTCTTACTTCCGTCTCCCTTGACAACAAAAGATAGCATTTATAGTCCGACTAATCGTGTTTAGCCTTACATATCATTCCCTCCAATCAATTCAAATGTAACTTGTGGCCTATTTCCGTACAATGGTGGTCTAAAATTCTGCCACTGAGCGACTCCGAGTTTTTAGGTTGTCTGACACCCTCATTATTTTCTTTTGCCTATAATTTATTAATTCCTGGACTATTTGCGTATCACTTAACATATTCTGTGTCAGCAAGCCCTAAGGAATCCAAATATCTCAATTTAAGGGAGCTAGGTGGCTGCGTTCAAATTGTGCATTTTCTACCACCTCCTGTTCACTTCAATCCCCATGTGGTGTCTGGGTACTGTCATGTTTTCAAACGTAAACCCATCTAATGTCATCTTTCCTAATAAGCGTTTTTCAGGTTTTTAAAACCTAACTCTGGGAAGGGTAGTGTTTTTATCACTGTCCGTCTGAAAAAAAGTTAGTGCATGTGGCCTTACACGCGTGATAGTAGTAATTGTATATCACGTTACGCTTGTTGGGGGTGGCATTAATAGCGAGACGCGTGTTTAGTGTTGCATGCGTTCCTGATTTTCAGCCCTCCCTTCTTTCCATCCTACATCCATCTGTCCATTCGTAGTGTAATTAATTTAGGTCATACGCAGTGTGCCTCTCAATGTTTTTTCTTAGAAATGCAATACCCGTTTTAATGTGTTGTGGAAACGCTTGTATTATGCAGTGGCTTGTATTTAACGTGGAAACGTTACAATTTGCAGACAAAGCATAAACAAAGGGGATTTCGAGTACTGTCATTGCGACAGCACTGTTCTTTACCATTCTTCTTCCTTTTATAGAATTATTTGTTAGGCTTTACATTTACCTGATAATTTATATATGTGGATTAGAATATTTCATGACATCTCCCCTCTTAAAACAGACATCTTATGTCAGTCCTTTATTCTATATACACATAGATAAATGTAAGTCAACTTGACTTTACTCTGCTGTTGTGCTATCCTGGTTTTATGTAGTTGGGTCCATTCAGAGTAAGCACTACTCATGAAATCTGCCTCAGACCTCTACAACCAATAATATTTTTCGGTTATGTTACTGAACAGCCGCAAGTGTGACTGCTTGTCTTAATGCTGCTTCATAACCTTTATTCACCCTTTCTCTTCTCTGAGTCTGCGCAATGACATGTCCAGAGAACATTAGATTTTCCTCAAAATGTACGTTATGAGGAGATAACATATACCTGGTGATAGCAGAGTTTTCGTAGTGACTCCTATAATCTTCTTATTAACCTGTATGAAACATTCGGAATATCCTCAATCAAAGAGGCAACTCATGGATTCATTACGTTCCTCCGAAATGTTTACATCCAACAAGTTTGTCTGATCTCAGGTTTTACTGGAATCTGATAGTATCCTTTACTCAGATCCACCCTTGAGAAATATTTAGCTTTATTTAGTCTGGCAAACAGCTGATTTGTATCCGGCAATGGATCCACCTGTCCTTCTGTAATAGCATTCAGTCTCCTGTAATCTATACAGAGTCTATGTTCTCCAGAGGGTTTCCTTAAAAGTACAACACTGGAACTATACGAGGATTCACTGTGTGAAATAATTCCTTCCTTCAACAAATAGTCTATCTCTTCCTTCAAAGCTGTCTCCTTAGCAAAAGGAATCGAATAAGGCTTCATACAGACAGGTGTGGGGTCTATCAGTTTCATATCATATTCCAATACGTTTGTATGCCCCGGTCGGTCTGTTAACACCTCTGTATGATTATCTAGAACCTGTTGCACTCTCTCCTTCTGACTTTTCGTTAAATGCGTACTGATTTTCACCTGTGCCGCTGTCTCACAGGGGTGTAATGGATATTCAAATGATGAAAGTGGTTCCTTCTTCATCTCCATTGCAATGGACAAGGTTAGCAAGTGTGTCTCTTCCTGATGTTCTCTTTCCAAATATTTCTTCAGGAGATTCACATGATAGATTTTTTCTTTCCCCTTCTTATCTATCTTATAATTGGTTCTAGACACCTTCTCTAGAACTGTATATGGCCCTTGCCATCCAATTTGTAACTTATTCTGACTACCGGGGAGAAGAAGCAGTACCTTCTCTCCCACAGCCAAATTTCTATCTTTAGCTTTCCTGATATAATAAGCAGCATGTTTCTTCCTGGCTTGTTTCAAATTTTCATTGGCAAGTTTCCAGCCAGTTTTTAAACGAGTGGTCAGCTCATTCACATATTGGTATGAAGATGTAATATTTTCCTCTGCCTTTTCATCAGTCCACGTTCTTAACAGCGTTACATGTGGAGCTTTATTTTTGTGGACCTATTTGTCCATGCACCGGTATGGTCTCTTCCACTTGAAGCTCTATAGTGATGATTTTTCTTCCCAGAATTATCATGCACAAATCGACCGCTACCAATTCTTTTCTTGGGGTTGTCTCCCCACTTAGAATTCTTGATGAGAGATTTCCTCTCTACATCCTCTTCCTCCAGTTTGTTTAAGTCCGATTGAGGGATTGTCGGCTTATCCTGGGGTAAGACATCTTTTTGCACTCTCTGCATAGTGGCCATTGTAAAACAGTTAAGTGAAGCTTGTCCGTGAAAAGGGGCTTCCCATTTCATTTGGTCCACTTTATCAAATTTATATTTCTTTTTATTGTCAGGCCTAATTTTGCCCCGTGGCATGTCCAGGTCCTGATCAATGTTCCCACTTGGGGGTGTTCCCTCATGTGCTATGCTATACCTTTCTACAAAATTCTCAATGTCCCATCTTGCCTTGGGCCAATAATAATTGTGAGCCACCTTTTGGATGATGGTACCTATTTTCTCATGGTCCCCATCTGGTTTCACATGTAGGCTCCTTATTAATTCTGCCCTATATCTTTTAGGAAGTACCAGCTGTCCCTGACCCTTGGATCTAGCTCCAGTCTTCCTATACATCAACTTGTTTTTCATGTAAAAATCTCCCTTGCCTGGAGTTGTATGACAAGTTGACAATTTCCTGAAACAAGGCTTGAGGGTCTTATCCCCAGCCTGTGCCTTCCTCATTTCTTCTGGAGTGGTATCTAACATAATATCCTCCTCCTGTCTTGAGGTCGACCTGACCTGAAGGGTTGCCATATACACAGGTTTCCTTCTACAATGGTCAGTGTCATGATTGTTCATCTTACAATTTTTACACCACCTTTTCCCTTGGTTGAAAGATTTTCTTTCATCATATTTCCTTTCATCGAATTGTGGGTTTTTATTTTTATTGTCATACCGTGGCCTATCAAATTGGTGCTTACCTTTGTTTTGATCCCTAGGATCAAATTTATTAAAGTTCTGTGGTGCCCTAAAATTTTCCACCTGTTTCTTTTTATTACCTGATACTTCTGCTTGAGCCGCCTGATACCTTTCTGCAACATTTAGCAACTCACCCAGCCTCTCTGCACCTTGTTCCATGAGAAACTTTCTCAGGTCTGGAGCCATGGACTCTCTTAATTGTTCTATAAGGACCATTTCCTTAAGATCTTGGGTTTTCCCCAGAGAAGTCCATTTCTCCAAGTATGTCTCTAACTGTGCAGAGAACTGGTGATAGGTTTCACCTGACAGTAGTTTAGCATTCCTAAATTTTTTTCTGTAAAATTCTGCGTTCTTCTCATATCTTAACAAAAGAGCCTGCTTTAGCATGTCATAATTTTCCTGATCATCTCTGTGCATTTTGGCAAAAACTTCATAAGCTGCCCCACGAAGTCCTTGAGATAACTTTAAGCTCCACCTTTCTCTCTCTAACCCATATGTGGTAGCTAATAATTCGTATCTATTTATATAGCTCTCAATATCATCGTCTTTCTCAACAAAATGATCTAAATGAAAGTTCATAGCTGAGGTTGAGGCTCCCTGAGTAACCGTAGCATCAGAGGCAAAGGGACTGGCACCATTTTCAGGAGCATGGCCTTGAAACTCAAACTCCCTTAGTCGTAACTCATGTTCCCTTTGTAATCTCTTCTCCTCCTTTTCTGCTTCCCTCTCTGCAGCTAATCTTCTTTCCTCGGCTTCCCTCTCTGCAGCTAATCTCTTGTCTTCTCTTTCTGCAGCCTGTCTTCTTTCCTCGGCTTCCAATGCTTTAGCCTCTTTGTCAGCCTCAATCTGCAACCTCTTAATTTCCTTTTCAGCCTCTAACCTTCTTTCGGCCTCTTTTTCTAATCTTCTTTCTTCCCGTTCAATAAATTTGTCACATTCAGTAGTGACATAGGTAATCATAACTTGCCCCTCTAATCCCAACTCTTTTGCAGTCTGTACAGCAGCAGATCGAAATTTGGCCAGGTCCGCCATTTTCTACCAGGTAATTAAATAAAATATCTAACTAAACAATATAATCTGTAATTATATATCCAATAGACAAAACAGGCACCAAGAGCTCAACCTTATTTAATTCCACCCAAGGATACCTTTTAAATTTTTATATTCCCTGAAGTGAATTACCCCCAATATTTATACTAGTAAAGGATTCAATATCCCGGCTTGGCCCCCAATATATGTGGTAAAGTGGGATGATATAAATATTTATAGGGGACTTAGTGTACTGACTGAGATCAGCTGTGAAGGTATCTGTATCTAATATGTGTAGTGTTTTACAGATAACCTTACTTGCTGCCACATATTTATATCTCAGTCAGAATTATTCTGGAATATTGTGTTGGTAACGTTATATGTCTAGGATTATGCAAATGATGAAGTGTAAGTCACCACAACAACAAACAGATAAACAATTTAATTATTCCACCATACTTGACAATACTGTGACACTCACAAACAGTCAACACTCTAGAAGACTATCTTAAAAGATTCAATGATAAATTTCAGATATATACAGATGTATTGATTTTTTCTACAATAGTGATCCTGATTCAACTACACAGTGAACCAGGCAATATTATAACATGTAATTACAAATATTATGTACACAGTGATAAATGTGGTCTGTGCATTGACATACAATATTAGTAATCTATGTGTGAGTTGTGATGTGGTAATATGAGGTAATACTGGTTTTATTCTTCAAGATATGTTCTTATTGGTCATCATGACTGCATGTGCTTGTGTATGTTGGAACTAGTATTGGAGATGGTCTCAGTTCCGAACATTAAAACAATTAATTGCCCCTCTTTAATTAATACAATTCATTTTAAAAGGAGGGGTACAAATTGTTGAGCTCTGTTGGCCACGAAGGGCTTAACTTTCGTGATGGCGGCAGGCAAAGACTCCTCTGCTAGACTTCTTCACTGGTTCTGAAGACACCTCACTGGTTACTACAGGGACCAAAGAGTATGTTGTAGCCTCTGGATTCAGCAAACGCTCAGACCAGGTGCGGCTTCAATAACTAGGACCACAGTCCCTGAAACAAGAAGGATGTACCTCCTACTTCAGAACTAATTTATACTATCTGGCTAGACTGAGCACAATACATCACAAACACAGAGTTCAGAGCTTTAGTTTAACTGCTATCTTCTTCTGAAGCAGCTTACTCCAGTATTAACCTCCCTAATGGTTACTACGCCTCTGCACTTTCAGCTATAAGTCCTTCCATGTCATAAGGTAGGTGTCAGGGTACTATGTGGTAATTCCATGTAGTTTGACTTTTCTCCGACACCTTCTGTTCAGGTTGGATCAATATATATATATATAATATATATATATATATATATATATATATATATATATATATATATATATATATATATATATATATATATATATATATATATATATATATATATATATATATATATATATATATATATATATATATATATATATATATATATATATATATATATATATATATATATATATATATATGCCTTGCCTTATGTTCGCTACTGAACTGCACACATATACAGACATAAATTATCAATGTACATTCAATTTTCATTAAAAAGAGATCAAATATTTCAACCTACCACAATTCAAGGAAATAAACACAGTTACGTTGACTAGCAATGAATGTAGGCACAAATACTGGCACAAATTCCCATCTGCTTATGTTCCAGGCTTTTATTTAGCAAAAATATGAGCTGGCTTCAACGCACTGTTGCTTTATCAAGCTTATTTGAACTAGTGGTCTCGAACTAACGCTATCAATTAACTATATTAACAGACCTAACCAATCAGGCCATTTCTACCCCATCGTTTGAAAAAAAGTACTCTTACTTCCGTCTCCCTTGACAACAAAAGATAGCATTTATAGTCCGACTAATCGTGTTTAGCCTTACATATCATTCCCTCCAATCAATTCAAATGTAACTTGTGGCCTATTTCCGTACAATGGTGGTCTAAAATTCTGCCACTGAGCGACTCCGAGTTTTTAGGTTGTCTGACACCCTCATTATTTTCTTTTGCCTATAATTTATTAATTCCTGGACTATTTGCGTATCACTTAACATATTCTGTGTCAGCAAGCCCTAAGGAATCCAAATATCTCAATTTAAGGGAGCTAGGTGGCTGCGTTCAAAATGTGCATTTTCTACCACCTCCTGTTCACTTCAATCCCCAAGTGGTGTCTGGGTACTGTCATGTTTTCAAACGTAAACCCATCTAATGTCATCTTTCCTAATAAGCGTTTTTCAGGTTTTTAAAACCTAACTCTGGGAAGGGTAGTGTTTTTATCACTGTCCGTCTGAAAAAAAGTTAGTGCATGTGGCCTTACACGCGTGATAGTAGTAATTGTATATCACGTTACGCTTGTTGGGGGTGGCATTAATAGCGAGACGCGTGTTTAGTGTTGCATGCGTTCCTGATTTTCAGCCCTCCCTTCTTTCCATCCTACATCCATCTGTCCATTCGTAGTGTAATTAATTTAGGTCATACGCAGTGTGCCTCTCAATGTTTTTTCTTAGAAATGCAATACCCGTTTTAATGTGTTGTGGAAACGCTTGTATTATGCAGTGGCTTGTATTTAACGTGGAAACGTTACAATTTGCAGACAAAGCATAAACAAAGGGGATTTCGAGTACTGTCATTGCGACAGCACTGTTCTTTACCATTCTTCTTCCTTTTATAGAATTATTTGTTAGGCTTTACATTTACCTGATAATTTATATATATGTGGATTAGAATATTTCATGACATCTCCCCTCTTAAAACAGACATCTTATGTCAGTCCTTTATTCTATATACACATAGATAAATGTAAGTCAACTTGACTTTACTCTGCTGTTGTGCTATCCTGGTTTTATGTAGTTGGGTCCATTCAGAGTAAGCACTACTCATGAAATCTGCCTCAGACCTCTACAACCAATAATATTTTTCGGTTATGTTACTGAACAGCCGCAAGTGTGACTGCTTGTCTTAATGCTGCTTCATAACCTTTATTCACCCTTTCTCTTCTCTGAGTCTGCGCAATGACATGTCCAGAGAACATTAGATTTTCCTCAAAATGTACGTTATGAGGAGATAACATATACCTGGTGATAGCAGAGTTTTCGTAGTGACTCCTATAATCTTCTTATTAACCTGTATGAAACATTCGGAATATCCTCAATCAAAGAGGCAACTCAGGGATTCATTACGTTCCTCCGAAATGTTTACATCCAACAAGTTTGTCTGATCTCAGGTTTTACTGGAATCTGATAGTATCCTTTACTCAGATCCACCCTTGAGAAATATTTAGCTTTATTTAGTCTGGCAAACAGCTGATTTGTATCCGGCAATGGATCCACCTGTCCTTCTGTAATAGCATTCAGTCTCCTGTAATCTATACAGAGTCTATGTTCTCCAGAGGGTTTCCTTAAAAGTACAACACTGGAACTATACGAGGATTCACTGTGTGAAATAATTCCTTCCTTCAACAAATAGTCTATCTCTTCCTTCAAAGCTGTCTCCTTAGCAAAAGGAATCGAATAAGGCTTCATACAGACAGGTGTGGGGTCTATCAGTTTCATATCATATTCCAATACGTTTGTATGCCCCGGTCGGTCTGTTAACACCTCTGTATGATTATCTAGAACCTGTTGCACTCTCTCCTTCTGACTTTTCGTTAAATGCGTACTGATTTTCACCTGTGCCGCTGTCTCACAGGGGTGTAATGGATATTCAAATGATGAAAGTGGTTCCTTCTTCATCTCCATTGCAATGGACAAGGTTAGCAAGTGTGTCTCTTCCTGATGTTCTCTTTCCAAATATTTCTTCAGGAGATTCACATGATAGATTTTTTCTTTCCCCTTCTTATCTATCTTATAATTGGTTCTAGACACCTTCTCTAGAACTGTATATGGCCCTTGCCATCCAATTTGTAACTTATTCTGACTACCGGGGAGAAGAAGCAGTACCTTCTCTCCCACAGCCAAATTTCTATCTTTAGCTTTCCTGATATAATAAGCAGCATGTTTCTTCCTGGCTTGTTTCAAATTTTCATTGGCAAGTTTCCAGCCAGTTTTTAAACGAGTGGTCAGCTCATTCACATATTGGTATGAAGATGTAATATTTTCCTCTGCCTTTTCATCAGTCCACGTTCTTAACAGCGTTACATGTGGAGCTTTATTTTTGTGGACCTATTTGTCCATGCACCGGTATGGTCTCTTCCACTTGAAGCTCTATAGTGATGATTTTTCTTCCCAGAATTATCATGCACAAATCGACCGCTACCAATTCTTTTCTTGGGGTTGTCTCCCCACTTAGAATTCTTGATGAGAGATTTCCTCTCTACATCCTCTTCCTCCAGTTTGTTTAAGTCCGATTGAGGGATTGTCGGCTTATCCTGGGGTAAGACATCTTTTTGCACTCTCTGCATAGTGGCCATTGTAAAACAGTTAAGTGAAGCTTGTCCGTGAAAAGGGGCTTCCCATTTCATTTGGTCCACTTTATCAAATTTATATTTCTTTTTATTGTCAGGCCTAATTTTGCCCCGTGGCATGTCCAGGTCCTGATCAATGTTCCCACTTGGGGGTGTTCCCTCATGTGCTATGCTACACCTTTCTACAAAATTCTCAATGTCCCATCTTGCCTTGGGCCAATAATAATTGTGAGCCACCTTTTGGATGATGGTACCTATTTTCTCATGGTCCCCATCTGGTTTCACATGTAGGCTCCTTATTAATTCTGCCCTATATCTTTTAGGAAGTACCAGCTGTCCCTGACCCTTGGATCTAGCTCCAGTCTTCCTATACATCAACTTGTTTTTCATGTAAAAATCTCCCTTGCCTGGAGTTGTATGACAAGTTGACAATTTCCTGAAACAAGGCTTGAGGGTCTTATCCCCAGCCTGTGCCTTCCTCATTTCTTCTGGAGTGGTATCTAACATAATATCCTCCTCCTGTCTTGAGGTCGACCTGACCTGAAGGGTTGCCATATACACAGGTTTCCTTCTACAATGGTCAGTGTCATGATTGTTCATCTTACAATTTTTACACCACCTTTTCCCTTGGTTGAAAGATTTTCTTTCATCATATTTCCTTTCATCGAATTGTGGGTTTTTATTTTTATTGTCATACCGTGGCCTATCAAATTGGTGCTTACCTTTGTTTTGATCCCTAGGATCAAATTTATTAAAGTTCTGTGGTGCCCTAAAATTTTCCACCTGTTTCTTTTTATTACCTGATACTTCTGCTTGAGCCGCCTGATACCTTTCTGCAACATTTAGCAACTCACCCAGCCTCTCTGCACCTTGTTCCATGAGAAACTTTCTCAGGTCTGGAGCCATGGACTCTCTTAATTGTTCTATAAGGACCATTTCCTTAAGATCTTGGGTTTTCCCCAGAGAAGTCCATTTCTCCAAGTATGTCTCTAACCGTGCAGAGAACTGGTGATAGGTTTCACCTGACAGTAGTTTAGCATTCCTAAATTTTTTTCTGTAAAATTCTGCGTTCTTCTCATATCTTAACAAAAGAGCCTGCTTTAGCATGTCATAATTTTCCTGATCATCTCTGTGCATTTTGGCAAAAACTTCATAAGCTGCCCCACGAAGTCCTTGAGATAACTTTAAGCTCCACCTTTCTCTCTCTAACCCATATGTGGTAGCTAATAATTCGTATCTATTTATATAGCTCTCAATATCATCGTCTTTCTCAACAAAATGATCTAAATGAAAGTTCATAGCTGAGGTTGAGGCTCCCTGAGTAACCGTAGCATCAGAGGCAAAGGGACTGGCACCATTTTCAGGAGCATGGCCTTGAAACTCAAACTCCCTTAGTCGTAACTCATGTTCCCTTTGTAATCTTTTCTCCTCCTTTTCTGCTTCCCTCTCTGCAGTCAATCTTCTTTCTTCTGCTTCCCTTTCTGCAGCTAATTTCTTCTCTTCCCTTTTTGCAGCCTGTCTTCTTTCCTCGGCTTCCAATGCTTTAGCCTCTTTGTCAGCCTCAATCTGCAACCTCTTAGCCTCAGCCTCAATCTGCAACCTCTTAATTTCCTTTTCAGCCTCTAACCTTCTTTCGGCCTCTTTTTCTAATCTTCTTTCTTCCCGTTCAATAAATTTGTCACATTCAGTAGTGACATAGGTAATCATAACTTGCCCCTCTAATCCCAACTCTTTTGCAGTCTGTACAGCAGCAGATCGAAATTTGGCCAGGTCCGCCATTTTCTACCAGGTAATTAAATAAAATATCTAACTAAACAATATAATCTGTAATTATATATCCAATAGACAAAACAGGCACCAAGAGCTCAACCTTATTTAATTCCACCCAAGGATACCTTTTAACTTTTTATATTCCCTGAAGTGAATTACCCCCAATATTTATACTAGTAAAGGATTCAATATCCCGGACCGGACCCCAATATATGTGGTAAAGTGGGATGATATAAATATTTATAGGGGACTTAGTGTACTGACTGAGATCAGCTGTGAAGGTATCTGTATCTAATATGTGTAGTGTTTTACAGATAACCTTACTTGCTGCCACATATGTATACCTCAGTCAGAATTATTCTGGAATATTGTGATGACTACGTTATATGTCTAGGGTATGTATATGATGAAGTGTAAGTCACAACAACAACAGACAGATAAACAATGTAATTTATTCCACCACACTTGACAATACTGTGACACTCACAAACAGTCAACACTCTAGAAGACTATCTTAAAAGATTCAATGATAAATTTCAGATATATACAGATGTATTGATTTTTTCTACAATAGTGATCCTGATTCAACTACACAGTGAACCAGGCAATATTATAACATGTAATTACAAATATTATGTACACAGTGATAAATGTGGTCTGTGCATTGACATACAATATTAGTAATCTATGTGTGTGAGTTGTGATGTGGTAATATGAGGTAATACTGGTTTTGTTCTTCAAGATATGTTCTTATTGGTCATCATGACTGCATGTGCTTGTGTATGTTGGAACTAGTATTGGAGATGGTCTCAGTTCCGAACATTAAAACAATTAATTGCCCCTCTTTAATTAATACAATTCATTTTAAAAGGAGGGGTACAAATTGTTGAGCTCTGTTGGCCACGAAGGGCTTAACTTTCGTGATGGCGGCAGGCAAAGACTCCTCTGCTAGACTTCTTCACTGGTTCTGAAGACACCTCACTGGTTACTACAGGGACCAAAGAGTATGTTGTAGCCTCTGGATTCAGCAAACGCTCAGACCAGGTGCGGCTTCAATAACTAGGACCACAGTCCCTGAAACAAGAAGGATGTACCTCCTACTTCAGAACTAATTTATACTATCTGGCTAGACTGAGCACAATACATCACAAACACAGAGTTCAGAGCTTTAGTTTAACTGCTATCTTCTTCTGAAGCAGCTTACTCCAGTATTAACCTCCCTAATGGTTACTACGCCTCTGCACTTTCAGCTATAAGTCCTTCCATGTCATAAGGTAGGTGTCAGGGTACTATGTGGTAATTCCATGTAGTTTGACTTTTCTCCGACACCTTCTGTTCAGGTTGGATCAATATATATATATATATATATATATATATATATATATATATATATATATATATATATATATATATATATATATATATATATATATATATATATATATATATATATATATATATATATATATATATATATATATATATGTATATATATATATATATATAGGCCTTGCCTTATGTTCGCTACTGAACTGCACACATATACAGACATAAATTATCAATGTACATTCAATTTTCATTAAAAAGAGATCAAATATTTCAACCTACCACAATTCAAGGAAATAAACACAGTTACGTTGACTAGCAATGAATGTAGGCACAAATACTGGCACAAATTCCCATCTGCTTATGTTCCAGGCTTTTATTTAGCAAAAATATGAGCTGGCTTCAACGCACTGTTGCTTTATCAAGCTTATTTGAACTAGTGGTCTCGAACTAACGCTATCAATTAACTATATTAACAGACCTAACCAATCAGGCCATTTCTACCCATCGTTTGAAAAAAAGTACTCTTACTTCCGTCTCCCTTGACAACAAAAGATAGCATTTATAGTCCGACTAATCGTGTTTAGCCTTACATATCATTCCCTCCAATCAATTCAAATGTAACTTGTGGCCTATTTCCGTACAATGGTGGTCTAAAATTCTGCCACTGAGCGACTCCGAGTTTTTAGGTTGTCTGACACCCTCATTATTTTCTTTTGCCTATAATTTATTAATTCCTGGACTATTTGCGTATCACTTAACATATTCTGTGTCAGCAAGCCCTAAGGAATCCAAATATCTCAATTTAAGGGAGCTAGGTGGCTGCGTTCAAAATGTGCATTTTCTACCACCTCCTGTTCACTTCAATCCCCAAGTGGTGTCTGGGTACTGTCATGTTTTCAAACGTAAACCCATCTAATGTCATCTTTCCTAATAAGCGTTTTTCAGGTTTTTAAAACCTAACTCTGGGAAGGGTAGTGTTTTTATCACTGTCCGTCTGAAAAAAAGTTAGTGCATGTGGCCTTACACGCGTGATAGTAGTAATTGTATATCACGTTACGCTTGTTGGGGGTGGCATTAATAGCGAGACGCGTGTTTAGTGTTGCATGCGTTCCTGATTTTCAGCCCTCCCTTCTTTCCATCCTACATCCATCTGTCCATTCGTAGTGTAATTAATTTAGGTCATACGCAGTGTGCCTCTCAATGTTTTTTCTTAGAAATGCAATACCCGTTTTAATGTGTTGTGGAAACGCTTGTATTATGCAGTGGCTTGTATTTAACGTGGAAACGTTACAATTTGCAGACAAAGCATAAACAAAGGGGATTTCGAGTACTGTCATTGCGACAGCACTGTTCTTTACCATTCTTCTTCCTTTTATAGAATTATTTGTTAGGCTTTACATTTACCTGATAATTTATATATGTTGATTAGAATATTTCATGACAAAGCGTTAGTTGGACACCTGCATAGGGAAGCAGAAATACAACTCGTAATAGTTACCCAGAGACTTCTTTATGAGATGCAATTTCAAGAAGATTTGCGTAACATGTTGACTGCCCGACTTCCTTGGAATCGAAATACGGTGAACACTTGCATACACCAGCGACGATTTCGCCGAGGTGTACGTAACGTGATGCAACCACCAGGGAATTATGAGATGTGTCCCGCTGACGAAAACCGAGCCACAAAAAAGGTCCACCTATAGTCTGGCGTAGTCGCCGGGGTTTTGACCCGTGGTCAAAGAGCTCTCAGAACCACTACAGAGAGTCGTGGCCGCATCAAAAGATTTTCCTACCAGCATTAAAGGCAACCCGTCCGCGTAAGAGTGACAGACTAATTATCTCCCTTTCCCAACGACAGGAGAACGAAAAAGAAAAGAAGTGAGAGTGGCGGTAACAAATTCAAGCAGAAATGAGGGGTGGGGGTTTAGCTCCATCCAGTGCCCAACAATTTATAACACATTTAGTCACACTACCTTCGCACAAGATTACTCTTGGCAGAGATACAGATAGAAGAATGATGGTGCTTCTACCTCGAGGGAGTCTTCGCAAGATATTTCAGAAGTCAAGAACAATGCTCAATGTGTCTTAGCAATGTTAAATTTTATCTGCCCGACAACTTTTGTGAAAAGGCATTATATAATTAATTTAGCTTGCACAAGCCCGCAACTCATTTAACAGTAAAATTCTTATTATTATTTCGCTCTATATATGAAAATATTGATATAGTAAAGATGCTGATTCATCCGTGTGCACTTCTCTCTGTAATAGCTAAATCAACTATGAATTTGTAAAACAACATATAACAAATTTAATGATCAATTACTTTGGAACAAATGAAAATAAATATGAACTGGTGATCACCAAAAAAAGGTTTCGTCATTGAAATCGGCTTTAGGAAGCTTAACTGTAGAATATAGGTCAATGAGTTCTGTTGTGTTGACCTGCTAAAAATTTCACTTAGCTTCCAAACTGCTGAAGTGTTGATGCTGCTGTTTCCGTCACTTCGTCTCTGTGGCGAGGTCACTTCTCCTGGTCAAGGCAGGTATCTTAACAACCCATTGAATGTAGGTTTCTAGTGTTGATCGCAAGCTTTGAACCTCAGAACAGCAGTACAGCTGGTATCGTAGAATCGAACCTCAAATGGTCTCGTAAACTTGCACCACCAACTTTAGAGGGAATACAAGAACAAATTCGACTGCAAGCCTTTGTCTTCCTGATATTAATCAGGTGCCTTTCCCGCTTTCCGTCAACCGAAATTTTTCTCTGAATTTTTACTCTTCCTGAGAATATCATATAACTCAGGGGATATAATGAAAAACCCAAATTCTTTTGGTTAATTTACTGTTAAAATTTCGACTGGACAGCGGAAAGTGGCTTGTACCTGAAGGAACATTTTTAAGCATACATACAACTTATTACCAATCATAATAAATATATACATATGATATCATTATCATCCCTGCTCCACTTGGAGTCTGGGGTTACCTCTGTTTTTGGTTCCCTGAGAGAACTAGCACCCTTGGAGCATATGATGGGTTTAGCGAGAAGATGACTTACTACACAGCTTTCATCTACAGCTACCATCTATAACTCTGCAGTTAACTACCTGACTTGTCCTGTGCTATCCCTACCACTAATTCACCAGTTCTCTTCTCGATTTCTGGGAAATATATTTTTGTTTTCTATTTAACTTCCATCTCGCCACAATACCATGTTTTATACACGGTGGGATAAACGAGATGAGGTACGTAGGGTATGTCCCACTATGACAGCGGTCGGCAACTTGAGGTAAATTACAGGGGTAATAATTGAATTTTCTGGGGGGACGAGCAAACATAGTTGGGCAGTACTACTCCTTTGGTCCTCTCTTCTCTTCTCCCCTCCCCCCACCAAAGATCTTGGCTTTTGGACTCAGAACAAGCCGCAGTTTGAAGAAATGATCAATGGTAGAAGTGTGAGTTTAGCCATTAAATTAGCTAGGATTAGAATTGCAAACAGTAGTTTTACCTAGTTTGTCTTGTATATAAATAAAACAACCTGGATTGTCGTCCGTGTTCTTTGCCCATCAATGTAACAAGTAGCTCCTGCAGGGCGGGGTAACGAAGATGCATCACACTTTTGACACGGAGTATTGATAAAACCTTGTCGCCGACCTCTGAATTAGGACAAAGGACAGAAAAGTGGCCTACGTTAGGACCACAATGTCTTTTTTCAAGAACAAACCAACAACAGTTGTAAAGAAAAGACAGTGGGCACTGATCAAAATGCGTTAAAATAAAAATAACATAAAAAATACTAGCAGTGAAGTTAAATGACTTGTTACTTTTGTAAAACCTCAATAAGAAACGCCCAGACAGACAAACCGACAGACAGACTGACGAATAGACACATAGACTGACACACAGAGAACGAACGAACGAACGAACGAACTTTATTTTCGAAGGGTAAAGAATTGGACGCGCAGGCCCGTCTAACATTCTGCCCTTCCACTCTCATTAATCTTGCATACTATATCCTTTCATTACCACATGATGCTTTAAGCATTAATTTAAAGGCATGCAACATTATAAAGTTACCATAACAGCATTCATTTACAGTATGCAAGCATAATAAAAAAAATGAGTAGGGTTTTTTTTTTTTTGAAACAAACAAGCTAGTAAATGGGGGAAAAAAGTAATAATAAAATAAAATAAATAAAACAATAAATAAAAATAAATAAATTCTGTATACCGACCCTCACTCATGCGGTCAATCCGTCTACAATTAATCTGTATTTTTGGTATGCTGGTACATTCTCACGACTCACATTTCTAAAGTACAGTATTATGTGGGTACATTCACACATACATTACATTATTGTTACGCACAAATAATTACTTTTTTCAAAGCCTTTGTATGATCATTTTTCGTATGTATGATCATTTTTTGACTGAAGTGTGTATTATGTTTTTTACAGTCAAAGGGACATAATCCGAGTTATCGAGACTACAATTTTTTAGGAGTTTGCCTTCTCTTGTATAGAGACACGTTCGGTCTATAATTTCTTGAACGAAGCGTGACCATATCTCCTTATTTGGTAGTATCAGTCAACTGTTGTAGATGCCTGAAACCTTTCTTAACGCTTCTGTTCATGACCATAAAAGGCGCGACTGTGTAAGACTTTTATCTCGAATGTTCTTAGAATCGTCTTATTGTGAACGGCGACTCAGAGATCGTCGCTCTGCGCATGTCTCGACTTGGTTTTCTTTTGTTGTTCCGCCCAGCTCGGGCAGTTAAGAAATGGTCTAAGTAGCAGACGCGACCTGCGTCTTGTGATTTTCTGAGGGAAATACATTGTCTTTGTGAGTTAGTTAGCTAACTAGACTATTTCCCAGTATTATTCAAGCCTGCCTGGAGGCATATGTTCATGGTTGATTTTCCGAAAGAAGGTAATTCCTCTTGTATCGAACTTTATGCTATCATCTAGAGGTTCGTCATTTTGTCGCCTTTTTGCTCGCCTGTGTGATTCAAAATGGAGAGGTACTTTGACTAGGATTAAGTCACCGGTATCTTTATACCTGAACTAGTTATATATATGGGTCGCTCTAGACCAACAAGACTATTGTCTGTGTTCCAGGATTCGTTATATCAGAGATCACGTCCAAGTCAGATGGTTAGACTTAGGAAGGTTATAAAGGTCGAGCTGACCTGTAATCCATGTATGCTATTCACGTGCAGACAGTAAACGGACTTATTGTATACATCTGATCTGCTAGCATCAGGAAGGGAATAATTATTATTGTCTATGATCATTGAAGATCTGCAGCTGACACTGTTGCAGAAGTTATATATATTATTTATAAAGCTTCACGAACCAGAACTTTATGATATCTGTTTACCATACAACTATGGAGTATTGAATCCTACATGACTATCAGTTAATATGATTGTGAATGCTGCATTCGTTATACTGTGCTGATGATGACATAAATATCATGACTGTTTTGTGGCGTGCAATAAATGGTATAAAACTAAAGCGAAGTTACCATTTCTATGACTCTACACGTCATGTTGCCTGTGGTGTACCCTGTGAACTGTTCTACTGCAACACACACAGCAACATTCTAAATCAGAGAAGACACCTACATCTTGCACTTTAATACCAGGTGTCGATAGGGGTGGCAAGTTATCATTTCAGCTCAAACCCACCCTTATCATTTTTGGTGGCCATATGTTGGTTTACTCTGATACCAGCTATCAAGGGGGTCAACAAACCCAGACATCATCAGCAGACTACAAGACAACGTTGCAGTTTCTATTCATCACCTTTGATGAAATTTTTTTGAAAGACGCGGCATTACTGACAGTTGTTGATATTTTGAAACTACCCGGCGCTGCTCGGCAGTATTGAAGTTTGTCTACAACTAGAAGGACAAGTACCGAGCGAATGGATTTCCTGATCTGTTAAGAAGAAGGACAAGTGCCGTAACAACTGTTCCGGTCTCAGAAGTCAATTTGTAGAATTCAGAAGGTCAAGTTCAGAAGCTGTTTCCTGTCAGAAGCTCATTTCCCTCGTCATGGCTGTCTATGGGAGCAGATGTTAATCAACGTTGGATCTTTATCCTCAGAATGCTGACGACATCCTGTTCTGCACCGTGCTGACGTTTGGGACATATAGAAGTTAAGTGGCCTGTTTTGTTTGTGAACTGTGCCCTTATGTTCTAACTGAGCCTTCTGTCTATCACATTTTCACACTATTTACATGTTTATATGTTATATGTTATTTGTATTTGTATATTTATATGTTTATATTCAGCGGGTTTTCTCGGTTGGGCGGTGTCTTTCAGTAGAAGATACCACGTCACAGAGGTTCTACTGTTAGCGTTTTCGTTAGGGACTGTGCGAATTTCCTACTGTGAAATTTGCTAGCGACAATCGTTGCTATATCTGTTTAGTTGTGACGAGTTGTGCTTTATTTTTGTTTCTTGTATATTTTTTTTTCTTTTTCTTTTCTCTCTTTCTTTGTGTTTTTTAGTTTCGATTTCGATTGTTTGTATTTGTAGGTCTCCCCTATCTATTATTCAGTTCTTTAAGTATATTTTTGTGTATACACTGTAGCGTCATTTGTTTGTCATATCTTCGCATTTTGTCATCACATTTCTTTTTAGTTTCGCTGTTTATTTATTTGACTTATGCGAATGTTTTCATATTGTTTGATCTTTGTTATTGTTTACATTGACTCTGATCTTTGTTGTTGTTTACATTGACTTTGATCTTTGTTGTTGTTTACATTTGACTTTGATCTTTGTTATTGTTTACATTGTTGGTGACCTTTGTTATTGTTTACATTGTCTTGTTATTGTTTGCATAGTTCTTGCATAGTTAGCTTTCACTATTGTTACATATATGCTCATGCACTATTGATCTATAGTGCACTTATCATAACTAACTGGTGGTTTGTTGCTTATGCACTATTGTAGTGCAGTTATGATAAATAACTGATGGTTATGCACTGATTTGGGTAGTGCACTGATAATTAAGAGGTGACTTGTGATATTATTATACATTTGATAATACAAGTTGGTGTCAAGTCTTGTTGCCCACAGAGATTGGAGTAAACATATTGATTACACAAGCACTTTATTAAGTCTTGTTGCTATTAAGATTGAAATAAGATAATTAATTATTTCAGGTTCTGTACTCACATTTTAGACATCATGTCTACATTTGAGTACTTTATTGAGCAGGGTAAAGCCCTTGGGAAGACAGGTGATAAATTAGAAGAATTTGCGACTGTTCAATATGCCAAGGCATTGAAGTCGGAGGAAAAGAAAATGAAAGAACTAACTGAACAAAAGAGAATAGATGCTGAAAATTTAAAACTGCAGATGCAGGTAGATGAAAAGAGATTACAAATGGAAATGGAAAAACAAAAAAGAGAAGCAGAATCACAGGAGAAGAGACTTCAGGCTGAGGTTGAAAATAAGAGACTTGAAAAAGAAGCTGAAAATAAGAGACTTGAAAAAGAAGCTGAAAATAAGAGACTTGAAAAAGAAGCTGAAAATAAGAGACTTGAAAAAGAAGCTGAAATTAAGAGACTTGAAATAGAGGCTGAAAATAAAAGATTAGAAAAACAGGCTGAGGCTGAAGAAAGAAAGTTACAGGCTGAGGCTGAAGAAAGAAGGTTACAAAGAGAAGCTGATGAGAGAAAAGCAAAAATGGAGCATGAAGAAAAACTCTTAGCTTTGGAGTTAGAAAAGTTGAAGTTATCTAGTAATGCTAATGATGCTAATAAGGTATCATCTGCTAATAAGTCTAATGCTGTTGATTTCAAGCTTAATTTACCAGCATTCAATGCTTCAATTGATGATATAACATTTTATCTAGATAGATTTGAAAGTGCATGTAAGGTGCATAATATAGATAAAACATTATATGTTTATCATCTGTCCAAGATACTTAGAGGTGATGCTTTGACTTTATTGGGTATGGTAGATGTGCCTGACAAAAACAACTATGAGGTTGTCAGGGCGGCATTGTTAAAGAAGTACCAACTTAACGAGGACGGATATCGTCTTAAATTTAAAAACATGTTACCAGAAACTGGAGTTGAATTCTCTGAATTCATCTCAGGCATCCGTCTTACTTTTTTACGATGGGTTGAGTTGTCTAAAACAGAGAGTACATTTGAAGCTCTTATGGACTTACTACTTAGAGACAAGGTTATGTCTTCTGTTAATGAAGCTTTTCTTTCTTTTCTTCATGAGCGTAAGCCTAAAAATATAAAAGAAATGGAAGAATACTGTAGCCAGTATGTTACTGCGCATCCTCACATAACCATTAGCAACTCTAAAGTAAAAGAAGGTCTGCCAGTTGCTTCGGCAGCACCTTATGGCCCAAATTTTATGCGTAAATTTCAGGGTAGCCAGCAAAATTTCAATAAAAAGAGTAACCGTAATTATGCCCAGAATCATAGTAATCAATTCCAGGGTGATTCTTCTTCCCAGAACTGGAGACATCCTAATACTACACGTTATTCTACTCCGGTTAACTTTAGAAATTTTCACAAAGGTAATCGGTATAGAGGAAAATATTTTTCTCAGAGACCTCAATACCAGGATAATAGAGGTTCTCAACAGTATAGAGATGGTAATGACAGTTATGGAAACTGGAACTCAAACCAGGATAAAAATTACAGTAGGGACTTTAATGATAATTGCAGAGGCAATAATGGTCGCGGTAGATCGCAACATAAGAGAAAAAAAATATCAACAGACAAACTCTGTTCAACAAGAATCTCAGGGAGTAGATAAACAGGTTAATGATAATAAAGACCATAATGCCATCGGATGCTCATCTTTTGATTTTGGTAGAGCAAATAAATGTATCCAATGCAGTACTTTATTTGACCCGAAGACCGTTACTACTTTAAGCTGTGGTCATCCTTTGCCCGCTCTTCCTGCTAATGTTGCTCATGATGGGAGAGGTTCTCTTATATTACATAAGGGGCTTGTAAATAGTAATCCAGTCTCAGTGTTGTTTGACTCTGGATGTACTACTGTCGGGGTTAGGCAATCTCTTGTAGATCCATCCTGTGCTACAGGAAAGGTCATCAAATGTGTCACATTTGGTGGCACGTTGGAAAAGTATCCTACTGCTATAATACATATTGCTACTCCTTTCTTCACGGGAGAGGTCCACGCGTGTCTACTTCCAAACCCTATTGCGGACCTTATTATTGGTCGTATTCACGGAGTTAGGGAATGTACCCCACAGCAGATTGCTGTTTGGGAAGAGCAAAACATTGAAGCTACCAATGCGGTGGTCACAAGAGCACATGCTCTGGATCCACCTCAAACTTCATTAACTAATAATGATGAAGTAAATGACCAAGATAGTCACTTGACTATTACACGTGACTCATTTATCAAATTGCAAGAAGAAGATCCTTCTTTACAAAAATTCTTCATTCTAGCAAAAAAAGGTGATCCTAATCAAAATACTAATAGAAAATCTTGGATTTCTATGAAGAACGGCGTACTTGTACGTATGGTACAAGACTCGACTACGTCCACTCATTCACAAATTCTTGTGCCTAAGAGCATGAGATTGCAAATATTGCAACATGCTCATGACTCGCAATGTGCTGGACATATGGGTTTTTCCCGTACAAAGTCGAGAGTTCTTGCGGCTTTCTTTTGGCCATTTGTGAGCAAGGACATACGAATGTACTGTCGCTCTTGCAAAGTATGTCAGGAGGTCAAATCTAAAGGACCACGACATGCTGCGCCTATCCAGGCTGCTGACATTCCTATTCGCCCTTTTCAAAAAATGGCAATAGATATTATCGGTCCTTTTAGAATTAAGTCGGCTAGAGGACATCAATTTATCCTTACATGTGTCGATATGTGCACACGTTGGCCAGAGGCAATACCTCTCAAGAGCATCTCAACTGCTGACATCGCAGACGCTCTTTGGCTGATATTTTCTCGCTTGGGTTTTCCCGGAGAAATATTGTCAGACCATGGCACTCAACTTATATCAGACACTATGTCACAGGTAATGTCTATGCTACACATTAAAAGGTCTCTCAGCAGTATCTATCACCCAATGTCTAATGGGTTAGTCGAACGTTTAAATAGGACTCTGAAAACTTTACTTGGTAAAATAACTGAGGATCATCCTCAGGATTGGGACAGGGTCTTACCCGCGGCTCTCTTTGCGTATAGAGAGGTCCCCAATGAACATACGGGGTTTTCCCCTTTTGAACTTGTCTTTGGCGCGCAACCGCGCGGCCCTATGTCTTTACTTCACGATCTAATCACTGCCGATAATATTAGCGATGAAACTCAATCTTCTTATGAGTACGTCATTGCTCTTAGGCAAAAGATCATCGAGGCATGCAAACTAGCAACTTCGTCTTCCGAATTTGCTAAAGAAAAGGCAAGGCAGTTTGCAAATAAGAATAGATGTCTACGACAACTTTGTCCAGGTGACAAAGCTCTCCTTCTACTTCCTTCAAGGGAGAACAGACTTCTAATTGCATGGAAAGGTCCATATGCAATAGTCTCCAAAATTTCTGATGTCGACTATGTTGTCGATATTGATGGAAAGCATAAAACTTTCCACATAAATATGCTCACGGAATTTCATGAAAGACCAGACTATTTGCAGCCTATTTTCCAGGCAACGGACAATTCTCAAGCACCTCATGGTCAGTACTCATCTCTGTCAGTTATACAGGATGAGGAAACTACTTTTTCTGATGTCAATCTTCCTCTTTCTATGGTCCCACTTTATTCTACGGAATCTTGGAAAAAACGTGACCGTTTCTCCAAATCTTTCCGCTGAGGAACATCGACAAGTTTCTTCGATGTTGCAAACATTTCAGGATGTTCTTACAGACATCCCGGGACACACACATGTCATTGAACATGACATTGTGCTAACTGATCATAATCCTATCAGAGTCAGACCTTATCCAATACCTATCCATTTCCAGTCTCAAGTCGAAAAAGAATTGGATGAAATGATACGTTTGGAAATCATTGAACCATCCACTTCAGCATACTCTTCGTCTATGGTTATTGTTCGAAAGAAGGATAATAACATTCGCATTTGCGTAGATTATCGCAAATTGAACCAAGTTACGAAGTTCGATGCTGAACCTATGCCTTCATTAGAAGAGCTACTCAATAAACTTTCTAATTCTAGATTCTTTACCAAACTAGATTTGTCTAAAGGTTATTGGCAAGTTCCTCTAACCGAACGTGCCAAACCTTTTACAGCTTTTTCTACACCCAGGGGTTTATTCCAATGGAATTTCATGCCTTTTGGTCTTATGAACGCCCCTGCTACATTCGTACGCATGATGCGGCGAATTCTCGCATATCGTACAGATGTCATAGCATACCTAGATGATATCTGTCTATTCAGTGATTCCTGGGAAGATCACTATTTGGGTTTATACGAATTACTGTCCACTCTTCGCGAGTATAACTTGACTGCAAAACCCTCTAAAGCCTTTATAGGATTTAGTGAGATTTCTTTCCTAGGTCATCGTGTTGGTCGTGGTCTTTTAAAGACAGAGGACCACAATGTTTCAAAAATACTTAACATTTCGGTCCCTAAGACGAAGAAACAAGTAAGGAGTCTATTAGGTTTGATCCAATTCTACGGACGATTCATTCCGAATCTGTCCTCCATTATGGCACCGCTTTCTACTTTATTGAAGAAAGGGTCGCCTAATCTGATCCGCTGGTCTAAAGAATGTCAATCCTCATTGGACCAGGTTAAAGCCCTATTTTCATCTCCACCTATTCTTAGGTTACCTACTATTGAGAAGACTTTTGTTCTTCGAAGTGACGCCTCGTCAACTGGGATTGGGGCAGCACTAATGCAGGAGTATTCTGATACTCTGCATCCGGTGATGTATATCTCTAGGAAATTAAATGCTGCAGAAAAGAATTACTCGGTTTTAGACCGTGAGTTATTGGCTATGGTATGGTCTATTCTGAAGTTACAAAGATTTCTTCTAGGCGCACATTTCATTGTGGAAACCGACCAGAAAGCGCTTACTGCTATTCAGAGCAAAAACTTGAAGAGCTCGAGGTCCACTCGTTATGCCATAGCTCTTCAACCATTTCATTTCTCGGTTCGAGCTATCCGTGGTTCGGATAATGTGATGGCAGACATTCTGTCCAGATGCCCACACGATTCCGCATGATTCTTCTGTCATATATATATATTTCCTGATATACAGTCCAATGTTATAATGACATGTTAGTAGATTATTTTTTTTCTCACTTTGTTGAGGGGAATTTATAACATTGTACCATGTAATTATCTAAGAAGGCTTAGTTAGTGATATACGGGCCAAAAGATCACTCGGCCACATTTAAACAATATATTTGCATAATTGTATTAAGAGATTTACCAGTTGTCTTTAAGATTTGTGTTATTGATATTTTCGCAGCACATCATTGAAGATGCGAGATTGTGTCCATTGTGGAACTTTGAGTATATCAAGTCCTGTCCTAGATTGGGAGCGGATGATGTCCACATCTTCTTCTATTGAATGTTTTATGTCAACGAAGATCAACACATGTATTACTTATTAATTACTGTTGCTTTATATAATGTAATAAAATAGTGCGGTATATTAATATATTACACCGCTATTTGCAACACATTGTATGATATCATAATAATATATTTAATTTCATATATTGGTATGAGAATAATTTGACTTTCATTATGATGTTGCCATCATTGTGGCGTGTGTTGGTGGCACCTTCCTGGAATATATAAGCGTATACTTAGATAAATTTTTTCTCTAAGGATCTGAGATATGATCTCAGTGTCGCTCCATGCGTTGAGCTAATTTGTTAGGTATATATCCGCGCATCATACGTGCGTTAGGAGCCTAGATTTTTCCGGCTCCAGGATTTAAAAAAAAAATGTTTCATTTTTTTTTCCCGGGAGGGTGCGGTAATGTTACGCACAAATAATTACTTTTTTCAAAGCCTTTGTATGATCATTTTTCGTATGTATGATCATTTTTTGACTGAAGTGTGTATTATGTTTTTTACAGTCAAAGGGACATAATCCGAGTTATCGAGACTACAATTTTTTAGGAGTTTGCCTTCTCTTGTATAGAGACACGTTCGGTCTATAATTTCTTGAACGAAGCGTGACCATATCTCCTTATTTGGTAGTATCAGTCAACTGTTGTAGATGCCTGAAACCTTTCTTAACGCTTCTGTTCATGACCATAAAAGGCGCGACTGTGTAAGACTTTTATCTCGAATGTTCTTAGAATCGTCTTATTGTAAACGGCGACTCAGAGATTGTCGCTCTGCGCATGTCTCGACTTGGTTTTCGTTTGTTGTTCCGCCCAGCTCGGGCAGTTAAGAAATGGTCTAAGTAGCGAGCAGACGCGACCTGCGTCTTGTGATTTTCTGAGGGAAATACATTGTCTTTGTGAGTTAGTTAGCTAACTAGACTATTTCCCAGTATTATTCAAGCCTGCCTGGAGGCATATGTTCATGGTTGATTTTCCGAAATAAGGTAATTCCTCTTGTATCGAACTTTATGCTATCATCTAGAGGTTCGTCATTTTGTCGCCTTTTTGCTCGCCTGTGTGATTCAAAATGGAGAGGTACTTTGACTAGGATTAAGTCACCGGTATCTTTATACCTGAACTAGTTATATATATATGGGTCGCTCTAGACCAACAAGACTATTGTCTGTGTTCCAGGATTCGTTATATCAGAGATCACGTCCAAGTCAGATGGTTAGACTTAGGAAGGTTATAAAGGTCGAGCTGACCTGTAATCCATGTATGCTATTCACGTGCAGACAGTAAACGGACTTAATGTATACATCTGATCTGCTAGCATCAGGAAGGGAATAATTATTATTGTCTATGATCATTGAAGATCTGCAGCTGACACTGTTGCAGAAGTTATATGTATTATTTATAAAGCTTCACGAACCAGAACTTTATGATATCTGTTTACCATACAACTATGGAGTATTGAATCCTACATGACTATCAGTTAATATGATTGTGAATGCTGCATTCGTTATACTGTGCTGATGATGACATAAATATCATGACTGTTTTGTGGCGTGCAATAAATGGTATAAAACTAAAGCGAAGTTACCATTTCTATGACTCTACACGTCATGTTGCCTGTGGTGTACCCTGTGAACTGTTCTACTGCAACACACACAGCACCATTCTAAATCAGAGAAGACACCTACATCTTGCACTTTAATACCAGGTGTCGGTAGGGGTGGCAAGTTATCATTTCAGCTCAAATCCACCCTTATCAATTATATAATAATATTTTAAAGTGAATATAATAATGATATTACATGGATATAAAACAAATTATTCACACACAAAAATGAGCGGAAGAGGAAAAGAAATGTTGACCTATGGATGAGATGTTGACAGGCAAATACTGTTTCTATGGGGGTAGATAATCAGTGTTGAGGAAGTGTTTGAAAAGTGCTTTGTTAAAAGAATATTGTGTAGGTAGGCTTTTTAGGTGGTGTGGAAGGCTGTTCCATAAGTAGGCACCAGAGTAGGCTAGACTCTTTTTGAACAGGTCGATCCTAGGTTTGGGCAGACGTAACTGATGTAATCGTTGTCCCTCCCTTCTACTGGTTTGTAACAATGATCTTAGGTACGACGGGGCATTGTTAGATAGAATTGTGTGAGTCAGCTTGGCTGTGTTGTAGAGAAGACGTTTTTTTAGCGACAGTATTTTGGGTTCTTTTCCTGTCCTTGTGTGTGGTGTCGTGCGATTATCGGTGATCAGACGCACTGCTCTCTTTTGCAGGGAGTGCAGTCTCTTCGAGGTGGAAGCAGGGCAACAATCCCATAGTGTAGAGCAGTAATCTAGATGTGTCTGTATATGTGAGGTGTAGAACAATAGTCTAGTGTCTGCGTCTAAGAAGTGTTTTATTTTGGCTAGCTGGTACGTCTTTTGTGCTATGTGTTTGGTTAAATTCCGTACATGGGAGTTCCACGTTAAGTGCTGGTCAATCGTGATCCCCAGAACTTTGTGTTCTGTTACATGTTCAATTTGTATTGATTCCGCGTGTAGCTGTAGCGATCTTTTGGTGCAGCTTAGGAGTTTCTGTCTGGTGGTAATCAACATAGATTTCGTTTTTGTTGTGTTTACTGGCATTCGATTCATATTACTCCATTTTGTTAGATTGTCTACATCGCTTTGAAGAGTCATTTCAAGTGCCACGCAGTCATTATCACTAGTGTAGATAGTACAATCATCTGCAAAGAGGTCACAAGTTGAATATTTTAGATGTAGTGGCAGGTCGTTGATGAACATTGCGAAGAGTAGGGGCCCAAGAATAGAGCCCTGCGGTACTCCTGTAACTACCTTCGAGAAATCTGATGCCGAGTTGTTGTGAAGCACTAACTGTTGTCGATCGGCCAGGAATGATTTGATGATGTTTAGTGGATTAGAGCCTATTCTGAGGGTTTCCAACTTTTGAACCAAGATAGTGTGGTCAATCATGTCAAATGCTTTCTTGAAGTCGACAAAAACAGCACCACATAATTTTCCATCATTTATGTTCGACAGCCAGTTGTCTGCCATTTTGGTGAGCGCTATGTGACAGGAATGTTTGGGTCTGAAACCTGACAGGCTATCAATGAGCAGTTTGTTTGTTGTTAAGTGTTGAAATGTGGTGTTGTAAATGTGTTTCTCTAGTGGTTTTGAAAGAGATGATAGAAGGGATATTGGTCTGTAGCTGTTGGGATCGCTATGTGAGCCAGATTTATAGAGGGGGTACACTTTGGCAGATTTAAATGCTGTGGGGAAGTAGTTGTGTGCAATACACAGAGACAGAAAGACAGACAGACAGACAGACAGACAGACAGACAGACAGACAGACAGACAGACAGACAGACAGACAGACAGACAGACAGACAGACAGACAGATAGACAGACAGATAGATAGATGGATAGATAGATAGATAGATAGATAGATAGATAGATAGATAGATAGATAGATAGATAGATAGATAGATAGATAGATAGATAGATAGATAGATAGATAGATAGATAGATAGATAGATAGATAGATAGATAGATAGATAGATAGATAGCCAGACAGACAGACAGACAGACAGACAGACGATAGATGGATGGATGGATGGATGGATGGATGGATGGATGGATGGATGGATGGATAGATAGATAGATAGATAGATAGATAGATAGATAGATAGATAGATAGATAGATAGATAGATAGATAGATAGATAGATAGATAGATAGATAGATAGATAGATAGATAGATAGATAGATAGATAGATAGATAGATAGATAGATAGATAGATAGATAGAGATAGATAGATAGATAGATAGATAGATAGATAGATAGATAGATAGATAGATAGATAGAATGAATGAATGAATATTTGAACACAGCTTCTCATTTCTACAACTGTACTGCACCTATCACCCACCACTGGCCCTGATCACTTCCTGCTTACAATCAAAAGAACAACTGAAAGAGTTGCTCAGCCTAGGAACTGCCCAACATCACGCAAGAAATCAAGTAAACGAACGGGAGAAATGAGTATTAAGATCTACAAGTTGAGAGAGCCAGAAATTAAGGCCAGATATCAGGGGCTTATTGCTACAGCGGCGAGAAACACAAAAGAACAACCTGATGACTTGGAAACCCTCTGGCTTAAATTCAAGGACATCATAAAGACAGCTGCTGCAGAAGCAAGTGGTGAAGTCCGACCTGGGAACAAGAGAAAGAGGACACCTTGGTGGACAGAGGAAGTCAAAGAAAAAATAAGAGAGAAGAAAATGGCATGGAAACAATACTTAGGAGCTAAAAACACAGCAGGACAAATAGAAAAATATAGAGAATATGTGATACTCAGAACAGAAGCAAAGAACAAGGTGCTAGCAGCAAAACAGAAGTCCTGTGAAGAATTTGGAGAAAAGCTAGAAAAAGATGCGCAAGAAAACCAGAAATTGTTCTATAAGACCCTAAAGAACATGAGGAAGGAAAAACAACGCCCTCTCAAATTTATAAAGGACAAACAAGGCAAATTGCTTACTGCCCCGAAGGAAGTAATGGAAAGATGGTGATAAACGTTAAGATTTCACCACTGATGACTGTATGATTTGGACACTGGACATCGATAAGTGTAGGATTACGGTCTTATCATAGGTGCAGGTTAATGGTCATCACATTGTTGACTGTAGTGTATTTGGTCATATAGATGAATGCTCCCTTGTGTAGTGATGAAGGAGATGGTCAACTCAAACCAATACAGTGAGGTGCATACACGACATCTTGTCCACCAAGTATTGGGGCCCTGACAAGGGACAGTGTTTGTATTGAGTGAGAATGCAGGTTACGCGAATGTATGGAATGTTCGTATGTTGACAAGTATAAGGCACTCATTCACTCATGTGTTAAAGTCAAAGATGTCTGGAACTGCTGTTGATAATTTCTTACACTTTTAATGGGCGTAAACTCCGACAACACGGTTACAGTCATAGGAACACGTTGACACAATAAGTCATTGGATACTTGACAAATAGGTGGCAACATCAAATATGCATACGTATAGCATGAGAGTCTAATCGAAACAGTATGCAAGTATATATATAATTCTGAATGTCTGTCGTTTCATGCCTCCACTGACTAATCGCGTCAGTTTGAGGTAACAATAATAATGTTCATCACAATGCTCCCTTGCAGAACCTCTGCTGACCAAGTCTTCAGGCTAAGTCTTTTTAGGCTATAACTTCACAGGGTTTTATAGTTATGCTGTCAATCATAAGTAACGAAGAGTGGACTCCAAAACAATGTAGGTCGTGATATCGCCATCAGATAATAAGATATTTCCGTTCTCTGACCGATGATTCACACAGACCCCAAAGTGGGATTCAAGATGGCGCAAGTCTCAGTGAGCGGCGCTCATACAGAAGATATCCTCACTATAACTGAAGGCTCCGTTCATATATTCAACTAGTACCTTGGGTTTTCATACCTCATAGAAAAGGGTTACACATGTCCACTCCTAGTGCTGCTAATCAAGGAATCGTCCATGTACGATCCATTAAATACATATATAACGATGATATGGCATCCGCCTCTCGTTAGCCCTAGGCAAAGTCAAGAAAATGTTCTCACTTTACCTTAGGTTTAGAAAACACTAATAACAGCACACGCCATTCCCTTGGCGTAAAGAATGTATTCTGGGGAGGAACCTAGACATAATAGACATACAGACGATGTCACCTTCCCCCAGAATTTCACAGCAAAGAACGAGTCTTCGGACTTCTGTCCGTCCAGCTTTCAGCAACCCAACATGACGGAAACCCCGCCTTGACGACCAATCGTCTGGGCATGCGCCAAAGTTTAACCCCTCAACTATTCAAGTGGGACAACCCCATATTTACATTTACTCGAATCCAAAGATGAGTATTCGCCCCTTAGGCTAAAGTTCTAACGAAACATATCTAAACCCAAAATCTTATACCAAATATTTTCAAACATAACAAGTATACAAACAAATAAATATCTTCCTATATATATATATCTCTATATTCATTGCCACCAGTAATCTGTTGGTAACAGATGGAAAGAATATTTCTCAGAACTCCTGGATGGTGAGCAAGGTCAAGCATCAGAAATGATAACCACTTGCACAGAAGAGAAAACAAATGGTGGTGAAGATGACATAAAGATGGAAGAACTGAAGGCAGAACTGGAGAAAATCAAGATGGGCAAAGCAGCAGAGAATGATGGTATTACACCAGAAATCGTTAAGTATATGGAAGCATCAGGCGGCCTATTACTCTTAAGGGTCCTACAGGCAGCGTGGGGCAACAAGACCATACCAAAGGATTGGGAGATTGCCATCATAATACCAATTTTCAAAATGGGTGACAATCGACAATGTGGAAACCATAGAGGCATATCCCTTCTCAGTGTCCCTGGTAAAATCTACTCTAGAATCCTAGAGCAGAGACTTCGACGCCTAGCTGAGCCACAATTGGAAGAGGTCCAGTGCGGATTCGAGCAAACGGAAGTACTCAAGACCTAATCTTCACACTCAGACAGCTGAGTGAAAAGGCCCTTGAGTATAAGTGTGAGATCCATCTTTGTTTCATAGATCTGGAAAAGGCGTTTGACAGAGTCCCTTGGAGCAAACTTTGGGACTGTTTGGCAAGGAAGAACATTCCAGCACCTCTGATTCATGCTATACAGAGCTTCTACAAGTCTTGCAGAAATTATGTGAGGACAGCAAACCATAAGTCAGAATAGTTCAGGACCACCACTGGTGCAAGACAAGGTGATATCCTGTCACCTTATCTTTTCATACTCCTCATGGACGATGTCATGAAGGTATGTAAGGAGAGAAGAAGAAAGTATTCAGTGGGGTACTGGAAGATGAGACAGGTCTGTATTTCAGAGCTGTCATTTGCTGATGATGTTGCCCTGATTGCTAAATCAGTAAGTTGTGGGGTAAGTTGTGAACATTTCTTTTACAAATGTGAATTAACATGTTTTCTTGCTTAGTGGTTATATATAAGGCTGTCAACCTCAACATATGAAAATAGTATATTCATAAACCACTACAGCAAGCGCTGGTGATTGTTTCTCGCTAGTCGTGCGGAAAACCCGACAGCAGATGTGACCCCAGACTCCGACTGGAGCAGTGATGATTACATCACATATGCCTCAATTGTATCATATCATTTTGTGAGATATGTAACTTGTTAATGTTAGTTCAGGCACAAATCATTATTCGCGCTGTCCAGACACATTTTCCCAGTTAATACCCAGAGGAATAGTTGTGATTTCTATTCATCTTTCTTGAGCTACGCTGTGTACTCAATGATTTAATTCTTCTGAGAGATTAACATTGGTGGGTGAACAACGAGAGGATGCGCCTGTTAAGCTTCCAACTCAGTGTACTTAGCAGAGGCATTTGTTTGTCTATTTTTCCAACAGTTCGTGGTACAAGACTACTTGTGGTTACAAGCTATCAGATGGTTCGAAGTACTGAAGTTACTACACCACTCGTGTGAGAGAAGTACAATCTTCACCAAGAAGTGACGAAAACCACGGCCACAGGACTCACCTAGAGTTTTCTTGTAAAAAAGGCGAAAGCAACGGATTTTGATAAATCCTCACCTACGTCTCCGTGACGAAAACTTGTTTTTACAGCAACATTTCACCAATCTTTCCATATTTATTTTAACTGTTAAACACTAATTCATTTTTACAATTGTTACACGTTGTTTTAAAACTAAACAATCATAGTCGCTTCAGTTTTTATATGCATGAAAGCAAACGTATGAGCCAGAATATTTAATATATATATAAATACCTAGAAAACAGAGCTATACCATTATAAGAGGAATTCGCTGAATTAACTCAGCTGGGGGTTTGAACGGGCTAAATACTATAATAGATATAATATAAAAAAAAACTATACAATAACGTGTCAGACACAGGACAAGGCGTTTGTCCTCCATGAGAAGTTATTTTCCAATCAACGTCATCACTAAACGACCCACCAAAAAAGCAAACGTCATATATCAATCTACAAATTGATTGGTTAATACAATAAAACCTTGGCCTCTACGTTCAATAATAGTGTACAAAAGTGTACTTATTAAAAATCTTACAATATCTCTCAGTTAAGTTCAGCGCCCATTTATGCGCAAACAACATTGTGACAATAAGCATATTGCAACACACACACAGGGATGGGCCCGTGAAACTATTATGTCATTATCGTCTTTGGGTTCTTGCATTCTTCAGACAGTGAAACAAAAGGGTCGCCAGCCGCTCAGACAAACGATATGGTTGTCCAACGAGGATCGTCTATTATCAAAGGTTGGCTAGGCGAGTCAAAAAGATAGACGTATTACCGCTGACCGGTGATAATGACTGGGTATTGTTACAATAATACCACAGTTCACCTGGTGGAACGTAAATAATTCTGCGTGTAAAACAGATACGTCCGTAGGGGAGTAGAGTATTTGAGACTTCATCCTACTAATCCAACATAGAGAGTAAAAGGAATGAAAAGGCATGATTTATGCAAAATAAAAGCGATTGGTGAGAAAAATGAAGGAAAAGAAATAATACTGCTGTAGGGCTGAAGGTGTGATAGATCACACAAAAGAGCCTGTTCAGACGTTATGTGGCAGTAGTAAATATGAGAGAACACGTGACAAATGAATTAAGAAATATGAGAGAATGACAAGTTACAGACAGTAACGTTACCAGGATAGACAGAATGAGAGACAATGATATCAGAAAACATTGTAGAAACTACATGCTGCATCAAGTATATAGAAGGACAGAAAATTATGAGGTTTGACCATCTCATGAGAATGGAGCCCGATAAATATCACACTACGCGTCTACAAGTTGGAGGTCAAGTTTCAAGGCACGGGGAAGACCAAGAGTCAGATGGATAGACATTATCACAGACATCCTACAACAACACGAGCTCACAGTAACCAGTGCGACACACTTGACTCGAGAACGCAAACTTGAGCTCCCCACTACGCTTCACGGGAACACTAGAACGAAAAAAAGCACAAGTAAAGGAAGACAAGTTACAATGAAAAGGAAAACATTAATAATTATGTGTGCGCAGAAACAGTCATATAGTCTCAAATCTCTCTGAAGAAAAAATAGAGCAGACTTGAGATTCTATAGTGACAGTGACAGGTGCATCTCCCGTCTGGTGCAGCAGTTTTAATGACGATGACGTCCGGAACTTAACGTGTCAGTTCTCCTACAACTAACACTGTTCCGGGTCATGGCCAGTGGCTATCACGCTCTACATGGGAACGTCTCGCCTGGTCTTTCCCGTGTCTTGTTACTGCCCGATTTGTGATTCCCGCAAGATCAGAAGAGTTTCTCTTTATCTTTAATGCCAGTAAGGATATCCCTGTGGAAACTGGGTGAGCGTCACTATACTACCGTAGCATGCACTATAGCTTACTTATTTATGCACACACACAAAAGCACACACACTTGCAATCTGCTTGTTTTTGCCATGAAGAATATTTTTGATGACACAACTGGGTTAACATACCAATTACAACATCAACAGTGCATCCTACCAATTACATCATAACAAGTGCATGGAAAAAATATGTTTTTGGGCCTATTTTTACTGTTTTTACCAATGCACTTTAAAAAAAACCCAGAAATTAAACGTTCCTTAACTCTATTGCATAGGATAAAAGTAAGTGGCCAATTACTTTTAATTAGTAATTCATTATATAATTTTTTAATTTATACTTTTTGTGAGGTTAGAGTGAATTAATGGTTAGCGTTTATGTCGCTCAAAGCTGAAAGTGGATTATTTCGCTCTATATTCGTCACAGCTGTCAGGTGTAAAAAGTATTGTTATGAGGCGCAAAGAAAAATTATTACAGACATGAAAAATGAAACTTCACTTTTTTTATTGAATTGTGGGGCTGGGGGAAAGGGGACATATTCTGGGAAGAGGAAAACTGGAATAAATTGAGACAATAGCCGCCATTACTAGAAATGGAGACAGAATGTGACAAGATGAGAAGAGACTGGTTAGCTAGTGACATGATGTGGAAGAAAAGGCAACAACATGGTTGATAAATAGAAATAGAAATGGCACGATATTTGGAATTGAAGATAAAGCAAAGGAAAATGAAGAAGGAGAAGAATAAGTCGTTACCATGGATTGAATATTTTTTTAAAAGCCGAGAGAATTGAAATAAAAGAATATTTACAACAATTATTTGTTTACCAGTCGACCAGCGTAAAGTGCACCACGCTTTTATATCTTTTTTCACCTAGTGTACAAGTTGAGTTCAGTACAGTTCCCTGAGGTCTATATATAGATATAGCAAAAATAGAACCACTGTCCCAGTGCATGTCGTAAGAGGCGACTTATGTGAGGTTGTGCATGGTGCTGGCAACTCTATCATTTAACACAAACTGCTACAGGAACCAACGCTATAGCAGCACTTGGGCTTTTTGCGGGAAAAGTCAGGCAGCTGTAATAGTAGCTCCATATTCTTTAGGGAGAGAAAATGGCAATGAATGATTACAAGTTACTTGCTTACTTAGTCGTTCCTCTTCTACCGTGAGGTGTAGAGGTTTGAAAGAGAGAGCGCCATACTATTATATCGGCTGTCTTCCCCCTAGCCTGGTTCCATTCTAGTCCTCGGTCCTTCAGAGATTGTCTATTGTTGTCATCCCAGCGGACTCTGGGTCGTCCTGGAGGTCTGGATCCCTGGCTCTTAGCCTCCCATACCTGCCGTGGCAGCCGATCTTCTCCCATTCTGCAGACATGGCCAGATCATCTTAGATGGATACTGTTCTACTTGGATCTAGAGGGGTTGGGTTTTTAGACCTTTACGTATCGTCTGGTTGCGGACCATGTCTCTTCTTGTTACTTCAACGACTTTCCTCCGATACTTCATTTCTGAGGCTTGGATCTGGCTTTTGTGGGTTGTAGTCATTGCCCATGATTCGCATCCATACCACAAGACTGGGACATAGTGGAGCGGTATACAGCCATCTTCGTCTTCTTACCAACTTCTCTTTTGCTGAGGAATCCTCGAATTGTGGCCTGAAAAATTCTCCCAGCTGCTGCTCTTCGGGTAGCCAGATTACAAGTTGACGATTACAATTTTTCAACAGTAAATCCTTTTGATCCAGCTCTGGGAACAGGGTTTATCGTTGTACAGACTTTGTTTTATTTTGTGTTTTGTCACATGTAATCTAACAGTTGCCATGACGGCGTTTTTAATAAGGACAGATCATGAAGGTTATTGTCGCAGAACAGAAAACAGGTTTTAAAGAATAAACAATCAATCAATACCCTTCAGCTCCCCAAGGAACAAAAGCATTTCACAAACACAAGCCAAGTCCTCCTGTCACGTGACATCAGCTCAAGTCCTCCTGTCACGTGACATCAGCTCAAGTTCTTTCCATGTTTTCTTTATCATTTTCACTTCTGTCTCCAGCTCTCTTCTCCATGTGTTTTTTTCTTTTTAGTTTATCTCTCTTTCCCTGAGGATTCCAGAACAAGGACTGCCTTGTAATGAGATCAACATGTTTTTTTGTCAGTGTGTGTCTTATCCATCTCCATCGTTTCTTCTCATCTCTTGTTCCACTGGCACTTGTCATCAGTTCCACATTGGTGACTTTGTCATATTATCTCAAACCATCTATTCTACGCAAGCACCCATTGGTGAATGTCTGTAGCATTTTTGGTTGTTGTTTCGGTTGTTGTTTTTGTTGTTCTCCATGTTTCAGAGCCATACAATAGGACTGACTTGACATTCGAGTTGAAGATTCTTATTTTTGAGTTGGACTTGATTTCTCTTGATCTCCATATGTTTCTCTATGCCATGAAAGATCCTCTTGTCTTTTGTATTCTTATTTTGATATCATTGTCAGTCCCTCAAACTCTGTCTATATTGTTGCCAAGATGTGTGTAAGGTCTTGTAGTGGTGTTTCCTCAAGTTTGACCATTATCGTTTTTTACATTTATTCTCATTATCTTTGTCTTTTCTCTGTGTATTTTCAGACCCCAAATGTCCCCTTGTTGTGATGAGATGTCCCAACAAGTGATTTTAAAGAACACTGCCACAAAAAATAAATAAAATATAATAAGTAGTTCACATCTTACCTAGAGAGAACTGGGGAAATGGGAAAGGGGGGATGGGGAATAAGCAAGTCATGGGAATATTATTCCTTGTCTACTTTTTGTGTGATCCGGAACGACGGAACAAGGCCTCCGAGTTGTGAAAATATACTTTCATAGCCTCATTAAAACGTCGTCGAGTTGAGAGGTTGTCTTAGTTGGGATTATTCTAAGACAGGTTGCAGGTTGTCTATTGCTCTCTTGGCAGTTTAAAATACGAGCCATTTGCTTTGTGAACAGGTGGCCTTCACAACAGGGTGCGTTAGTGAGAAATAAACCTGCTCCCTTGAGGCCCTGTTAAGAATGATAAAAACCCATACAAATGAAACGGTAAGCGTTTATTCCCGCTATTTCTATGCTGTTGTTTTTTTTTATTGTGTTGCTTAATCCTCGTTTTCCTGGAGAACTAATAAACTAAACCAACATAATAGCAAAGGTTTTCTGCTATTACGCGACATGTCAATCGTTTAAAAAGAAGAAAAAACCCAGAAAAACAGAGAATAACTTACGCTTAAAATAATTTCCATGCAGAATCCTTGAGCAAGAACTAAAGAGACGAGTTACAGTACTTGTGCAAAGTGTGAGAAAATCATGTTTTAAAATGTTTCGTATTAGCTAAATGTTTATTAACGCTAAAGTTTTTGTTTTTGTAATAAAAAGAAAATAAATTATCAAGATTTGGCAAGTTTATATAAATAACCTAGCAGTGAATGGCAACTTATATTAACACGCCCACACATTTTTATTTAAGAAAGAATTTATATTACCGAATTAGTTTTGGTGGGTGGGAAAACTTCCATTTTTTAAGTTTAACCACCGCCTGCTAAGGTGTCGGGTGGCGTCAATACCCTCTTGGGCAAACTGATCTATCGTTACCTTCGCTTGTCAAAACGTGTCTCTTACAAAGAATTCGTCAGAGTGGACAATATCGGTACTGTCCGACACCCAGGGATATTCGATCGCTGACAACCTTCCTGCACGATACTATGACCGTCACGCCAAACAAAGTCAACAATATAACGACAATGTCAGTCGTCATGTTCTACGTTATTGTCGTCCTCTTCCTCTCGTTCTTCTTCTTCTTTTTCTCAATTCCCCATTCTTCTTCTTCTTTCTCGTCCGTCTTTTTCTTCTTTCTCGTCCGTCTTTTTCTTCTTTCTCGTCCGTCTTTTTCTTCATCTCTTGATCCTCTTCCTCCCACTTCTTCTTCTCGTCCTTTTTCTTCTTCTTCTTTCCGACCCCTCCTCCTCCTTCTCTTCCCACTGCTTCTTATTCTTTCTCTTCTTCTTATTCTCCTCGTCCTCCTCATTCTTCTTCTACTCCTCCTTCTTCTTCATCTACTCCTCCTCCCTCTTCTTCTCCTCGTCTTCCTCCTTCTTCTTCTCCAATTCTTCCTCCTTCTCTTTCTTCTCCTACTCCTCCTCCGTCTTCTTCTCCTCGTCCTTCTCCGTCTTCTTCTCTTACTCCTCCTCCTTTTTCTGCTTCTTCTTCTCTTCCTTCTTCTACTCCCTCTCCTTCTTCTTCTCCTACTTCCCCTCCTCCTACTTCTTCTCCTACTACTACTCCTCTGTCCTCTTCTCCTCGTGCTCCTCCTTCTCCTACCCTTCCTCCTCCTTCCCCTACTCTTCTCCTTCTCATCCTGCTTCTTCTTCTGCTCCGTCTCCTTCTCCTACTTTTTCTTCTTCTTCGTCTTCTCATCCTTCTCCTCTTCCCCATCCTCTTTCTTCTCCTTCTTCTCCTTCTCCTCCTTCGTCTTCTTCTCATCTCATCCTTTTCATTCTCATCATCTTGCGTCTTCTTAGTCTTCTTCTTCTTCTTCTTCAGACAGAAGACAGCGAGATTCACGTCGTTGAACATGACACAGCTATTTCCAGTCATGTAACATTTTCTGTTATTTTTTTTTTTTAATCTGTCGTATTTTGTTTACTTTTGTAATCTTACTGCAGTAAGTTGAAGCTGTAGTTATAAGATAATATAATTAATATTACGTTTCTTATGACTTGTTATGAGCATCCCAATGTTGTAGACCTTTTTTTTTTTTTTTTTTGCAGCGTGGTCCTGTTTTGGGTACCTTACTCTATCACACTCAGTCGACTGTCAGTTTCATTTGGTCAGCCTCCAGGCGTTGTCTGCGTACAGTTCATCTCTGTTTACTCTTTAAAACTTGTTCAATTTTTAAACAAGGTGGTTAAGGCGCTTGCCTTTCACGACAACGTTTTTGGGTTCCGGGCTCAAAACTGGGGAAGCTACGTGTCTACATAGCTGTAAATCGGTAACTGACTCTGACCTTGCATCAGCCACGTCACAGGCAGCGAAGAAGGGAACTGGTCATCCTTCCTCAAAAAGCTGGACCTAGTATAGTACAGTCTCCACTGGACCTAGTATAGTATAGTCTCCACTGGACTTTGTATAGTACAGTCTCCACTGGACCTAGTATAGTACAGTCTCCACTGGACCTTGTATAGTACAGTCTCCACTGGACCTAGTATAGTACAGTCTCCACTGGACCTTGTGTAGTACAGTCTCCACTGGACCTTGTATAGTACAGTCTCCACTGGACCTTGTATAGTACAGTCTCCACTGGACCTTGTATAGTACAGTCTCCACTGGACCTAGTATAGTACAGTCTCCACTGGACCTTGTATAGTACAGTCTCCACTGGACCTAGTACAGTACAGTCTCCACTGGACCTAGTAAAGTACAGTCTCCACTGGACCTAGTATAGTACAGTCTCCACTGGACCTAGTAAAGTACAGTCTCCACTGGACCTAGTAAAGTACAGTCTCCACTGGACCTAGTAAAGTACAGTCTCCACTGGACCTAGTAAAGTACAGTCTCCACTGGACCTAGTACAGTACAGTCTCCACTGGACCTAGTAAAGTACAGTCTCCACTGGACCTAGTATAGTACAGTCTCCACTGGACCTAGTACAGTACAGTCTCCACTGGACCTAGTACAGTACAGTCTCCACTGGGCCTAGTACAGTAGTCTCCACTGGACCTAGTACAGTACAGTCTCCACTGGACCTAGTACAGTACAGTCTCCACTGGACCTAGTACAGTACAGTCTCCACTGGACCTAGCACAGTACAGTCTCCACTGGACCTAGTACAGTACAGTCTCCACTGGACCTAGTACAGTACAGTCTCCACTGGACCTAGTACTGTACAGTCTCCACTGGACCTAGTACAGTACAGTCTCCACTGGACCTAGTACAGTACAGTCTCCACTGGACCTAGCATAGTACAGTCTCCACTGGACCTAGTATAGTGCAGTCTCCACTGGACCTAGTACAGTACAGTCTCCACTGGACCTAGTACAGTACAGTCTCCACTGGACCTAGTACAGTACAGTCTCCACTGGACCTAGTATAGTACAGTCTCCACTGGACCTAGTATAGTACAGTCTCCACTGGACCTTGTATAGTACAGTCTCCACTGGACCTAGTATAGTACAGTCTCCACTGGACCTAGTATAGTACAGTCTCCACTGGACCTAGTACAGTACAGTGTCCACTACTTCCATTCTTCAGGGAAGTAACTGCTAATGGACTACATACACATTTTTTTTAACCTGGAGGATTTCAGAACAGGGACTACCTAGTAATTCTAGCACTTCATAATAACTATAATTACTTACTAATTCCACATATTAAGAACCCAAGAACACTCTTACAGGGTCGTCCACCTAAGCATCGGGTGCACCAATCTCAGTTACCCCTTTCTCAGCAACCTGCACGTCTCTAGCTAATGTTGTCATAAGATATAATGTTTCCTACAGACAGGCAGCTCGTCCTTCACAAAGACGACGATTGTCAAGTGCTGGGAAAATATTAGACGAGTGTCATAATTTACCGATAGCTTTGAAAGCTTTCCTCGTCGGGGAATTATGATTGGGGAGGGGTTGTAGGCGATTTGGTGATAATTGAAACCTTTCACTCGCGTCGCTTTGGCCCGATTAAGCGCTCGGATTGTCCTCGTGTGGGATTGATAGTTTGTGAAACATGCGCAGAAGACGTGATAAATGCGCGGAACGGTGTCCTAAGGTGCAAATAATACGACGAAGGAAAACATAACCATTGTGACCAGTTTTAACTCAATTACCTCGTGTCATGGACCTCGTGCGCACGGCAGTTTACAAAGCTAAAACGTCGGGCAGCTGGTTATGGCCAGCGAAGTCCCTGGGACTGATAGAATGAGTATTGTGTGTACTCCGTAGAGCTGGAACATTAGACGAAAAGCAGAAGCGGTATTGTTGTCAGGGAGTTAAATATGTGGCGATGTGGCGCTCTGGCTGAACTTTTGTACGGATGTTCTTAATGGTTGTTCCATTAGCTGAAAATGATAGTTTTATTTTATATTAGCCGTTTAAGTTTTTAAATGTTCTCTTTGCTTGTTATGGGCAGGTGCTTCAGTTCGTAATCTTGGTTGGTATAGCGAACGAATTGGGGCAATCAGTGGCGGCTTAAAGCGTTTTGGCTGGTGAGGATAAAAATAAATAATGTTGTAGTTACACGTGTTCCAACGCGCGCGGGATCAACGCTATCAGAGTACAAGATGACAATATCATACACAGCGAAAACAGTTCGTCATAATCAAAATTACACTAACAAAACAAAAATTATTTAATTGTTATAAATTACAATATTGAACAATTACAACTTATAAGAACTTTATAATTACTCGATGTTATACCTATTATAAAAGTGTCTTTTCCTTTCCAGCAAATACGGTGCCTTGTAGAAAGAAAAAAAATTGGTCTCGCCTGTTCTTCAGTTCTGCAAAATGCCCAATGGCTCCGGTGTTGACGTCTGAGAGGGATTGTATAAGCTTGTCCTCTAACGATATCGCCGACAGAACATCAAGCCGTTCTTCACATGCCGTGTGTAAGTTGTAGCACGCTTCGGTGTAAAGAAACACCTTTCCGATTCAAATCTTGTCATAGGTGTAATAATAATTATGTCAAAGAGTGTGTCTATTTCGCTGAAAATGTCTTTAACATTATCTTGTTCCTAGAAAAATAACAATGATGCTGCTGACCATGTACCACTTGTCAGCTTTTACAGTTTTTCCCCTGCAGTATTTAGTTCCTCGAGGGGAAACTGACACACAATCTCTTTAAACGAATCCACATCAACCAGTTTTCCCGCAGTAAGGTTCCCTCATAATTCGATTCAGATCAGCTTGTATAACTTCTTTTCTTGACTGAAGGACCTTTCAAGTTGTCTTAGTAAAACGAGGTCAAATCGTCGGTCTGCCCCTAGATAGTTGATATAACATTTTTTGAAAGCTGCTATTATAAAGATCACGTTTGTACTTGTTAAACTTCTTATTTTCTGTAATCTTGTGTGCAGTATATCCACATCTGGCATAATGACAGCAAAGAAAGAAAGCAACAACATTGTCTATCACTCAAAGTATTGAGTAGTTAATTTTACCCCTTAATCCCATCCGAAATCTTCCTGAAATTTGTCTGTATTCTCTCTTGATTTCCAAAATGTTCATAAGTAATATTTACAATTCTTCCTTTGAAATTCCACATAGAATCTCCGTCTTCACTACTTCATCAAAAAGAGAACTACAATTTGGTGAAGCAGGGGAAAAACCGAAGGGAACCCAGTCAAATAAGCAAAACTACTTTCATTTCTTGTTGTGCCGTGGAACAGTGTCTACATTATAATGTTCAACAAACTATGCTTTTAACAAGGCCCGTACTCCCCTCAACATGCCCGTCATTACTGCCGCGCCTTCTTTTTTTTCCCCCTTTTAGAGATTCGCCGTCCCGAGGACGATAATTATGGTATATTTTGTGAGTTTTCTGTCAGATTTTGATTGCTAAACTGTCATCTCAGTCGCTTGGTTGGCTAGTATTGACGACAGCCCTGAAGGACCACTAGCTAACTGTTAGGAGTCCTCGCCACTATGTGCGCATATTCCTTGTATTGCTTATTGAGTTTAATGTTGTTCATTGCTTTGCTGGTTTGTGGCTTTTATTTCTACGTTCGTCATTGCCAGTTTGCTGGCAGCCCTGAAGATACTACTAGCTCAAGTGTAGATTCATATGTGTTCTTGGTTAGTTTAGTGTCTGTGTTTACCTGCTTTTTCTACAACTAGTATAATCTTTCACTGTTTCCTACATCTGATGTCTTAGCTAAAGACAAAACAATGTTGTCGCCTAACATCAGAAAGGAAAAAGTTAAACCTCGAGTAGTACCAGAGATTCTCTAGTTAAACCTCGTGTAGTACCAGAGATTCTCTAGTTAAACCTCGTGTAGTACCAGAGATTCTCTAGTTAAACCTCGTGTAGTACCAGAGATTCTCTAGTTAAACCTCGTGTAGTACCAGAGATTCTCTAGTTAAACCTCGTGTAGTAGCAGAGATTCTCTAGTTAAACCTCGTGTATTACCAGAGATTATCTAGTTAAACCTCGTGTAGTACCAGAGATTCTCTAGTTAAACCTCGTGTAGTACCAGAGATTCTCTAAAAGCAAAGACAGAATAGAACAAGAGCTTCCTAGACACGTCGTTATGAGGTTATGCATGAAGCTGGTAAACTCATTATGTCAAACATAATGTTACATAAACCACGACTGCTATGGTAAATAAATGCTTAAAGCAGATTTCCTTCAGAGGGAACAGACACAGCTGGGGTTCTATGCTCCATACGGACCCTAGAGATGATAACAGTAAATACAGTGTCTCCGGTTTATGTCTCGGTAACGTCATACCTGGTCGCGGTTGAGTAAGAACTTTATTGTACAGGAATCCCTCCGGTCTTAAGCTGTTCGATTTGCGCTTTCTCGACATATAGTTGTTTATATATTATGTCATATGTTTGTTATACACATTAAAAATGTGATCTAACGCTGAGTGCTAAACTCACCGGGAAGGGGGGGGGGGGGGGGGGGGCGGGGGGGGGGGGGGGGGCAGACATTGAATTTTCACATCCTTTTCAAGTTCATTTAGGGTGGTGGGATCGCCAAGAAGTATTATCATTGCTAGTATAATGAACCATTGCCTCAAAATGGAATGCAGTTCTATGGTAATCCAAAACATAAAACACGATCTTAATTGCTGCAATGTGCTTCTTGAAGAGAAAAAAAAAAAGGTGGCAAAACAAAGCAAGCTCGATTCGTTTATTAAATTCCCCTGAATATTTTCATTGACCTTCAACATCTCAAGCCAGAAAAAAAAAACTGTTTTCAACACCTATACAACTTTCTGCTGACCAGTTGACTGGCGATGAAGACACTGCGCCGTGACAACTGTAGCCATAACAGACGGAAATAGCAGCGATTCAAGTCCTATAAAACTTTAAAATTTTGTTTTGGTAAATATTGTACATACATATTATTTGTGTGTTCAATATGTCTTACAGTTATATGTAGTTAATAAATGTTGTTAACTATTTAGTTTTTTTTTTTTTATTAATTTTATTTTAACTATTACTTTTTACTTAATTTTTATACAGCTTTCTGGACCCCGAGAACGAATTATTTTGATTTCTGTTACTTCTTATGGGAAATATATGATCAAAATGTCCCCCCCCCCCCCCCCCCCCCCCCCCCACCGTTTTTCCCCCCCCCCCCCCCCCCCACTTTTTTTAAAATTCTGAAAAGAAACAATATAATAGAATATAAATTAGTTATGTAGTCATCATCACAGTCACCATCATCATAGTCACCATCATCATAGTCACCATCATCATAGTCACCATCATCATAGTCACCATCATCATAGTCACCATCATCATAGTCACCATCATCATAGTCACCATCATCATGGTCACCATCATCATGACCTTTCAACTCTCTACGGAGCATAAGCTTTATGCCCTGTCTTCCTGTCACGTGCCATCAGCTCAAGGTCTTTCCATATCTTCTTCATCCACTTCATGTCTGTCTCTAGTTCTCTTCTCCGTGTATTACTTAGTCTTCCCCTGCCTCTCTTACCCTGGAGATTCCAGAACAAGCACTACCTAGTAAAGCTATCAGCAAATGTGCTCAATGTGTGTCCTGTCCATCTCTAGCGTCTTTTTCTCTTGTTTTTTTTTTTTAAATAAAGTTGTGCCTCGTTTTGGCGAGGCGCATCCCATTCAACCTAGTCGGTTATATTAGGGCGCATCTCCAAATATAAAAGACCTTTAGGTCTGGTTCATCTATTTTTTTTGTCTTATGTCTTGTTCTTCTGGCATATGTCTTGTTCTTGTCATCAGTTCCACATGAGTGATCTCATTAAACTACAATCCTTCTATTTTAGGTAAACATCCATTTATGAGAGTGTCCATGCTTAGAGCGCAGGCCTCTCGCGGCAAAGGTAACAGGTTGGAAACACGGTGGCGTCACGCTACAGTCTACCCAGCTGTAAATGGATACCTGACCCTGCTCTTGGGTTAGGAAAGGTAAAAGCAGCCAGGAGGGGAATTGTTTACCCAACATCTTGAAGCTCGACCTAGTATTACGAAGTTTCTAACACGTCACTATGGTCTTTGTGTTTTTGTTGTTCTCTATGTTCAGAGCCATACCATAAGACTGACTTGACACTGGAATTAAAGATTCTCATTTTTTAGTTGGACTTGACTTCTTTTGATCTCCACATTTTTCTCAATGCAATGAAAGCTCGTTTAGCCTTTTGTATTCTTATTTTGATATCAATGTCTGTTCCTCCAATTGTCTGTATTGGAGAGAAAGCATGTGTATGACTCTACATCTCGTAGCGGGTTTCTTCACGTGCAGTATTTTTATTGTTTCTTGCATTTATTCTCATTTATCTTTGTTTTCTCCCTGTGTATTTTTAGCCCCACTAGCTGGGACCTCATTTTCATTTTGCCTTGCATCTGATTACGGTTATGTACAGAATAGCCAGTTTGTTGGCAAAATTGTTAACTGTGCGTTAACTAGTGCAGACTAAATAATCTTATAAGTAAAATAGTGTTGACATATGGATGCAAGTCATGGGCAATGACTACAACCAACAAAAGCCAGATCCAAACCTCAGACATGAGGTATCTTCTTCTTCTTCTTCGTTCGCCCTGAAAAGGACGGTGGTTGCGTTGTGTCTGTTTACAACGTAGCTGTGATATCTGCACCTTTCGGTCGACACATCCGACTTCTGCACGGCATTTTTTAGGACCGGGTTTGCCTTCCCATTGCGATCCGTGCTCGCTCAGCCAGACTGCATTGCTGCAGGCTGTTTCCAGGACCACCACGTGGAGGTGGAGCACGGTCTTGACCAGCTCTGGTTCGCTGGTCCTGACGCAGGCAGTCAAGCTATGAGTCGCTGACTGCGGTCTCTATTGCTGCGTCTTCTGGTCCCAATGAGGTATCTGAGGAAGATGGTTGAAGTAACAAGAAGAGACATGGTCCGCAACCAGATGATACGTCAAGGCCTAAAATCCCACCCCCTGCAGAACCAAGTAGAACAGTTCTAACTAAGATGGTTTGGCCATGTCTGCAGAATGGGAGAAGATCGGCTACCACGACAAGCATGGGAAACAAAGAGCCAGGGATCCAGACCCCCAGGACGACCCAGTGTCCGCTGGGAGGTCAACATTAGACAATCTTTGAAGGACCGAGGACTAGAATGGAACCAGGCCAGGAGGAAGACAGCCGATAGGATAGTCTGACGCTCTCTCTTCCAAACCTCTACACCTCACGGTAGAAGGGGAACGACTAAGTAAGTAAGTAAAATATTGTGTAATTAATCAGGCCTTTTACAAAGATTTTCCCTTTCATGTGCTGCATCCCAGCACGAGACAGGGCCCAACCTTTGCGGTACTCAACTAAAATAATTTGCGTTTTATCCTCTCCCACACACATATAAGCATGTCCACGCATGCACACGCGCGCACATAGTTCATTCAACTTTCTAAACGTTTGTGTCTTTGATCTCATCGGATTGTTATTGCGATGGCAATAACTTGCGACTGTTTTTTTTTAAATCAAATTTTACACAGTACAGTTTATTTAGTTTGATTTTCTTTTAACGGTGCGTATTACATTACAGTATTTAAAAAATAAATACATAATTAAAAATAATTTAAACCAATTATAGGTTATAACAATTCCCCTATATTTCAGCTGAGATTATAATATTAATATAAGTCGTCCACGAGGGAGTTGTTAACTACTGCGGATAAAAGTTAACTTATACGGATACAAGTTAACTATTGCGTATTAAAGAAGGAACATCATTTATTTAAAAAAGCGAGCTTGATTCGTATATTTTTGTGTGACGTCAAATTTGTGCACCCTTTCGTCATACAACGTCACAAAATGTTGACCCCCTACCACCCTCACTGTGTGACGTCATATGTGAACGACCCGTTTCTAGCGAAGTGAGACCACTTCAAATGCAACATCGAAGTTAGGGAGAAATGTTGTTGAAAACCGTGATATTATTCCGTTAGTCGTGTCTTGTCTGTGTGAAAATATCCCTCCCTCCGTGGTCCCCAACTTCCCCACCCAGCCACCACACGCTTTGATCTCTAATTATAAGTGATTGTTAAGGGAGGTAATCCGGGAAATTAAGCCGCTAATTATTCCCTTCCCTGGAGAATTCCAAGCACTGAGGAACAATCATAAACGAGTTTCCATCATGGCGGCTCCCCACTTCTGGTGACATGAAAGCGAGCCTACTGTCAAGTTTCTGGAATCTCTTGGGAAGTAAAATTTCCGAAATTTCTACTGAATACAGCGCGTGAAGAGGGCGAATGTGGGCGTTGACGAGTCCTTTCAACAGCCCTCACGACCTCTCATCCTTCTTACGAGCTTGTCTCGCTCAGCTCGTAAACATTTTGTCTTTGTATAAGCTCGAATCTCCCTGCTTGCGAGAAGTTTGACTCCATAAATAAATGAAGACTATTTTTTCCCTCGAATTCTTACGCCGAAAACATACGCACCGCCCGCTCAAACATGTACCTGTAGGCTAGAAAACATTTGTGGTGTTTCCAGCAGAGAATGAGAAACGTTATGTTTGTTTTGAAATGAGTAAGTTTTGGTTTCTTTACTAGACGCCCCATCGCAGCAAGCTCAAATAGTTATGAAATGTGTATGGTTACAGAATGTATGTCTAGAGCAAAGTAAATATAATAAGTTTCAAGACCTGACGGTCTTTTATATTTGGACATGCGCCCTAATATAACAGACTAAATTGAACCGGACGCACCTCGCCAAAACGAGGAAAAACTTTATTTAAAAAAAAAAATAAATAAAAAAACAATGTCTAGAACAGTGGTTCTAAACATGTGTGGTATTGCTACCCCATGAGCTTTATGAGCTAGCCAATAAAGTCGAAAATGTGTGTGTGTGCGCGTGTGCGTGTGTGTGTGTGTGTGTGTGTGTGTATAGCCGATAGTATGACACTCTCTCTGGATAATTTCTACACCCCAGGATAGAAGAGGAATGACTAAGTAAGTAAGTAAATATATATATATTCTTCTTCTTCTTCCATCCTTAGCCATCAACCGGCAAAGCAGTATGTGGCCAGTACGCCTAGTGGCGTCTTAGGGCAACAACAAATTGATCGATCTATCGCCGTTTCCACCACGCCTAGTGGCGTCTTTGTGGAACAAAAACAGACCAAACAATCTATCATTGTTTCCGTAATCAGATTGGTTGGCAAGCAGGTGATCAGCCCACTGTGCGAATATATATATATACCGGTCAGCTCTCCTTTGTGCACACGTCCTCAACATACACACGCCGTGCCCTGGTGTTCTGAGCCATCAGTTCAAAGTCTTTCCATTCCATATCTTCATTATCCTTTCATGTCTGTGTCTCGAGTTCTCTTTCCCGTGCGTGTGTATGTATGCTTGTGTGTGTATGTGTGTGTTTGTCTGTTTTTAAGAGGAGTCACCGTCTATTTCTCTTCCGGAGCAGGGGCTGTCTTGAAATTCTTTTTCTTAGTGTGTCATATATGTCTGTCTATATGGAGCTATAACTGCATCATATTTATAGGTTTGTCTATATAGAGCAATAATTGTATCATATTTATAGGTTTGTCTATCTTCTTCTTCTTCTTCAAGTACCATGCCTAGTGGCGTAGGAGATCATGTCTCTCTACAACTTCCTGTCTCCAGTACAATTTATCAATTCTGCTGTTGACTTCTTTCCATACCACGATGTCAAACTCTCTTTGTCTTCCCCTATCTCTTTTTAGCTTTAATCTAACCCGTTGTTACAATATATTCCAGCTTTCATCTTCTCATAACATGCCCAAAAAAAAGTGGATTGCTTCTTTCTAGCTTGTGAAATAAGTTTCCTTTGTGCATTGGCCTCTCTCAGGACATCCTCATTACTCTTTTTGGCTGTCCATGGTATTTTTAACATTCTTCTGTAAAACCACATCTCTGTTGCCTCTAGTGTCTTCCCTATTTGTTCACTAATTGTCCATGACTCACTCCCATATGTCAGGATTGGTTCTATATAACAATGAAGAACTCTCTTTCTTACTTCCAATGACAAAGAATTGCATAAAATACTCTTCATTTTATGGTTGTTCGTCCATCACGGGTGATGAAGACCACTCTGTTCATCCAATTATTTAGGAATATGTTAGGTTAGTCTATGGGTACGAAGGTGACTGAAGAGCCCGATGCGGGCCTGGAAAGATCTTGGACAGTGTGGGCAGGGAATGTTTGCTTCATGCGAAGGTTTTATTTCACGAACCTTTCTAGCTTGTCTCCGCTGTTCCGCTGCTGCTCTTCTGGATGATTCGCATGCTGCTGCACCTTTACGAAGAGATGTGCGCCAAGCAGTTCGGTCTTGCGCAGCAGCTTCCCATGTGTCTGGGTTTATGTCAAAGGTTTTCAATGACGTCTTTAACGTGTCTTTGAAGCGCTTCTTTTGGCCACCATGGGAGCGTTTACCCTTCTGCATCTCACCATAAAAGAGTATCTTTGGCAGTCGATGGTCTGGCATGCGGACTACATGACCTGCCCAGCGAATTTGTGACTGCATCAGAATAGTATCAATACTAGGGATACCAGCTCTGTCAAGAACGGCGGTATCCGGGATCTTGTCTTGCCATTTGATGTTCATTATCTTCCTGAGACAGACTGTATGGAAGTGGTTTAGCTTCTTTACGTGGCGCCTGTATACAGTCCATGTTTCACATGCATATAGCAGCACTGGAAGCACCGCAGCTCTGTACACCTTCAGCTTTGTCTGTAGACTAATGCCACTTCGATGCCAAACGTTGGTGTATAGTCTGCCAAATGTGCTGCTGGCTTTGGAGATCCTGGTGTTCACCTCATCATCAATGACAATGTTCTGGGATAGTGTGCTACCAAGGTATGTGAATCTGTTCACAACATTCAGTTTCTCACCATTAACCTTGATGACTGGCTCAGTATAAACTGTGCCAGGAGCTGGTTGGTACATGATTTCTGTTTTCTTCGTGTTGATGGTAAGCCCAAAGTTGGCGCAGGCTTCGGAGAATCTATCCACACTATGCTGCAGATCAGCCTCTGAGCCAACATTGAGGGCACAATCATCAGCAAACATCTTCATTTTATAGAATGCTACTTTTGCCTGAGCTATTCTGCTCTTCACTTCGGTCTGTCTATATTGAGCAATAATGGCAGCATTGTTTTATAGCCTTCTCAGTCAATGTGCAACAATATTTGCATCTGTTTGATAGATTACTCTGTCCACATGGAGCAATAATACAGTGCAATACATGTGAATGTCTCTACCGAACAGTAATTATAGCACTTTACGCATCTGTATGTTTGTATGTAGTAATAATTACAGCACTTTACATGTATGTGTGTCTATACGAACTTATAATTACAACGCTGTACGCGTCAATATATTTGCAGCCGACCTTCGTTGCGGAGACGGAAGCAGCTGATGATGATGATGATCGTAGCAACTAATAATTATATCACATTACATTTGTCTGCGACTATTATTTTTTTCCATTGCGGTCCTTGCTGACCATACAGCCACCAACGCAATTGTTCCCCTTGCAGGAAGCCTGCACCATGCAATCACGTGCTCTTGTCGCAGTGGTATCTGTAGCAATGTGGTTTTATGAGGAGGTTGGCAGCCCCGTGCGAAACCTCATTTTAGTCGTCAAGTACGACATGTTTGAAGGTGCATTATTCCTTTTCTTTCTGTCTTTTAAAAGACCCCGGGGGAATTACACGGAGCTTTGCGCGTCTTTACGAAGTTACAATTACAACGCTTTACGCGTCTGTGTCTACGTGAACCAACAACACTCTATACATTAGTGTGCTTACCCGTGTGTATATAATTAATTACAGCACATTAACACTATTGCGTATGGGTGAGAATACCAGTTAAACTATACTTACGACACTTTTGCACGACAGAGTGTCTATACAGAGCAACAATTACAACACTTTAACACTGTTTTTCGAGCTTGTGCTCGTTATTGTGTCTCTTGCTTTCAAATGACACGCAGCGCAGAAAATTAACACCGAATTGTGATCCGTACAAACATTAACCGAAGCTAGACACGTCAAGGGAGATTTCCCGTGTAGATTTCCCACCCTGTTTGGTTAGCTTCACTAAAGAGAAGAATCACTTGTTATATACCAAACTTTGTAGAAGCTGTCAATGAATAATGAATGTGCCATGAGCAGGCTGTATTTTTCGTTCATCCATTACTTACCCTTGAGTTCACCAACAGGTATACAACAAACTTATACCACGTCTTCCTGTTCCGTGCCAGCAGCTCAAGGTGTTTCCAAGGATTCGTCATTTCTTTCATGTTTCCAACTCTCTTCTGCATGTGTTTTTCGCGCTCACTACATCTCTCTTAACCTGGGGGTTCCTGAACAATAGACTGCCTTGTAAAGCTATCAGCAGGTTTCCTCAACGTATGTCCTATCCATCACCAGCATCTTTTTCTCATGTCTTGTTCCACTGGCTTTTGTCTAATTATTGTCATCAGTTTCATTTTGGTGATCTCGTCATACCAGTTGAAGCCTGTTTTTAATTAATGTCGCTATCTAGCCTTCTGTTAAATACAGTCGCTGCCTAGTTTGCTCTTAAGTACTGTCACTGCCTAGTCTGCTGTCAAACACATTTGCTGCGCTATCTGCTATTAATTACCGTTGCTGCCTTGCCTCATGTTAATTACAAGTGCTACATTTGCTGCATCGCCGGATGTTAATTACTGTCGTAACCTAATCTGGTATTAATGAAAGTCGTTACCTTGTCTACTGTTAATTACTGTCACTACCTTCTTTTTTCTTCTTTGATCCTTAGCCGCAGACTGTCAAGGAAGTCAGTGGCCATCACGCCTGGTGGCGTCTTGTAGGGCAGCAGCAAATTGCTTCCACTTTGTTCGGTCGGCGGCCATCCTTCGTACAGTGCCCACAATGGTTCATTCTTTGCTTTCCACAGGTCTCCGCCAAGTTGTTTTTGGTCGAACTCTCTTTCGCTTTCCTTCGGGGGTCCATTGCATAGCGGTTCCTGTACTACCTAGTCTGCTTTTAATTATAGATGTTACTGTTGCTGTCATTATTGACGGAGTAATCTGTCAAGTTATTTGCTTATGTTTTTATCATAAGAATAATTGTGTCTTTACCTGCGATGTCAGGTTGATTAGGGGTTGTCTTCCCTTGTTTATTCATTCATTGTGTTTGACCTTTAGGGTCAAAGGTAGACAGTTCTGGCGGATGCCCATAGGCAGGGTTTTTTAAGCGGGAGTTGAGTTAGACTTCCGGCAAGCCGTGAAGTGTCCTGGAATTTCTGAAGGGACCAAGGGTCCATTGTGTTTTTCGGGGAGAATCTTCGAAGTGACTGCGATGGCAGTTTTCCCCATTGAATCTCTGTGCGTTGGAATGACAGCAGAGTTCCTTGTTAGGTTCTGTGGACTCGGTTACAGGTAATACCGACTTTTTCCATTATTACGCTTTCGGTGGCAGAACATGTTAGAAGATTACCTAGTCTGTGAACTGCAACTCACCGGTCCTCCATTACAGAACATATATGTTGTGCTCGAGGTAGCCATCCAAGACTATTAATCTTCATACCATCCAGAAATCCAGTGACGAAGATATATTGTGGGAGCCGCAGATTGGCGGCATATTTATGTCCACATAAGCATTACTGCAGGGTTGATGGTAACCTGCTTATCAGCAGTACACAGCCGACGTCAGAACGAGGCCTGTGTTTTCGGCTATTATACTACAGCCTGATAATGTGCAATTGGCGGGGAATGCCAAGTTGTACCTATGTGTCAAGGTGATTAAGGTATCTGACGCGTTTAGTCAGAGAGATCAGGCGGCATTTTGAACTGTCATTGAATAACATTATTATTGACCATGCACGAATATTGGAATGTTTACCAGCCCTTTGAACGCCTGATGTATTATTATCGATTTCCGGTCAGCATGACCTTGTTTACAATGACTGTTCCTGTTGATGCTACTATGTGTGTTATCGTCAATAAATGTTTTGAAACGTGCCTGCAGTGTTCAAGCATCCTTGACTACTGCATGTGAGTGTAGGGGTTGCAGTGTCTACATACATACGAGCCTAAACACATTCGCGCCTTCATTCGCACCCACATTCAGTTCATCATACGCCAGCACTACACATCTAACAACATGTATACTGTCTTGGGCCAGTGATCACCTCAACAAGAGAAAAAGACAGTTACATTTCTGGTGGACCAGTTACGTGGGCTCTTCTGATACATTTATGATGTCGCCAGTGTGGCCCAGAAATTTACATTTCTGGTAGGCCAGCTGATGGGGCTATATAAATCATTGTACACAGCACGCCAGCCTTAAACAGACACCCCACCAGGCTACTTACACTTCTGGATGATGGGGCTATTTTCGTGAGAAGGACAAGTACACCTTACATTTGTGGGTTTAAGCTGGACAGAGCGAGAAATTAACATTTCCGTGGACTTATGCTACATTTATTATGCCTCCAGTGTTGTCCAGAAATTTACATTTCTACATGTGCTACATGTCATGAGGAACAAAGTGGACAACTGAGAATAACACACATACTCTATGCTTTCAAGTTTTGTCTACACAGGACAGAAATAGGTCATCAACTGTTGACCCAGATAAACAGTGCGAGCATTTATGTTATAATGCTACATAAACCACAACAGGACAAGTACTGAAGTTAACATCTAGGCATTTGCTACGTGGACCACAACTGCAAGTCGAGTCCCTTTTTGTAAACGGTACCGCTGGTCGTTTACACGTTTCAGTCAACAACAGACTTTTCTACGCCCGAGCATTCAAGCTACATTGTTCGAGGTCAAGTTCCTGTTTGTAAACAGTACATGAAATTGTAAACATTCAATGTGCAAGATACGAGAAGGTCATAGTAACTTTTGTTCGTGAATACCACTTTATGCTACAGTGGATTTGACATTCAGTGCGCGCTTGACATTTTGTTTCTGTGTTCGCAAGGAGCAAGTTAGTTACTGTAATATCATGTGTGACTAAGCTTTATTTTGCAACACATTGAATTGATTGCTATTTATGTTAATTGTACTATTGTTGTGTATTTTTCTTGTGTTCTTTTGCGGGCTGGTTGGGTAAAGGTGACTCCTTTAGATAAATACCACGTAATAGAGGTTATCTATTGAGAGCGTGTCGTTAGGGATTGCAATTTTCTTAATCGAAATTTGCTAGCGACTTTTGTTGCTATTTTTTTTAGCTGTGACGATATGAGTTAGTGTTGTTTTCGTTATTTTTCCGTTCTTTGATTTTCGATTAGTTTTGTTTGTATCTGTTCTTCTCTCATTCCTTCCGTTTATTTCTTTACACCTTTTCGTTTATAACAGTGTTGCCATTTGTCTTGTTTATTTTTCGCGGTCATCATTACACATTTGTGTAACATTTTCTTTACTTTTTGCTGTATTGTTTATTTGACTTCCGCGAACGTTTTCGGTCATTGTTCTGTATTTTTGTCTTTGTATTTATGATTGTTCTACATTATTGTCATACACAGTCTACATACATACACTTGGTCATGTATTATTATTATTGATAAGGTACACTCTTCATATAGAGATTGTTAATAAAATATTATTATATAAGATATTTATACAAGTTCTTTGATAAAAGACTTGTTATCCACAAAGATTGAGACAAGGTGAAATACATATTCAAGTTCTTTATAAAAAAGACTTGTGCCCATAGTGAGTGGGATATAAAGGAATTATTTTCCACAGGTACTCAAGTGATTTTTTGTTACATTATAAACAAGAGGACCATACAAGGTCTTTGTCTAAGACTAAGAGAGTGAAATAAAGTGAAGTGAGTATACAAGTCTAGCATTTCAGACTTGTCTCCCATTGAAGTGGGATAAGGTAATTGTTGAATTTTTCAGGTTACTGATCTCATTAGACAGAATGTCTACATTGGATTTCTTCATCCAGCAAGGGTTAACCCTTGGTAAGTCTGGTAAAGAATTGGAAGAATATTCATCTGCTCTATTCGCCATTGCATTAAAGTCAGAAGAAAAGAAACAAAAAGAGGAAATTAAATTGAAAGCAGAAGCTGAACAAAGGAGAGCAGAAGCTGAACTAAAGAAGCTAGATGCTGAGAATAGAAGATTAGAACTTGAAGAGAAAAGGTATCAAAGAGAAGCTGCTGCTGAGGAGAGAAAAGCTCAAGCTGCTGCTGAGGAGAGAAAAGCTCAAGCTGCTGCCGAGGAGAGAAAAGCTCAAGCTGCTGCTGAGGAGAGAAAAGCTGCTGCTGATGAAAGAAAATTCCAGATGGAAATGGAAGACAAAAAAACTTCAAGCTGCTGCAGAGGAGAAAAAAATTCAAGCTGCTGCTGAGGCTGAAATTAGAAAAATGGAACATGAGGAAAGAAAACAGAAAATGGAACTTGATGAAAGACTCGCAACTTTGGAGTTAGAGAAATTGAAATTGGCTAGTACGGGTGCTCAGCAAACAACTTCGAGTACGACAAAGGAGTTTGTTAACAGGATTAAATTGCCTCATTTCAATCCTTTAAAGGATGACGTAGCAGATTATCTAGATAGATTCCAATTTTTATGCGATACGCATAACATAAAAAAGGAAAAATATGTTGAACAACTGATGGAATTTTTTACAGGTGACACAGTGACTACTCTTATGACAATAGACGAACATGACAGGACTAATTATGATGTTGTCAGAGCAGCATTGCTAAAAAAATACCAACTAAAAGAAGAAGACTATCGTCTTCGTTTTAGGACAATGTTGCCAGAAAATGGAGTAGATTTCTCTGATTTTGTTACAAAAATACGTCGTACATTTACACGATGGGTTGAGTTGTCTCAGACTGAGAAAACATATGAAGGTCTAATGGACTTATTATTGCGAGATAAGGTTTTGTCATCTGTTAATGATTCTTTTCTTGCATTCCTTCATGAGCGTAAGCCTAAAAACGTAAAAGATATGGAGGAATACTGTTGTCAGTATGCCACCGCGCATCCCCATGCTACAGTTAGCAATTCTAAAGTGAAAGAAGGGTTGCCAGCTGCTTCGGCAACACCATATGGCCCTAATTTCAAAAAAAAATTTCAGGGTGCTCAACAAAACTGGAATAGGGGAAGTAATCAGAATTACACTCAGAAGCGGAGTAATCCAACACATGATGGTTCTTCGTCTATGAATTGGAGACAAGATGGTAGTTCTCGTAATTTTAGTGGTAATAATTTGAGACACTTTCGCAAAGGCTATCCAAATAATAACTATTCGAACTTTCGAGGTAATCATTCTCGACGTCAAGATTATGACGATGGTGAATTTAGAAACCGGGATTCAAACCGGAATGATGATTACAATAGGCAATATGATAACAATTACAGGGGAAATGATAGTCGAAATAATTACAGGGGAAATGATAATCGAGGCAGACCTAGATTTAACAAAAAAAGACCTTTCCAACAGGCAAACTCTGCACAACAAGAGTTTGATGGAGCCTGTAATACAGTAAATGATAGTGGTAACTCTAGGGCTATCACTGGTTGTGCTTTCGATTTTGGGAGAGCAACTGAATGCCCCAATGCTTAACATTGTTCGACTCATCGACTGTATCTACTCTAAGTTGTGGTCACCCTCTTCCTGTTCTACCTGCTACAGTTGCACATGATGGGAGAGGATCTCTCATCTTACATAAAGGTCTAATAAATGATAGGCTAGTCTCAGTACTTTTCGATTCGGGATGTACTACCGTCGGGGTTAGGGAGTCTCTGATAGATCCTTGCTGTGCCACTGGAAAAACAATCAAATGTGTTACATTTGGTGGTACTATGGAAAGTTATCCTACTGCTATTATTAGGATTGACACTCCCTTCTTCACAGGAGATGTCCATGCATGTCTTCTTCCTAATCCTATTGCGGATCTTATAATCGGTCGTATTCATGGGGTTAAGGAATGCACCCCGCAACAAATTTCTAGTTGGGAGGAAAAAAAACATTCAAACGGTCAATGCAGTGGTGACAAGAGCTCAAGCTCTTAATCCCCCAACTTCATCGGATAATAGTAATGAAGTTGATAGCCAAGACGAGCACTTGGTGATTTCCCATGACTCGTTTGTTAAACGTCAAGAAGAGGATCCTTCTTTGAAGAAATTCTTCCTTCTTGCAAAGAAAGGGGATCCCAATCAAAATACTAATCACAAATCGTATATTACTATGAAGAATGGTATATTGGTACGGATGGTACAACACTCGGACAAGTCTATGCACTCGCAAATTCTTGTGCCTAAGTGTATGAGAGCCTTAATTCTTCAGCATGCACACGATTCTCAGTGTGCTGGACACATGGGGTTTTCCAGAACTAAAACTAGAGTCCTTGCGTCCTTCTTTTGGCCATTCGTGAATAAAGACATCCGAATTTATTGCCGATCTTGCAAAATTTGTCAAGAGGTCAAGTCTAGAGGTCCGAGACATGCTGCTCCTATTCAGGCTGCAGATATTCCGATTCGGCCGTTTCAGAAAATGGCTATAGACATCATTGGTCCGTTCAAGATTAAGTCAGCCAGAGGACACCAATTTATCCTCACTTGCGTGGACATGTGCACGCGTTGGCCAGAGGCTATTCCTCTGAAGAGCATATCAACTGTCGATATCGCTGATGCTCTTTGGCTCATATTTTCTCGTCTGCGATTCCCCGGAGAAATACTGTCGGACCACGGCACTCAGTTAATTTCGGACGTTATGTCTCAGGTAATGGCTACTCTGGACATTAAAAGGTCTCTCAGTAGTATTTATCATCCAATGTCCAATGGATTGGTAGAACGTCTTAACAGGACACTAAAGAACTTACTTGGCAAGATAACGGAGGATCATCCTGAAGATTGGGACAGGGTTTTACCTGCAGTCCTCTTTGCCTATAGAGAAGTTCCCAACGAGCATACAGGGTTTTCTCCTTTCGAACTTGTCTTTGGTGCGCAACCGCGCGGTCCGATGTCCTTGTTACACGATTTGATAACTTCTGATAATATTGACGATGATACACAATCGTCATATGAATATGTAATTTCTCTTAGAGAAAAGATTATCGAATCGTGCAGGTTAGCAACTTCATCTTCCGAATTTGCGAAAGAAAAAGCTAGGCGATTTGCTAACAAGAAAAGACGCCTACATCAACTTTGTCCTGGAGACAAAGCATATGTCTTACTTCCCTCAAGAGAGAATAGACTTCTCATTTCATGGAAAGGTCCATACACTATAGTCTCCAAAATTTCCGATGTCGACTATATCGTCGATGTGGATGGAAAGCATAAAACCTTCCATATAAATATGCTAACAGAGTTTATTGAACGTCCAGACTATTTGCAGCCTATTTTCCAGGCGACGGACGACTCTCCAGTCCAACATGGTCACATCTCATCCCTGTCCGTTATACAGGATGAGGAAACTATTTTTTCTGACGTTAACTTACCTCTTCCTGCGATTCCACTGAATTCTACGGAATCGTGGAGGGACGTTACAATCTCTTCGAACTTGTCTTTTGAGGAGCAACGTCAAGTATCCTCTACGCTACAATCATATCAGGATGTCCTTACCGACATGTTCAGTCAAAACAATGTTCATGCAACAATAACAGGGCAATCCACATAGGACGTCAGTAAACTCACGACGTATAAAGTCAATGAGTCTTGAAACAGCCGTTGACGTTTTTCTTCATTATTTATTGTGGACGCCACAGTGACAAAATGGTTACGCAAATGTGTAGGCACATCAAACAGTCATTATCACAGCAACATTCAATACAGCAATAAGACAGACACGTCTGCCGAAGTATAAATAATGTCCTCAAGAATATCCTCTAGATAATAAAGGTTTTCTAAACCTAGTTCATTTAACAAAGTAGCAAGTAATGGTCCTTGGTACATGCATCAACCGATGCAGTACAATGCAGCGACATGTGAGCTGGGAAAGAACATCTCGTCGACGACGACGACTTTCGGAGACAGGCTATGAATCGAAATCGCTCACGACCCAAAATCGATAGAGTTAATGAAAAAGTCAATTTACCTTGCTTTCATGAAATACACAGAAATATCACGCCTCCCGACATGTGGGAAAACACTAGAGGTATTATCTCGACTAAACGAAATATCCATAAGAGGACTACACATCCCTGACAGAACAAAAAAAAGCGGAGATCCCCTCTTCAACGAGGCATCTCTTTCGCCATTCCAAATCGCTCACTCCCACTAGTGGTGGGCGGAAACCGATCGACCAAACAACAAGACAAGTCATGCGCAGTCCAGCGCAAAAATGACCACAGCTCAAAAGTTAACTGCATTCGATACTAACGCGAGAAGACAAATGCTTACCGAGAAAAGTGACTATAGATTTCAAGCAGTTGTTGCCCTTGCGTTATAAAACAGATATTGAAATAAAACGATGTTGCGAGAATTTATCACGCAACATATCACCACCTCCTCCCGATAAAAAAAAAAATGTGGAACATATTTTTTTTTTTCAATATCAAAGAGCAAGCGATAAGCGGCTCAAAACGCACGAATTATGCGCTGATAATTAATTAAATTGCCAAACAATAGGCTAATTATAGAGTGTCTGGTGAGGATATACCTCAACAGAAAAATAAATATGTCTCAAAAAATATTCACATCGGGGAGGTGTCACCAACACACATCACGTTAGCATGTAAACACAATATACGTATGCAAGTTACTATAATCATCATTAAACAGCATACTCTAATATTGTCTTTAAAAATGGATGTACAAATCTGATAGGAAAATTTAAATAGTACATTCTTTGACATGTAATGACATAAGTACATAGTAAAGTTAAACTACATGACGATCCAGGACATATGCTCTGGTATTCCGAGGGTAAGTACACAATCTAGAACTCGTAAGGTAAGTCCTCAGCTCAACAATGACATTCTGAGAAAGTACAAGCAATATAATGCTAATTAATAACTAATATGCTTCATAAGGTACAATACATTATTAATAATTGTGGCTGTTTAGTAAACTAACGGCCCTTATATTAACTACTCAGTCCTCCTCTATCATTTTAAAAAACGAACAGAAGAAGATGACAACAAAGCACGATAGTGTACATATAAAGTAAGTACAGATGTGCTAATCTATTGTAGAAATATAGGTGTGTTATGACTCTGTAATATATAGAAATATAGGACAGAAGTATTAGTTGGAGTCATGTGGGCATCTAGACAAAATGTCAGCCATCACATTATCCGCACCACGGATAGCTCGTACCGTGAAGTGAAAAGGTTGAAGAGCTATAGCATATCGAGTGGATCTCGAACTCTTCAAATTCTTAGTCTGAATAGCTGTAAGAGCTTTCTGATCAGTCTCTAGAATGAAATGTGCGCCCAGGAGGAATCTTTGTAGCTTTAGAATTGACCAAACCATCGCTAACAACTCACGGTCTAAAACCGAGTAGTTCCTCTCTGCCGCATTTAGTTTTCTAGAAATGTACATAACAGGATGCAGAGTATTTGCATATTCTTGCATCAGTGCTGCTCCAATCCCAGTGGATGAAGCATCACTCCGAAGAACAAAAGTCCTATCAAGAGTAGGTAATCTTAAGATGGGAGGAGAAGAAAATATATTCTTGATTTGGTCTAGTGAAGATTGGCATTCTTCAGACCAACGGACCAGATTAGGCGAACCTTTCTTCAACAATGTTGAGAGAGGTGCCATGATCGAAGATAAATTTGGAATAAATCTCCCATAAAATTGAATTAAACCTAAGAGACTCCTAACTTGTTTCTTCGTTTTAGGAACAGAGATGTTCAGTATTTTGGAAGTATTGTGGTCTTCTGTCTTCAAGAGACCATGACCAACACGATGACCCAGGAAAGAGATTTCACCAAAACCAACAAAAGCTTTAGAAGGTTTTGCTGTCAAATTATTCTCACGTAGAGTGGACAGTAAGTCATATAACCCTAAATAGTGATCTTCCCAGGTATCACTGAAGAGACAGATGTCATCTAAGTATGCGATGACATCCGAACGATGTGACAGAATTCGACGCATCATGCGAACGAAAGTGGCAGGGGCGTTCATGAGACCAAAAGGCAAACATTCCATTGAAATAGACCCCTAGGTGTAGAAAAAGCAGTAAGAGGTTTGGCATGCTCTGCTAAAGGCACTTGCCAATAACCTTTAGACAAGTCAAGTTTAGTGAAGAATCTAGAATTAGAAAGTCTAATCAGTAGATCTTCTAACAAAGGCATCGGTTCAGCGTCGAACTTTGTGACCTGATTCAATTTGCGATAATCAACGCAAATTCGTATGTTCTTATCCTTCTTCCGGACAATAACCATGGAAGAAGAATATGGTGAAGTCGATGGTTCAATTATATTTAATTGAATCATTTCATCCAATTCCTTTTCCACTTGCGACTGAAAGTGTATAGGAATAGGATACGGCCTAACCCTAATTGGATTATTGTCGGTAAGAATTATGTCATGTTCTATGACATCTGTGTGTCCAGGAATGTCAGTGAGAACATCCTGAAATGTTTGTAACATCGACGAGACTTGTCGATGTTCGTCACCAGAAAGATTAGGAGAAACAGAAACGTTTTTCCAAGATTCCGTAGAATGTAATGGAACCACTGGAAGGGGAAGGTTGACATCAGAGAAGGTAGCTTCCTCATCCTGAATGACAGACAGGGATGAATAATGACCGTGAGGTGCAGGAGCATCATCCGTTGCCTGGAAAATAGGCAGCAAATAGTCCGGACGTTCGTGAAATTCCGAAAGCATGTTTATGTGGAAAGTTTTATGCTTTCCATCAATATCGACCACATAGTCAACATCGGAAATCCGAGAGACTATTGCATACGGACCTTTCCATGCAATAAGAAGTCTATTTTCCCTACTGGGGAGTAGGACGAATGCTTTGTCACCTGGACAAAGTTGTCGTAGACATCTATTCTTGTTAGCAAACTGCCTTGCCTTCTCTTTAGCAATTTCTGATGAAGCAGTTGCTAGCTTACATGCCTCAATGATCTTTTGTCTAAGAGCAATGACATACTCATATGAGGATTGAGTTTCATCGCTAATATCATCGGCAGTGATGAGATCGTGTAATAAAGACATAGGGCCGCGTGGGCGCGCGCCAAAGACAAGTTCGAAGGGAGAAAATCCTGTGTGTTCATTAGGGACTTCTCTATAGGCAAAGAGAGCCGCGGGTAAAACCCTGTCCCAATCTTGAGGATGATCTTCAGTTATCTTACCAAGCAAAGTCTTGAGCGTTCTATTCAGACGCTCAACTAACCCATTAGACATAGGATGGTAGATACTACTGAGAGATCGTTCAATATGTAAGGTAGACATTACCTGTGACATAGTGTCAGATATGAGTTGAGTGCCATGGTCTGACAATATTTCTCTGGGGAACCCCAAGCGAGAAAATATCAACCAAAGAGCATCTGCGATATCTGTAGTAGATATGCTCTTAAGAGGAATAGCCTCTGGCCAACGTGTGCACATATCGACACATGTAAGGATAAACTGATGTCCTCTGGCCGACTTGACCTTAAAGGCCAATAATATCTATGGCCATTTTCTGAAACGGCCGAATAGGAATGTCAGCAGCCTGGATAGGCGCAGCATGTCGTGGTCCTCTAGATTTGACCTCCTGACATACCTTGCATGATCGGCAGTAAATACGAATGTCCTTATTGACAAAAGGCCAAAAGAAAGCCGCAAGGACTCTCGACTTCGTACGGGCAAAACCCATATGTCCAGCACATTGCGAGTCATGAGCATGTTGTAATATTTGGACTCTCATGCTCTTGGGAACAAGAATTTGCGAATGTGCCGACGTAGTCGAATCTTGTACCATACGTACAAGTACGCCGTTTCTCATTGCAATCCAAGATTTTCTATTTGTATCCTGATTCGGATCACCTTTCTTCGCAAGAACGAAGAATTTTTTTTTAAAGAAGGATCTTCTTCTTGCAATTTTATGAAAGAGTCACGAGTAATTACTAAGTGACTATCTTGGCTATCAACTTCATTATCACTATTCAGTGAAGTTTCGGGTGTTTGTAGAGCTTGTGCTCTTGTAACTACTGCATTTGTAGCTTGCATGTTATTATCTTCCCAAGCAGCAATCTGCTGTGGGGTACACTCCCTAACTCCGTGAATACGACCAATAATAAGGTCCGCAATAGGATTAGGTAAGAGACAAGCATGCACATCTCCAGTAAAGAAAGGAGTGGCAATGCGAATTACAGCAGTAGGATATTTTTCTAGAGTGCCGCCAAATGTGACACATTTAATAACCCTTCCTGTAGCACAAGATGGATCTACAAGCGATTGTCTAACACCAATAGTGGTGCATCCGGAATCGAAAAGTAGTGAGACCGGAGTATCATTAACAAGACCCTTATGTAGAATTAAAGAACCCCTCCCGTCATGCGCAACAGCAGCAGGAAGAGCGGGAAGTGGGTGACCACAACTCAAAGTAGTTATGGTACCCGGTTCGAATAAAGTACTGCATTGGGGGCATTGTTTGCTCTCTCAAAGTCAAAAGCAGAACTAGTGACAGCGTCAAAGTTTTTACTATCAACAACATGATTACAGGCTCCCTCAGTTTCCTGTTGTACAGCATTAGCCTGCTGATATCTCTTTTTTTTTTGTGTTGAGATCTACCCCGACTATTATTACCTCTGAAGTTATCAGAGTTATTATTATCTCTGCAGTTATTATTGTCTCTATTGTAATTGTTATACTGGTTCGAATTCCAGTTTCCACGATTACTATCATGTTCACATTGATGCGAACATCTATTTGTTTGGTTCTGAGGTCTTCGGCAGGAATAACCTCTATTACCATATCCTCTTTTGAAATGCTTATAATTATTAGGGTGATAGTAACGACCACTATCAGGTTGTCTCCAATTCTTCGAAGAAGAATCACCATGAAATTGGTTTCCATGATTTTGACAGAAATTACCGCTGCCCTTTCTATCAAAATTTTGTTGGGATCTACGAGCAAAGTTTTGACCATACGGAGCTGCCGAAGCAACTGGTAAACCTTCTTTCACCTTAGAGTTACCCATGGTTATGTGTGGGTGCGCAGTTACGTATTGGCAACAGAAATCTTCCATTTCTTTTATTGTTTTAGGTTTACGTTCATGAAGGAAAGCAAGGAAAGACTCATTGACAGACGACATGACTTTGTCTCTAAGTATTAAGTCCATAAGTCCTTCATAAGTTTTTTCCGTCTTAGATAGTTCAACCCATCGTGAGAAAGTAATGCGTATTCTTGCAATAAACTCGGAGAATTCAACTCCATTTTCAGGTAACATGTTTTTAAATTGTAGACGATAGCCGTCTTCGTTAAGCTGATATTTCTTTAACAAAGCGGCCCTGACAACCTCATAATTGCTCTTGTCAGGTTCATCCACCATATTTAATATACTTAGAGCTTTACCTGTCAGTATCCCTGATAACTGATAAACATATTTTGCTTTGTCTATGTTATGAGCTGTACATGCTGTTCAAATCTGTCCAGATAGAACATTATGTCATCACTGGAAGGACTAAATGTTGGTAACTTAATCTTAAAAGTATCATTATTAGCCTTCCCAGAAGATGAACCCTTGTTTGAATCATTACCATTACTCATGCTCGTCAATTTCAATTTCTCCAACTCTAAAGCTAAGAGTTTTTTCTTCATGTTCCATTTTTGCTTTCCTCTCATCAGACTCTCTTTGTAACTTCCTTTCTTCAGCTTGAGCCTGCATTTGAAGTCTTTCATTTTCAGCTTCTTTTTCAAGTCTTTTATTTTCAGCTTCTTTTTAAGTTTTCATTTTCTTCTTTTTCAAGTCTTTTATTTTCAGCCTCGTTTTCAAGTCTTTTATTCTCAGCTTCTTTTTCAAGTCTTTTATTCTCAGCCTCTAGTTCAAGTCTTTTCTTTCCTCAGCTTCTGATTCCCTTTTTTGTTTTTCCATTTCCATTTGGAATCTCTTTTCATCCACCTGCATCTGCAGTTTCTTTTGTTCAGCTTCCATATGCAGTTTCTTTTGTTCAGCTTCCATTGCTTTATCATATCGAGCAGTTGCAAATTCTTCTAACTTATCACCAGTCTTCCCAAGCAATTTACCCTGCTCAATAAAGTGCTCAAATGTAGACATGTTGTCTAACATATGAGTCCAAAACCTGAAATAATTAACTAATTTATTTCAAACCTAAGTGTAACAAGTCTTAATTAAGCACTTGTATATTCACATCACATTATATTATCCCAGTCTCTGTGGGAAACAAGTCTCCAATCAAAGAACTTGTATATGAAATATCAGCACTCAAATCTTGATCATAAGTGCACTTCTCATTCAATAGTGCACGACACTATTCATCATTCATTTATCATCAGTATAGTAGTAACAGTGCATTAGCATAGCCCATTAACTAATTACTATAACTGTAAACAATGACTATGTAAACACATGCAGAATGTAAACATTGAAAATGTAAACAATACAAACAATGTAAACAATAACAATGTAAACAATAACAAAGATCAGCAACAATACAAAAACTTTCGCAGAAATCAACTAAAAATAAAGCAGAAATTAATGAAATATCACAAAAAATGTGACGATATCTGCGATAGAATTAAACAAAATACATGACACCACAGTGTATAAACAAAAATGTTGTATGAAACTAAATTATAGACAAGAGTAGGCTAACAAATACAAACAAATCACAACAAAACTAAAGAATGTGAAATAATAACGAAAACAATATTAAAACATGTCATCACAGCTAACATAAATAGCAACAGAAGTCGCTTAGCAAATTCCAGTATCGGAAATTTGCAAACCCTACAGAAAACGCTCACAATAGACGACCTCTATGACGTGGCATAATCTAACGGAGACACCACCCAACCGAGAACCCGCTGAAATATAAACATATAAATATACAAATAACATATAGACATATAACATATAGAATGAGATGATACACAGAAGACTCAGCAGAAGTATAAGGGCACAGTTTACATACAAACAGGCCACTTAACTTAAAGGCTTCCAATCGTAGAACAGCAGAAAAACGGATGTCAATCAACGTCCTAAAGAGCGAAGCTCCAACGATGATGGCACATCTGAACTGCTTCCACTGCTAACACGATGGTACAAGAGCTTCTGAAATACTGTGTGTTGAGTTGTTTCGGCACTTGACCTTCTAATCCAAAAGTAAGTTGATGGAAATCGGTACTTGGCCTTCTTCAGAAAACAACCCGTTTCAACCGGCACTTGACCTTCTCAAAAAACGACAGCACTGGAACCTTGACAGCAGCAACTTGCTTGACTTGCGTAAAAGATAACAGCAGTCCGAGTTATCCGGCAACATGTAACAACGCCGGGTACTGTCAAATTCTTGTTTCCGTCAAAAAGTTGAAATTTTGACTTTTACCGGGCAACGCCGAGTACTTTGAAAATTTTGAAGATGTTGACTGTATTGAAGAATGTTAATTTCTTGAAGGATGCTGATGAATTCTTGTTGAAAATGAAGTGGGTAAGGGACCCCGTGTTTGCTAGTACCAGAATCAAACCAGCTTATGGCCACCAAATGATGCGTGATGCCATATGATGATGGATGGCATCCGCATGTCTGGTTTTGTGTAGTGTGTAGATGTGTTCAGTCAAAACAATGTTCATGCAACAATAACAGGGCAATCCACATAGGACGTCAGTAAACTCACGACGTATAAAGTCAATGAGTCTTGAAACAGCCGTTGACGTTTTTCTTCATTATTTATTGTGGACGCCACAGTGACAAAATGGTTACGCAAATGTGTAGGCACATCAAACAGTCATTATCACAGCAACATTCAATACAGCAATAAACGGTAGACAGCATTACAATGATGAGTCAGATGCATGTTATATTTCATAGTGCTGTAAATGTAGTCAGGTGGAAAACTCCATCCTTTTCTATAACAGCCAGGAGATAACCAGATGTATGAGATCAGTTCTCTCTCCTTAGTTTGACTTCAGCAAGACAGACACGTCTGCCGAAGTATAAATAATGTCCTCAAGAATATCCTCTAGATAATAAAGGTTTTCTAAACCTAGTTCATTTAACAAAGTAGCAAGTAATGGTCCTTGGTACCTGCATCAACCGATGCAGTACAATGCAGCGACATGTGAGCTGGGAAAAAACATCTCGTGACGACGACTTTCGCAGACAGGCTATGAATCGAAATCGCTCACGACCCAAAATCAATAGAGTTAATGAAAAAAGTCAATTTACCTTGCTTTCATGAAATACACAGAAATATCACGCCTCCCGACATGTGGGAAAACACTAGAGGTATTATCTCGACTAAACGAAATATCCATAAGAGGACTACACATCCCTGACAGAACAAAAAAAAGCGGAGATCCCCTCTTCAACGAGGCATCTCTTTCGCCATTCCAAATCGCTCACTCCCACTAGTGGTGGGCGGAAACCGATCGACCAAACAACAAGACAAGTCATGCGCAGTCCAGCGCAAAAATGACCACAGCTCAAAAGTTAACTGCATTCGATACTAACGCGAGAAGACAAATGCTTACCGAGAAAAGTGACTATAGATTTCAAGCAGTTGTTGCCCTTGCGATGACATCTGTCTTTTCAGCGATACTTGGGAAGAACACTATTTGGGTCTAAAGGAATTGCTATCTACTCTACGTGAGCATAGTTTGACTGCAAAACCCTCTAAAGCTTTTGTTGGGTTTAGTGAAATTTCCTTCCTAGGTCATCGAGTTGGTCATGGTCTGTTGAAGACAGAGGACCAAAACATTTCGAAGATATTAAATATCTCGGTTCCGAAGACAAAAAGGCAAGTGCGTAGTCTCTTGGGATTGATACAATTCTATGGAAGATTCATTGAGAATCTGTCCTCCATTATGGCACCACTTTCATCGTTATTGAAAAAAGGTTCTCCTAATATGGTGCGTTGGTCCCAGGAATGCCAATCTTCATTGGATCAGGTTAAGAATTTGTTCTCATCTCATCCTATCTTAAGACTACCAACGATTGATAAGACTTTTGTTCTTCGTAGTGATGCCTCTTCCACTGGGATTGGTGCGGCACTAATGCAGGAATATTCAGGAACTCTGCATCCTGTAATTTATATTTCTAGGAAGCTAAATGCGGCAGAAAGGAATTACTCGGTTTTAGACCGTGAATTGTTGGCTATGGTTTGGTCCATTCTTAAGCTACAAAGGTTCCTTCTGGGCGCGCATTTCTTTATGGAAACCGACCAAAAAGCTCTTACGGCTATGCAAAGTAAGGATTTGAAGAGCTCGAGATCTACTCGTTATGCTATTGCTCTTCAGCCTTTCCATTTCACGGTGCGAGCTATCCGTGGTTCGGATAATGTGATGGCGGACATATTGTCCAGATGCCCACATGATTCCAGTTAAATCTTGTGTCCTAGTTTTTCCTGATACACTTTCGGACTTAGGTCTGTCCTTAATATCCTAATATGTTGTAATACAAATGTATTTGGATGATGTTTAGATAATTTAACAAATTTCATTTTGTCCATCCATCAGTGATATGTTGCTAATATAGCATTGTAATTCATGACATTTGCATATTGCTATAATTATAGTATTTAGTAATGTTTGATATATGATTGGTATTGCCAGCAACTTAGGTTTCTTTAATGGTACCCCCTTAGTTTGTTTGGCTTAAAGGAAATATTTTCTCCTACGTTGGGAGATGATTTGTACCCTCTTCAGACGCTTTGTTTATGCGTCTATTGTACCTGATATTAGGTTCATTTTTTCATGAGCACATAAGTGATACTTGTGCAATCTTGCTCATGGACATATAAAAAAAAAATTTCATTTTTTTTTAAACAGGGGGGTTGTAGTAATATGTTGCTGTCATTTTTGACGGAGTCATCTGTCAAGTTATTTGCTTATGTTCTTATCATAAGAATAATTGTGTTTTTACCTGCGATGTCAGGTTGATTAGGGGTTGTCTTCCCTTGTTTATTCATTCATTGTGTTTGACCTTTAGGGTCAAAGGTAGACAGTTCTGGCGGATGCCCATAGGCAGGGTTTTTTAAGCGGGAGTTGAGTTAGACTTCCGGCAAGCCGTGAAGTGTCCTGGAATTTCTGAAGGGACCAAGGGTCCATTGTGTTTTTCGGGGAGAATCTTCGAAGTGACTGCGATGGCAGTTTTCCCCATTGAATCTCTGTGTGTTGGAATGACAGCAGAGTTCCTTGTTAGGTTCTGTGGACTCGGTTACAGGTAATACCGACTTTTTCCATTATTACGCTTTCGGTGGCAGAACATGTTAGAAGATTACCTAGTCTGTGAACTGCAACTCACCGGTCCTTCATTACAGAGCATATATGTTGTGCTCGAGGTAGCCATCCAAGACTATTAGTCTTCATACCATCCAGAAATCCAGTGACGAAGATATATTGTGGGAGCCGCAGATTGGCGGCATATTTATGTCCACATAAGCATTACTGCAGGGTTGATGGTAACCTGCTTATCAGCAGTACACAGCCGACGTCAGAACGAGGCCTGTGTTTTCGGCTATTATACTACAGCCTGATAATGTGCAATTGGCGGGGAATGCCAAGTTGTACCTATGTGTCAAGGTGATTAAGGTATCTGACGCGTTTAGTCAGAGAGATCAGGCGGCATTTTGAACTGTCATTGAATAACATTATTATTGACCATGCACGAATATTGGAATGTTTACCAGCCCTTTGAACGCCTGATGTATTATTATCGATTTCCGGTCAGCATGACCTTGTTTACAATGACTGTTCCTGTTGATGCTACTATGTGTGTTATCGTCAATAAATGTTTTGAAACGTGCCTGCAGTGTTCAAGCATCCTTGACTACTGCATGTGAGTGTAGGGGTTGCAGTGTCTACATACATACGAGCCTAAACACATTCGCGCCTTCATTCGCACCCACACTCAGTTCATCATACGCCAGCACTACACATCTAACAACATGTATACTGTCTTGGGCCAGTGATCACCTCAACAAGAGAAAAAGACAGTTACAGTTACCTAGCCCGCTGTCAATTACTGTCGCTCACTATTCTGTTTTTTTGTTTTTTTTAAGTACTATCTGCCTAGTTTGCTGTTAATTACTGGAGCTACCTGGTCTGCTGTTCGTTTTCCCAACATCAACTACGCTTTTTCATGTCGCCAGTTGTCTTGAACGTGAGAAAGACCTTAGTTAATCGATTTGCACGAACTTTCATGGAGGTAGGCAATTATTCTAATATTGCTATAGTCAGGTATGACTGAATGGGCTAATATTATTACAAGTGTTAATAAAATTGACTCTAGGGTGCATCCATAAAATTGTGACTAAAACACTGGCAACCCCAATCAATGTGTGTGATGGATAAGGGTATACGAAGAGTATGTGTGGTCAATCGTCACCATCCAGACTGTATGCCGGATTCTCTCCCTGGCCTTTCAATATATAGGGTAATTGAAAAGTCACTTCCAATTTTAATGTTGTTTATATCCTGCCTGTTATCTATTGGACGAAACACAGACCCAAAAAAAAGACAATAACTGTCAAGTGATTATTAGTTTTATTTTTAATTATTTATTTTTCCGGAAACAAAATAAAAATAAAATCTAAAATGGCCGATAAACTGACGCAACAATAGACAGCAAATGTTGCTGGCCGCTTTGAAGTCATGTCTTTGTGACGTACGTCTAGTTCGACAAGTGAATTTTCCCTGATATGATGGATGATTTAAAGGGACTTTTAGCTTTTCATAACATTAGAACCCCTGAACATTTGTTGTAACTTTTCGTTTCGCCAGAGCGAACCGATTTCCACCGGGACTCATTTAGTATGCGGCACGAGATCAAAGACATTGAGACGATCTCCGAGCAGAGAAGCTTGTTTCTCGCAGGTATTTATCATCTCCGCGCGAACTCAACCGCTCGCAAGATGGACCAGAGCGATTAGAAGAAAGACACTGGTGGAGATCTCAGGAAGGACGGGCGGCATGCTATCAAAGACAGTAGTGGTCCCTGAAACGATTTCGCATCCCGGTGTTAAGCACGGAACCGATCGCAGCCAGAGCGAACGGGGAAAGCTGAAGCAAGCAGCCAGCGAAGATACGAGAGGCCAGGGGCGGCTTCTCTCTTTGGATTTGGCGGTCAGATCCCCCAAAGTTCATGAGATCAAAAAAGCTGTCAAAGTTCTCATGTCCCACTCATCTTGCATTCCAGTTGTAGATATACAGATCACGTAGAAATACACTTCATCATTCGCTGGCCAGAACTTGATAGAAGCACTAGCGATATTTGAAATCTTGCTAGATTATCCCATGGATTTTCATTTATATTTGCAGTGAATTCTATTTCTGTGCAAAACGGTAAAATATATATTGTGTAAAGTGATCAGTGGTCTAGTTCATTCATTATATTTCATTGGATTTTGTGTTAATTTAAACCTATTAAATTAAACCGTCTCAATAGTTCCAGTTGTAAATGTAATGATATACCTGCTATATTATTTCCAAAAGATAATAGATGTCAATGCTTAAATTAACTTTTAAAGTCGCGAAGGAATTTATAATTAATAAATTTAGTTAAGTCCTATATTTATAGATGTGTGATTTAACCACTAGAACTCGCGCAGTGTTTATTAAATACATAATTAAATACGGGAGCGTATATATAAAATAGTCTTAACGGGAAATTTATCGCGCGCTTAGAAGATTATTTGATTTTTAAAGTATGATTATGTTGTTATGGGTTTTCTATCTTTTTCTCTAGATTGATCACCTTTTGCAATCCCAGCAATAACGAAATCTTTCAGAGTTTCCATACTCGGTTCTTAAACTTCCAGACAGTTTGATGAGACATTTTTTTAAAGTAAATCTTGTGGTGGTCCGGTGCGGCCTAGCTAACATAATTACGTGAAAGAAAGCCTACCCAAGATCATTTGATTATTATCATCAAATTAAATTACAACCTGTAAGATAAACTGGAAGATGAACAGTGCCAGTAGCGATAGTTTATATACTGCTCTATTGTGAGAGATTACCGATTTACCTGACTGTGACTGAGCCTAGTTTTTCCTCACTGGATTAAAGAAAAAACTTTACCGGTCAGTTGCTGTCATCACGCAGTGAAGGAATATTGCCATCACCTCATTTTCACCCCTGTGTTGAATTGTGTCAGTGCCATCCCATAGACTCCTTTTATATAATAAAACACAAGAACTCTTAGAACTTCAAGTCCGGCGATAAGCGGGAATATTTGCTCGCAGTGAAACCTCGCATTATCTGGGGCGGGACATAGAAGGACTGGACAGTTGTCACACGTAAAGAGTTTAAGTACTGTGTATATCATGCTATGGATTGTCTGATGCTGAAATCGGTAAGTGTGTGGTGTATATGAGTGTGGATCCTCACAGTGTGCATGAATGACAGGAGATTTATTTTTTTGCAACAAACCATTTGTTAACTTGCCTACCGGGTACTACGTTTTCTGTATACCCGGCATTGTTCCTTTAGTGGGATAATTTGTTAACTCTGTTTCATCCCCCCCCCCCCTTTTTTTTTCTTTGCTTAGTAAAGGGAAGACACCAGTTGGGATAACAGTATTTTTTTGTCTACCACCATAACTAATATTGTAACACCTCTTTCAGAGTAAAAGTAATTAAATTCACTGTTGGGTTAACTTTCCTATGCTCCTGATAACTATCTATCTTGAGACTGGGTTTATCTTTGTCTAATACAAGCGGGAAGGGCATAGTTGATACCAATCTTCTTCACCCCCTCCCTACCTTGATATTTGCATTTTTTTCTGTACTTATGATAATTTTATGTAACACTTGATATTTTTTTTTTTTTGTGATTTGATCTTTATGGTAAATAAACATCATAGACTTATATCGGACTGTGTTGGAATACCCATAAGCCCAAACATTCCCTATTTGTTTAATATAGCTGTATCCACGTCGTCTGAGTGTTTGAAGCAACAAATCGGTGTGAGCGCAGACGTGTGTCTGGAAAACTGGCAAATAATTGTTTGACCAGGAGAGTGGAAGAGAAGATTGAGAGAAACGATTTGTCGTAAATAAGTCTGTCTTTACTCTCCTCCAGCACTCTGTGGAGCATCATATTTAATCTATACATTTCTATCACTGAGTTTTCATCATCATTCTACACTCTAAACCGGACTACTATTTCTAGACTCTTTTCTCTCAAAATAAATTTACGACAGTCTTGAACTGGTCAAATCCCACTTTCAGCTATAATGTTCATACGATATCGCGTTTTATATATTAACATGTCATTCAATTATATTTATCTGTACTTTGTTTAAAATAAATTAATTGAATAGTGTGACGGTATTGCCTGCCCTGCTTTGCAGTAGTGGTCCAACAGTGGCCAACACTCAAGAGCATCTAATATGGGCTTCAAAGGTGTCTACCTTCGCACAAGATTACTCTTGGCAGAGATGTAGATAGAAAGGTAGTTACACTTCTATCACAAAGGGAGTCTTCACCAGATAATCGAAAACAATGCTGCTTTAGCTGAGCACGTTAATTCTAGAATCTGCCGACCACTTTTGTGAAGAATTAAACAATGATTAATTTTAGCTCGTTAAGCCCCCACCTCTGATTTACTCAGTGGAATTCTTATTATTCTGGTATAGCTCTGTTTAGAGTGTGTGTAATAAATTGACTGAGACAAACAACGCAGTACATTTAAAAGGATTAAATTGAAGTTAAATTTGTAAAATTACAAATAACAAAATTTTATCATCCCTTTAGGTTTAACAGTTTGAAAATAATTGAATAGTTTAGAAGAAAAGTTTCATCATTGATTTATAGTATAATCCATGAAAAACGTTCACTTTGGCAGCATATATTTTACACTTAGCTGCTAATAGTAGTTTCTGCTCCCACTAATAGGTTCTTTTTACACTGTTCACGCTCGTCGCTGGTCAAGGTTGTCGGGTGCAGCTCGTTTCCCAGAAATGTCAAGGAGAGTCTACAAAGTTGGTCGCTTGTCTTAAAGCTTAGGCCACTGTTCCCTTCTTGTTCTAAAGAAGGTACTTTCTGTCGGTACCACCAATAACTATGATAAAGAATAGAAATGAAACGCTCTTCTGAGAATTGCATTTCCCGACACATACATATGTGTCCTATTTCCTCTATTTTACCATCCCATTTATCTCAGAATTTACCCTCGATGAGAATTAAATGTAATCCCTCGGGATAAAACTTTCTTTTACATTTAAATTGAATAGCTTTAGCTTTACATTACATGTAAATGAAAAGGTTAATAGCTCAGATAGAATATGTTTACATTTACATTTCCACTGATTAAAAAGTGTTCACAATATAAATTGAAAATGTTTTCATTTATGTTTACACTGATTTGAAAAGTTTGAAACTTCCATTAATGTTAAAGTGCATATTTTAACATCGACATTTACACTGGTTTGAAACTGTAAGCGTTATAACTAAAATGATCATCATTTCTTTTATCTTTCCCGCTCTGCTCTATATGGAACCTGTGACTACTTTATGCTTTTAGTTCTCTTTAAGAAACTAGCAATAAAGCAATCATCATCCCTTGGCTATGGTGGTTCATGAAATCATCGTTCTATACGCTGAGGTACCAGCCTCAAATGACTAGGACATCCACTAGCGATTTTCACATATTAAAATTCACATGGCCATATACATATATATGTTAGTTCACATGTTAGTAATAAAATATAGAATGTAAAATCACAACTTACGCCAATCCTGGCTCACAGACTTTTTTGCTCAGATAAATAAAAAAAGACTTGAATCTTCCTCTTACACGCGTATGGGATGTCGTTTCTTTAATAAGATAATTCCCTCTCTGACTCCATGTGTTTCAGTTTCCTCAGATATTCCGGTTTTCCTTATTTAAAATGTTAGAGATTTCCTCAGCTGAATTGTAAGTCCTGATGAATACTCCAATAAAAGGTGTCCGGTCTGATAAATGGAAATTCTGAAGTCTAACTACTGGCAAGTATGGTGGCTTTGGCAGCGTGAATCTCACAGTGAACTAGACTGACTGAAGCGTCAGGTTATATTCACTGTCCTCCCCCGCTCTATTTGTTATGGAACTCAAATGATCAGCCAATCTGATTTGAATATTTTGCATGACTCATCTAGTGCAAAATTTCAAACTTTATTTTTCTGAAAATGGGCTATAAACATCCGATTGTCTAGAGACGAACTCACAGACACATCTGTAAACTGTGTTTCAGATGTAACAAATTATTACTTTAACAGAAAGTAATCTCTTTGTAACAAGGTGTACCGGAAAAGATTATGTCATGCTTGACTGTCCAGAATGTGTCGCACAGACGATTAATCTCTTATCTGTCGCGCACCCGGGCCTAATCTTAGCAAAGCTTTGCCGCACCCTGGCAAACGCGATGTATTATCACCAACAAGGAGTGTCAAAATGATTTGACAATGTCAAATATCTGCTACTTAGCAGAGAAAGAAAGAAAGAAAGTGCGACAATTGAAAGCACGCAATAAAATCCGTACCACATATGTACCGATTACTGCCGTAGTGAAATAGAGATTAGGAAGAAGAATGGGTTGCCCCAATCCATTATGTGACAAACAGATTTGAAGAAATAACTTCTAAATAAAGAAGTTACATTAATCATCCTATAGACGATCTAGGATATTAATATTGCGACACATACAGTTTTTCTCCTAGCACACTATCCAATATGCAATACTCCAGAGGGTAAGAAAAAAACTTACTTCATTCCTTGAAGACCTTTTAGATATGCCAGTTTGTGCAGGCGTTAATATGGATATGTTACGTGAGATTTCCTGGACGAGATCAAAACTGTTCCTTTGGGATTTTTTTTTTTTCATAGTTCACAGATCATTAATTTTTGCGGAAAACCTGACGGTAATTTTTGCAAAGATTAATTCCAAGCCTAATAGTTAGATAAGCTCTCCGTGATTTATTTTCAGGATATAAAAAGCAGATTTATACGATAAATCTAGCAAGATGCTGTCGAGATAGAGGGTGGGTGATAGGTGCAGTACAGTTGTAGAAATGAGAAGTTGTGTACAAAGATTTTATCTATCTATCTATCTATCTATCTATCTATCTATCTATCTATCTATCTATCTATCTATCTATCTATCTATCTATCTATCTATCTATCTATCTATCTATCTATCTGTCTGTCTGTGTCTGTCTGTCTATCTATCTATCTATCTATCTATCTATCTATCTATCTATCTATCTATCTATCTATCTATCTATCTATCTATTTGTCTAGCTGTCTGTCTGTCTCATTCAAGAAAAGCTTAGCTTACTCTGCTGCTCATCTTTGGAACTATCTTCCACATTATCTAAAACATAACAACCTCAGTCCCTATTCATACAATCGTAAACTTTTCGAATACTTTATGAGTTCTGATTATCTGCCCCCCTAATGTGATTATTTTTCCGAACAAATGATATAATATCGAATGTAGGTTTAATGATGATGTTAGTGCTTTTCAACATATTTTGTTTCATGATAATACTTAGTTTGTAGTTTTCAACATATTTTACTTCATGTTTATAATTAGATACTGTGAATGTGAGTATGCTATTATTTTACCTTTACAACGTTGAATTCTTTGAATTGATGGGTAAAATATATGTGAGAATAAATGAAATCAGTATAAAAGACGAGAGAAAGGAAGGGCAGAATGTCAGACGAGCCTGCGTGCCCAATTCTCAACCCTTTGAAAATAAAGTTCGTTCTCTCTGTCTCTCTGTCACGTCTATGTGTCTGTTCTTCCGTCTGTCTGTCGGTTTGTCTGTCTGGGCGTTTCTTATTGAAGTTTTACAAAAGTAACAAGTCATTTAACTTCACGGCTTGTATTTTGTATTTTTTATTTTATTTTAACGCATTTTGATCAGTGCCCGCTGTCTCTACAATTTTTGTTGGTTTCGTCTTGAAAAAAAGACATTATGATCGTAACGTAGGCCACTTTTCTGTCCTTTGTCCTAATTCAGAGGTCGGCGAATAGGTTTTATCAATACTCCGTGTCAAAAGTGTGATGCATCTTCGTTACCCCGCCCTGCAGGAGCTACTTGTTACATTGATGGGCAAAGAACACGGACGATAATCCAGGTTGTTTCATTTATATACAAGACAAACTAGGTAAAACTACGGTTTGCAATTCTAATCCTAGCTAATTTAATGGCTAAACTCACACTTCTACTATTGATCATTTCTTCAAACTGCTGCTTGTTCTGAGTCCAAAAGCCAATCTTTGGAGGGGGAGGGGAGAGGGGAGAAGAGAAGAGATGACCAAAGGAGTAGTACTGCCCAACTATGTTTGCTCGTTACCCCCTAGAAAATTAAATTATTACCCTTGTAATTTAACTCAAGTTGCAGACCGCTGTCATAGTGGGACATACCCTACGTACCTAATCTCGTGTATCCCACCGAGTATAAAACATGGTATTGTGGCGAGATGGAAGTTAAATAGAAAACAAAAATATAGTTCCCACAAATGTAGAAGAGAACTGGTGAACTAGTGGTAGGGATAGCACAGGACAAGTCAGGTAGTTAACTGCAGAGTTATAGATGGTAGCTGTAGATGAAAGCTGTGTAGTAAGTCATCTTCTCGCTAGACCCATTCTATGCTCCAAGGGTGACTCTATTAATAGTTGGTGTGAAATGCAGCTCGTTAGTTCCCTACGGATTAAAAATATTAAATAATTTTGAATTTGGCACACGAACAAACATTTAAAACTGTAACTGGAATTTTAACAAAATCAATCAACCACTAATTTATAAAAAATATATCAAGACACTTTAATAATTAAAATAGAAATTTAGTTTTTAAAATGCAGATAGGTATTTACAAAAACCACAACTGGAATTTAATAATTTTTCATTGTCTTTTTCATAACATCGGCCATTTGGTGACTTCGGGATAAAAAGCGTGTACTCAACTTCTTCAGTTCCTGTCACTTCTATCACTGATCATGTGTAGACTTTCCAAGATACTTAACTCATCTGGAAATGTGGACACAATGCTACTTCCAGGCAATGCAGAGGGGATAATTTACTCACACCTACAGTCTGTTATGCTTCTTACAGAAGCTTTGCTGTGACTCTTTTTCGGATAGGAACAATTCAGACACAATATTACATATCTGAGCTTATCACTTATGCAGGTCTGCTCACAAAACAAATCAGCTAAGCTTTTCTCAGCTGTGAGATATAGCTATGTGGCTTCTACAAGCGAGGGTCAGTCCGCTGGGCGTCTTCTCAGCTATGAGATCTTGGTGTGAAATTTTGAGAGAGTCCATTTTTGTGTGTACTGGTTTTGCCTTCTTGTAGCAAGGCACATTCTTTTCAACCTAGACTTAGGTCTGTTGGTTATATCGAAGCAAAATTTGCCATTTAAAAATAAGTGAACTCTGTTAACTGAAGCGCTGTGTTGATAAACTCTAAGCCCTGAACAGGACTATTAGCTTCTATGAGCTAGCATGAAGTAGCCCTGAAAAAGACTGCTAATACGACCAGCATTTATCGATACTAAGTCCTGAAAAGGACTAGTATTATCAATCTGCAAGCCTGAAGCCCTAAAAAGGACTTTCCAGCTACGCCAACGCTGCCGTACCTGCACTGTGTCCAGAATTAAATCTGAGCGGGCTTATATACAGTTCCACAGTCCGTATGCATTTGACTGAGCCGTGTTTGATTGGATCTCCCTCGCATCAATTTGATTGGTTTAATCTCGCTTGAGTTGAATCTCATTTTTTCGTTCCGCTGAACTTCTAACTTTTCCTCCTCTGCGTTTGATTGGCTCTTTTCCGCACTTCTGATTGGTTGCTTTTTGTGTGTGTGTGTGTGTTCTTGAACAATTAGATGATTCCCCGTTTGTGAATCTTAGGTATAGAAATATAAAGATACGATAAATTCTAAAGATTACTACTTACAGGAAAATTTCCAGAGTGATCTGTCCGTGTCGCTACAGACACGATGAGCACAATGTTAGAATGGTCTGTTATCCAAATTTTCACATTTCGAAAGAAAAACAGTTCCTTCTCTCTCTCTCTCTCTCTCTCTCTCTCTCTCTCTCTCTCTCTCTCTCTCTCTCTCTCTCTCTCTCTCTCTCTCTCTCTTTCTCTCTCTCTCTCTCTCTCTCTCTCTCTCTCTCTCTCTCTCTCTCTCTCTCTCTCTCTCTCTCTCTCTCTCTATATATATATATGTGTGTGTGTGTGTGTGTGTGTGTGTGTGTGTGTGTGTGTGTGTGTGTGTGTGTGTGTGTGTGTGTGTGTGTGTGTGTGTGTGTGTGTGTGTGTGTGTGTGTGTGTGTGTGTGTGTGTGTGTGTGTGTGTGTGTGTGTGTGTGTGTGTGTGTGTGTGTGTGTGTGTAATCTGTCTGTTTTCCTATCTACATAAGTGCGCGAGTCTTATAACATTTATGTACGATCACAGACTGACACATTTTTTTTCAAAACTTGCCCAGTGTCCGCGAGTCCGCACTCTCTGACCCCAAATCTCCCAACCCGCAGCTTTGTCCTGCAACAATGCCAGAACATTAGTGTCACTACTGGAATCATAAGATTCCCCACTCTGATAAAGTGCATGACTTCGGTCAAGGAAGGAGGTCTTGTCCATTTAATACTGTTCTGCAGGTTTCTCAGCCTGTGAGTATTAAGTGGATATAACAATCTGACACGGGTTATAATGGAGTATAACAGTAATAGCGGTTAGCTCTGGTATGTTATTAAATGTCAGTTATTATTTGTGACGGTATTGCCTTCTCTGCTTTGCAGTATTGGTCCAACAGTGGCCAAAACCCAAGAGTATCTAATATGGGCTTCAAAGGTATCTACCTTCGCACTAGATTACTCTTGGCAGAGATGTAAATAGAATGGTAATGACACTTCTTTCACAAAGTAGTGTTCACAAGATATTCAGATAAGCGAACAAAATGCTGCATTTGGCTGAGCACGTTAATTCTAGAATCTGCCGACAACTTTTGTGAAGGATTAAGCAATGGTTTATGTTAGCTCGTTTAAGCCCCTACCTCTGATTAACTCATGGGAATTCTTATTATTCTGGTATAGCTCAATTTAGAGTGTGTTTAGTACATTGACTGAGACAAACATGCAGTACATTTAGAAATGATTAAATCAAAGTTAAATTTGTATAATTACAAACAACAAAATTTAATAATCACTTTAGGTTTAACAGTTTGAAAATAATTGAATAGTTTAGAAGAAAAGTTTCATCACTGATTTATAGTAGAGTCGATGGGAAAAAAGTTCACTTTCTAACAGTGTATATTTTGCATTTAGGTGCCAATAGTAGTTTCTGCTCCCGCTGATGGGTTCTTTTTACTCTGCTCACGCTCGTCGCTGGTCAAGGTTGTCGGGTGTAGCTCGTTTCCCAGAAATGTCAAGGGGTGTCTACAAAGTTGGTCCCTCGTCTTAAAGCTTGGGCATATGTCCCTTCTTGTTCCAGAGATAGTACTTTCTGCTGGTACCACCAATAACTATGATGAAAGAATAGAAACGAAACGCTCTCCTAAGTATTGCGTTTTCCGACACATAGTTATGTGGCCCCCTATTTCTATTTCATCATCCCATTTAACTCAGAATTACTCTCGATGAGTATTAAACTTAAGAGAGAAACCTTTCTTTAAATTGAACAGTTATATATATTGATTTTACATTTAAATGAAAAGGTTAATAATACAGATAGAATATGTTTACATTTACATTTCCCCTGTTTGAAAAGTGTTCACAATATAAATTGAATATGTTTTCATTTATATTAACACGGATTGAAAAGTTTGAAACTTCCATTAATTTTAAAATGAACATGTTTTCGTTTACATTTACACTGATTGAAAATGTAGATATTATACTTAAAATGTACATCATTTCTTTCATCTTTCCCTCCCTGCTCCATATGGAACCTGGGAATACTTTATGCTTTTAGTTATCTTTACAAAACTAGCAATAAAGCAATCATCATCCCTTGGCTATGGTGGTTCATGAAATCATCATTCCATACGCTGAAGTTGCCAGCCTCAAATAACTAGGACATCCACTAGCGATCTTCACATATTAAAATTCACATGATCATATAATATATATGTTAGTTCACATGTTAGTAATAAAATATAGAATGTAAAATCACAACTTACGCCAATCCTGGCTCACAGAAGTTTTTGCTCAGATGAATAAAAAAGACTTAAATCGACCCCTTACACGCGGCTGGAGTGTCGTTTCTTTAATAAGATAATTCCCTCTCTGACTCAATGTGTTTCAGTTTCCTCAGATATTCCGGTTTTCCTTATTTAAAATGTTAGAGATTTCCTCGGCTGAATTGTAAGTCCTGATGAATACTCCAATAAAAGGTGTCCGGTCTGATAAATAGAAATTCTGAAGTCTAACTAATGGCAAGTCTGGTGGCTTTGGCAGCGTGAATCTCACAGTGAACTAGACTGACTGAAGCGTCAGGTTATATTCACTGTCCTCCCCGCTCTGTTTGTTATGGAACTCGAATGATCAGCCAATCTGATTTGAATATTTTGCATGACTCATCTAGTGCAAAATTTCAAACATTACTTTTCTGAAAACTGGCTGTAAACATCCGATTGCCTGGAGACGAACTCACAGACACATCTGTAAACTGTGTTTCAGATGCAACAAATTATTACTTTATCAGAAAGTAATCTCTTTGTAACAAGGTGTACCGGAAACGATTATGTCATGCTTAACTGTCCAGAATGTGTCACACAGACGATTAATCTCTTATCTGTCGCGCACCCGGGCCTAATCTAAGCAAAGCTTTGCCACACCCTGGCAAACGCGATGTATTATCACCAACAAGGAGTGTCCAAATGATTTGACAATATCAAATATCTACTACTTAGCAGAGAAAAAAAGAAAGAAAGTGCGACAACTGAAAGCACACAATAAAATTCGTATCCCATATGTACCGATTACTGCCGTAGTGAAACAGAGATCGAGAGGGGTCGCCCCATACTGTCACATTAGTTTTGTTTTGTTACTGGGAAATTCTTATTAATGTAGTTATATATCGCTGTATGTTTTGGATATACGATAACACGTGGAGTATTAGATCAGGGGTCCTCAACCTGGCGCACGCCTACCCTGAGCTTATAAAGAGGTTCGGAAAAATTTTAGTAAATAACTGTATTATCCCAGTGACATGTTTTTTATTTAATCAATTGGGCTTACGAGCCTCATCTGCAAGGAGCATTCTGATTTGAGGGCATCAGAGAGACACTGCCACCCCTTTTTCTGTTATCTAAAACGATCCTGTAACCAGGATGCAAGGAGTTGGGCTTCTATTGTCATAGGTTATTTCAGACTCATACTGCGGGAGAATTTAAGTGGACTTGAGAGCTCATTCTCAACCATCCCCCATTTATGACATCAGTTGAGACTTGTGGTTATATGAAAACTCATTCTCAACCATCACCCATCTATGACATCAATTGTGACTTGTGGTTATATGAGAGCTCATTCTCAACCATCGCCCATCTATGACATCAACTGTGACTTGTGGTTATATGAGAGCTCATTCTCAACCATCGCCCATCTATGACATCAATTGTGACTTATGGTTATATGAGAGCTCATTCTCAACCATCGCCCATCTATGACATCAATTGTGACTTGTGGTTATATGAGAGCTCATTCTCAACCATCGCCCATCTATGACATCAATTGTGACTTGTGGTTATATGAAAGCGAACAACCCCGAATGAGAAGAAGATGCCAGAGTCTTGTCTTGATCTGATTCTTCGTGTGTGTCGCCCGCCCCCCGCCCCCCCCCCCCCCCCCCCCCCCCCCCCCCCCCCCCCCCCCCCCCCCCTGTTTTTTCCTAAGGGAGTTTGAAGCCACAACAGCATTTAGTTTCTCTGTAGGAAGCCAAAGTACCTCAAATACTCTAGTGGTTTCTGTAGTAAAGTGATTGACGTGATGATATTTCTAACGTCATTCACGACCACCTGTAGTTGTCTTTTACAACATGCATAACAAGTCGCAGTGATCCGTTTCTGTGTTATCAGACCTTGCATAACAAAGCCATAATTATCAGCATCAACATTTCCTTTTTCGCTCCTTTTAGCGCTGAATCAAGCACTGCAGATGAAGCCCCCCCCCCCCCCCCCCCCGGTGAAGCCCTCCTGGTGAAGCCCTCGAGATGAAGCCCTCGAGATGAAGCCCACTGTAGCGTAAGGTTTTTCTGGTATGAAGATAGTGTTTAGAGAAGAAATAGAATTCTCTCCAGAATGTATGAAGTTCCAGTGTCAGAGAAGAGCACTGGTATCACAAGTGAGCTCCGGCTGCGAATACTCTGAGCTAGACAATAGTTTAAGGCTTCAGAAGTATACTTTGCCACCTTAGTTGTAGTAACCCATGTGATATTATAATAAAATCAGAAAAAGTAACTCAACTTAAACAGTTAAAAATTTGAAAAGTCACTTGAGTACAATTTCAAAATTTATTATGTACACCTATCTAATTAGGTAATGAATGGTGAGTGTTGGACGATGGTGATTATGGTTATGTATTTACATCAAGTTGATAATATATTCAGAAGTTTAAACTTAAACAAAAAGTCCCCATGGGATCTTTAAATTATTTTACACCAAAAATGTTCTCTCACTGTTGTTAATTATACTAGTCTGTCTCTTTTATTCTATTCCCTAATTTCTCATCATCTGACCGTTGAATGTCTCACATTAGCCACCGGAATAGTCACTATGTAACTCAACTTTGAATCAGCACTTGTCCAGATATGGGTTGACACATAACACTGTTGTTCTGAAAGTCACACTTCAGTCCAATCCCAGCAATCAGGGGGAAAAAAGTTATGGAACACTTCAACCTCTGGGCTCCTGTTATGGTTAGGTAGCAGGATCGAAGGTCCACTTGACTTCAGGGTTTATTTGAAATTCGACTATAGAACCTGGAACAAGGAGTATCAAGTGGCTAGGCAATGTCAGGGAGACCTATTACATCCTATTGTTTGTATGAGATGAGGGTGTCATCAGATGTCTGCATGTATGAGAAATGATACATGGCCTTGTATGATTTAGATATAGTGAGACAGACGTGTGTCTACTGCAAAAAATTGTCTCAAATATAATAATACATGAATAATCAAAGCAATATGAATATATGGACAGGATGCAACCTTTGCCTTTCTCACCTACATTCCAAGTCAGTACTGGTCTTGCTGGTAGGTTATAGACCCAGACAAAACCAGAATGGTTATATTTAGCCCTGACAAGGACTGTGGTGGTTATTATTTAGGTTTTCCAACCTTCAGCATCATATCCACACAAACAATATGTCCGATACATTCACAACACACTAACATCTGAAATAAAATTGATATTATTCACATAAATATCGATAGTAAACCTTCACACCCTCTAAGATCGATTCCAAGCTCTTACGAAGACTGTACTTTGTGAAGAACGTCCGCCTTTCATGCAGTGGCAACTGACGCAGAATAGACAGCATTCTACTTTGACTTTTGGCTGGGTTTTTTAGCTGTGTGTATTTTGAACTGAGCGTTCTCGCCTTATATATTGTGAGCGTGGGCGTCTCGGAGGCCAGCAGTGTTTGGTCCTTTTCAAGCACTGAAAATTTCTCTCATTTTGGGTATTATGTGCAACTGTCCCATCATTCGTTCCAATACACACTCAACTAAGTTTATCCCTCACGTTGTCTTATATTTCCTTTATCTTCCCCTAATGGAAGCTTCCTTTACATATGCTTAAACTTACAATAGGGTATGGCATGTATTTTCTACGAATTTATAAAGTCTATCACTAGGTTAGACCTGGGATGTGAAAGTCAAATAAAACTACAAATATCTTCATATATACATACTCCTTCCAACTTTCCTTTTGAATTTCCATTCCTGCATATCCCTTCTGTGAAAATCTCTAATTGATATCACAATTTAATGATACATAGTTCCAGTACAAAAGAAATTATTTACATAACTTGCGACACTTTGCTTCGCCATTGTGGATTTTCCATACCGGCTTCTCCCTGATAACATAACCGAATGCGCATGCGTGACCGCTACTATTTTTAGAATGCTTAGTTACTCGGTGTCCGTTTTGTTTACATGCAGTTCAAGGCTCTTGTCGAAACCCTCATAATTTATTTTTCTCTGTTCGTTCCATCAGTCCATTAACTAAGCGTGTTTTTGCACACTTTGCTACACCCTCCTGGTGAAGCCCTCCAGATGAAGCCCTCCTGGTTAAGCCCTCCAGATGAAGCCCTCCAGATGAAGCCCCCCTGGTGAAGCCCTTCAGATGAAGCCCTCCAGATGAAGCCCTCCAGATGAAGCCCTCCTGGCTAACTCTGGCAGTGGTGGCTTATGTAGCAAATTGTTTGACATGATGAGGTTGCTAGTCCCATGCACAACCTCATGTTAGCCACCTTTTACTGCGTGCCTGATAGAAGAGTGATCCTGTTGTTTCTTTGTTTCGTCAGAGACCGTCGGGAACTCTACACGGGGCATAACTCAACCAACCGACACTAAAATGTGGCTGCCTCTTCCGTTTTCATCTATAATGTAATGCAATAATAAAGAATCTATTTCCGGATTTCTTAAAATCTTCATAAATTTCATACTGCACAATTTCCGGATTGTTCAGGTTTGTTTTTGGAAAAGAACAAATTATTGACGTAACCGACGCAAAATTCGGTTACTAAAATACAGTAAAGAAACCATATTTTGAAACAACAACGGGAAATGGCGAAGTACATTATGGGAAATGCATCTGCGTTCTGTTTATCTGTAACACCAAATGACACTGGCATTACCTGTGTTTTTCTCTTGCCGGTTTGAGAAAGGTTTTTATAACAAACTACCACTAGCGTAAAACGGTTGTTTGATTGTGTAATGCGTAGGCAGCCCCTGCTGAGTTCACGAGCCTGCGTGAGTGAACCAAGACAACAAGACACAGTCACGGAATGGAATCTAAATCAACAGCGAACAAACGTTTTCTGGCGCTCTAAACAGCAAACACAGTTAACTCGCCTGGGATGTTACAACAAGCATTCCTTATCCCCTGGTCCGGTAGGTGTCAGCGGGAAGAAGAGGTACTTGGGTATTGAGTGTGATATTTGCAAGGAATGAGTGGATTCCAGATTCGTTTTTTTTTTTTTTTTTTGGAGGCCAGTGGCTGTCAAACATGATATTTTCATTGAGCTTTATTTCCATGGTGCATAACTGAGACGTTATCTTATGTGGGGTGAACAACGCAGGGGCAAAATAATCAAGTATTCAGGGTTCTGTTTCATCAAGATGTCAAGGAAGTAGAAACTATTAGGGGAAAAAATGAGATAGAAGGAAGAGGTATTCAAGAAGAAGAAGAAGATAACGAAGAAGAATAAAAAAAACGAAGTATAAAATGAAAAAGAAATAGAGAAATGAGAAGAATAGAACAAAAATCAAGAATACCATACGAACCGCTGGTTAGACAAAAGGAACATAATACTGTTAATTATTCAGAAAATGAAGCAAATTAAGGGAGAAAACAGAAAATAATTGCAAGAAAATGAAGTTCCTGATATCGGTGTACTAAACAACGAAGGCAAAATAACGCATTAACGAAACTCGAACACGACTAACAAAAATCATACTCTCATACACAATGCTCTATTTACTTATTATTATGCCCCCGCGAAGTTCCCGGGGTTCTTTCAGGACAAGATAAAAATAGGACTATTGCTGTCTCATGCATGTCGTAAGAGGCGATTAATACGAAGTTGTGGATAAGACTGGCTACTTCATCGTGTAAAACAAATTACTACAGTAATCCCCACTGTAAGCGTACATGAATGCCTTGACGCAGGCTTCTTGTAAGGGGACCGGCTGCAGTGGGAGCTCAGTGCTTCGTAAGGAAAACGAAAAGAGAAAAGAGGAATTTTGTACTATATGAAGTTTTCCTGAATTACTTTGGACATTTGCTTCTCGAATTAAGTCTCTGTCGGCCTTGATCGCTATTCTGTAAGTTTCGATTTACGTTTGTTGCCCGTAAAATAAGGAAGCGATGAACAGCGTAAGTTTGCTCTAAAGAAGTAAAAATAACGGTGTGTGAAATAATCAACTTTGATTAGGTGTACGCTTAGAACAAGGAAAGAATAGTTGTAGCTAAAGAACTTCCACGCTACAGCTAACAGACAGGCGAATTTCCTTTTGCGAATATTTCATTTTGAACCGCGTTATCGAACAAAAACAATTTTTCGTGTTTCGCCTTGCACATTCTTCTTATTAATTTCCATTATATTAGTCTGAAAAGTGGAAAAACAATGTTACTAGAAAGTATTGCCTTTAAAAGCAAATGCCACATGTTAATGGGATGGTTGTAAATGACAGAACATATTATACTGTAGAAAACAAGGCTTTAGCAGCAGCGTTTTTAAGTAATACACTTATAAAGGTATATTTCAGGCACTCGTAAGAAATAAAGAAATAGAAAAATAGACAACAGAAAAACAACAGAAGTGAGAGGCTTACCGACGAATCGAATCAAGGACTTTCCGACCGGCACCACCGCCTAGCTACGGAAGCGAACCGCACTATCCTCCCTGCTAACTAGGCACCACAAAAACAGTGCTTAGTGGAAAGGGATCATTAGCGCGATTTTAAATACGTAACACCGGATATGTACATAGGGGCGATCCAGCATAATTAATGACGCAATCACTTCTGTTGTCCCGCTATTGTACAGTATAGGTCAGATTACACAAGACAAAGACCGTAATACTGTGTCTAGTAAATGATAGAAGAATGAGACCAGTACAGGACAGAGGGTAGGTTTGGTATTGTATGTTGTTATTGTTGTTATTGTTGTTATTGATCCAGCAGCGCTTGGGCTCTCACCCTTCGGCCCAATGCCAGGTAGTGATATCTGCATGTTTTCGCAAGTTGTTTAATTTGGTATTGTATAAACATTTTAAATAAATAAAGAGGGAAACCCTAGGCCTGTAAACAGTAAATAAATAATGCACACATAAAGGTGTGTTTCCGGCACTCGTGAGAAATAGAGAAATCGTTATTGACATTGTTATTGTTCAACAGAATCGACATCCTTGCGCTCTGAGCAAACCCATAGGTGCTCAGTCTCCATCAGTATATGTCGAAAAGTGTGAATACTAACTGTTCCTGTAGCTCGCTGGTATACCGTAGCCTACCATTTTGAACCTTTCGAAGCATGGACTGATAGTCTGACAAGCGACTGACTTTGTTACTGAAGTTTCAGTCAGCCACCTTAAGGCAGCAGTAGCTGCCTCTACCTCCATTCTCATGCTGGAAGTTGTTACCTTGTAGACCCCGCTATGTTCGGCGACGATTGTGCTCTGTACTTTAGCAGAGAAGCCCCAACCTGATTTCTCACCACGGATCACAGACCCATCAGCATACACAATGGTATCATTATCCCCGGTATGATCATGTATCAGTTGATTAATTTCCAGTTCTGCTTTCCCATTGCTCAAAGCTCTTAACTCTCTGCCAAGGCTGATGATGACTTGCTGGTACTTAATCTAGTTCTCGTCTGAGAATGAGTGTCATCATGAGGACACGCAGCAGAGAGAGTACACAATAATTATTTCCCGCCACATTTTAGCCCTATGGGTAAGGCCGTGTCTCATCTTTTCCCATCAAACTTGCAATCTTTGTCTTTTTACAGGCCTCGGGTTTCCCTTCCTTATGTGTTATATATATATTCACATATTTAGCTAGAGAAACCTCGTTGCGCATCATAGAATACGCATGTCATTTATTTACTTCCGGAGGAACATGGAAAGTGATGAAATGACCACAAGAGAATTAGTGCCATCGACAAGACATGCAACAGGAAGAGCACAGAAGAATTACACTTCATACCGGCCATGTTTGACGGGTTACTTGCTCGTTTCTCACATAAAATTGACGGTCTGTCTGAGACTTCTCTCGTCACCATACAGTTTATCCATCAAATGGGTTAGAGAAGTACATGCTGTCAATATGCTTCTTTCGTGGAACCGACAGTCTTGGAGGACTTGTGGTATCCAAAGACTACCCTCTGGGAAAAAAAAAACATGCTATGAATTTAACTCATTTGCAATGTGTCTTGTTACTTTTGGAACACCTTGATTGATTTGTACGTTAAAACTGATCTAGCATAACACAATCCTTGTTCCTTAACATCCAGTTATGCTTTCTAGCCGTGAGCGATGTTTCTGTCTGTTTTATTCGCGTTGCCAGATTAGCGTCGTCGACCAACACGCATTTAACTGCGCTGGACCGTGAAATGGAGCGATCCGTCGAGCTGGCAGTTTGCCGGCTTCAGTCCTGCCATCTACCGGAATTTGCGAGATAACTCTTTGTCTTACCATCAGACAAAACTTGGGAGATAACTCTTTGTGTTATGTTTAGAACAAACCAAACTAAAAGAATGGAACATTGTTAGAATACTTTTACTCAGTTCTAAGCAAATATCCATTATAATTAGAATGACGTACTAGAAGTTGGGAACTTCAGCTGACTACTAGAGTTTTATAAGCGCCTAGTGGCAGAGTGATTAGAATGCTTACTTATCGAGGCACATTTACCAGGTTCTAATTCTGACAGCATCACGCTGCTGTTTACCCAGATGTACGAGGGGCGTTTAGAAAGTAATGCACCACATCGTTTTTCTCAGCTAATAATGAAGATAGAAGCATGAAAGTTTGCACACTTCAAATATGGCATGTGCCAATTGTGTGCACCAAATTGCACCGCAACCGGCCAAATAATACGGCTGCCCTAAACCTTTGAAATGGAGCGTGTTAGCAACTTGCGTTATAAACAGCGAATTGTGATAGAATATCTCGTTGCAGAGAAGGAAACTGTTGTGAATATTCACAAGCGTCTATGTGATGTGTATGGAAGTTTTGCAGTCGACAGGAGTACAGTCAGTCGCTGGGTTTAGAGAATCAAAGAATCAGGAAGTGGAGATACGGAGCTGCTTGATCGGCCGCGCTGTGGACGTCCTGCCACAGCCACCAACGCAGAAATGTTGAAATGCGCTGAGGGCATTATTCTTACTGATAGGCGAATCACTACTCAACAATTGGCATTACAGCTGTCAGTCAGCATTGGTAGTGCAAATGCAGTTATAAAAACTCTCGGATTTTGTAAGGTTTGCGCAAGATGGGTTCCTCGAAGTCTCACAAATGACCACCGATTGCAAAGGAAAGCAATTTCTTCTGAATTGTTCGAGCGTTTCAATGCTGATGGAGAGAACTTTTTGGCTAAGATCGTTACAGTTGACGAAACCTGTGCACATCATTTTGAACCTGAGACAAAAAGACAGTCAATGGAGTGGCATCATCCGCAATCACCAAGAAGAAAGAAAGTCAAGACAATTCCTTCAGCTGGAAAGGTCATGATCACTGTCTTTTGGGACATTGAAGGTGTGATTCTTGTGGACGTTATGCCAAGAGGAGAGACAATCAATTCGCAAGCTTACATTAAGATATTTAAAAAAACTCAATCAACGTTTTCGCAGAGTTCGGCCACACAAGAATCCAGCAGACCTGCTTCTCCTTCACGACAATGCGCGCCCTCGCACAAGTCTGGCAACACAAGAAGCAATCACTAAATTGGGTTGGACTGTACTACCCCATCCACCCTATAGTCCCGATTTGGCACTCTTTGATTTTCATCTATTTGGTCCACTTAAAAATGCACTCCGTGGGACAAGGTTTGGAGATGATGAAGGAGTGATTCATGCAGCGAAGAAATGGCTACATGATCAAGACAAAATGTAGTACGGGCTAGGAATACATGAACTTGTTTCGCGCTAGCATAAAGCCGTACAAGTTGATGGGGATTATGTTGAATAATACCGATGTTTACATGACATATCCATGTATATTGTATATAAATTTCATGCTTTCTGAATAAACAGCTCCTGAGAAAAACGTTGTGGTGCATTACTTTCTGAACGCCCCTCGTAAAAATGGATGCCCGACTCTGTCCGTGAGCAGAGACAGCGAGGAAGGGAAACTGGTCACCAGACCTAATAAGGCTGAGACCTGGTATAGGTGTGCTCTCTAACAGTATACTCTCCGGCGACAGTATCAGTTATGGGACAACCTTTACCATTTTACCATAGTTTCGGGCAGTAGAATTGCCATCAGAGAATTTTTAAAGACGATGTAGCCGTGTACATAGTTGTTCCTTTGGAAACAGGCTATAAAAACCAGATGAGCATATAAATTTCTACTTTCCGAGAAACAGATCAAATGTTAATTGAGATAGAGTCGCGTTACATGTCAAAATTAGTCACGTGATTTTTATCCAATCGTAAGGCTCAATATTATTCAGCCGGCAGGAAATGTAGAGGAGACGCGAAATTTCCCCAACAACCTAGAGTTGAAAAAGACGCGTCGAGCTAGTAAGACGAACAAGTTTTGTGCTGATAACGCAGTGGTTTTACTGCATGAAAGTTATCTAGGTTGAAGAATTAGAAATTCCAGGAATGATGGCATGTTCTCTTCAAAGTGCATTTTTGTGTATTTAACTTCTATATTCGAAGTCTGTAAGTAGGAGCTAATTACTAATCAATTACTGACCCATTGTTGCAGATTTAGAAAAAGGATTCATGGCCGCAAGTTGCGCCTATGAGTCGAATGCAGAGATGATGGAATTTGCTCTGTACAAGCATAAATTGATCAAATTGCAGAATATGAGCATATAACGAAACCCCTTGAGAATAATGAATTAATCTGCCCGAAGTGGAACAGCTTATATGAAATTGGATCAACGCAAACTGGTATTTAAAAAGAAAAAGTAGACAGGAGTTGGATAGGCCTGATTCATACAAGTGTCAATTCCCCATGCTAGATAATCCAAGACCTTGTTGCATTTGCACACATAACAACTTGGTGCCCGTGATCAGTCCTCATTAAAAAGGTATTGAGCAGGAAAACACCCTAGAAGCAACTCAACTTGTTGCCTAGTGACCAGTCCTCTAGAAAAGAGCAGAAGCAAAGATGGACCTAAGGAGGAAATACCCACACCAAGAGTACAACAACAGCAGCAAACGCATGCACAACCATTACAGCCCACCGATTGACATGTCTAAGAAATATTTGCTGACGGGAAGTTACCCTATGCAGCATGAGCCATCACTGTGTCAGAGCTTTGCCCATCAGTTCCCCTCCCCAAGTTTCTCCAACCCACGCCGCCCCTCTGACTCTGACAAGGAAAAAAATCGTTTTCTGACGGGAGGTTATCCCAAACGTAAATCCTTGAGCTTACATCCCATTATTCATGGGACAGATATGAATTATTGTAATCACACCTCTATCAGGATGAATGCAGTGACACACGCGGATGCGGAACGTTACTTTGTCGACGATATGAGGAACTTACATTACCCACGTATACTGAGACGTTACAGTAAGGAATCCGACAGTCCCCTGTATCGCTTCAATAAACATACTAAGAACCACTGGAACAGTCTCAACAGAAGAAATTACCGTATTGCAGTCAGAAACGTAATCAACAATGTCAGGCATCAAAAGATTTGCGAGATAAAGAATCTCCATGCATCTAACAACACATGTATGATCACAACAGAAGATGGTTTCAGGGCACTTATCAAACCACTTCACAGACGTCAGCAAGTCAGTGTTATGAAAACAAATACGACGCTATATACCCCCATTTCAGATAGACTAACCCGAATCATGCACAAACAAGAAGAATTTATGAATGAACCAAAGACGACCTCTGTCGCGACACGGACAGACGCTGACAGATCAGGTCAGGTTTGTGACCCATTGAAAACATACACGCTGTCTCGACAACATTTCACGGCGGGGGAACAGTCGGCCACACAAACACCCCTTAAATCTGTCCCAGTCACTTAGCCTACAACAGAGGAGCTGAGGGCAGAGATAGACGTTATTCTGAGAGATGGTGACTTCAACGCCCTCTCAATAAGGCTGGTGTGTGAATTACTGGAGAACAAGTTTGCTGTTGATTTATCTACACGCCGGGAGGAATTTCGAGAATTGATGAGAATCGCACTTCCACGGTATGAAGACAAGATGATCACTACCCCACACGAGAATCAGTTTCCAGCAGCACCCACTAACACTCTGGTTCCAGATGAAGAAATTTGTAAACAAACCACCAACACCCCATACGAGAAAAATTTCACAGATGTATCCATCAGGCCTATTAGAAAGCCAAAATATCGCTATAGACCCACAAGTTACATCTCCCTTAACAACACAGACACTCAAGAAATACCAGAACAACTTTTTCACACCGACGAAATATCCAATATTCGCCCTGTTCAAACGTACGGTGAGATGATAACCAACAAGTATGAAAGAGACTCTGGTATAGATTCGCCTGGTCCTCGTTGCAAAACGGATACATCATTTGCTGGTACCTCATCCCCGGAGATTCAAGCAGCTGGCAAACGTACCTGTTTTTCTTCATCAGACGCATCATCTCCTGTCATTAAATGCATGAAATTGCCACAAAATGAGATCAGACGAAAGATTCTGAAGAAACGCTATCGAGTGCCCAAACCAAGCCGAGAAGTGTTAGCCTCATCTCAACTAGTCAAAAACAACAGTGTGCAAATTACTGTGCCCATTGTAACCGGTGCTAACGTTCAGCACAACCAGGTCAGAAGAAAAATCAAGGCGAAACATATACCTGCCTCAAAACCAACAGATGTTCCAGCCATACAAACCCCAACCACAGTGAAACCATCACCGCAATCAAATGATGTTAAGCCATCACCGCATTCGTCAATGTCCTCAGAGCCCCAACAATCAGCAAATGCAGTGTCACCCACAGTTATTCAGTATGATTCTCGCCTAAGCAGTCGGGAAATTGCAATGTTGGAGTTTGCGAAAGAATTCAAAGACCTCGCAAAGCTATTCTGAAAACACGCCCCTCAAGTCTTCAATGTACATGACATCCCATGTACGGTCACCGCGAATGTGCACTTACGTTTAACAATGTACTAACTCTCCCCATGTACTCTATTTTCAGTTTTTGACAGTTCAAATGACTTGCTTACAGACTAAGATGTCAAAGCCTCACTGAGAAAGTTATTTTTTTCCAGCCTTAGAATACTGATGCCCAGAAAGAAATCAAGACCAGCCCACGGAAGATTTTCTTTAGATAGTATAGTTGTGAAATAAAAATAACAAAACAATTGATAACACACGGTGTTACGAGTTTACAGACACCCTCATTTAGTTACAGACATTTTCTTAATATTTAGAATGTTACACAACCGTACCTATAACACATGTGTCATACTATTCTGTTGTAACATTCATCTCCACTTTTGTAACTGATCATATTCCACGCTCCATTCACCAGCATTTTCATGCAGACACTTTACACCAGTATTTTTTCTTACCCCATACTAATATTTCTTTGATCTATAATATGCTAAACTCCTTTACATCTATCACCTTGATCAATCATACTGTTCCTAATATGACATCTCTTAACAGCACATAACTCATACCCAAAACTAGTATTGCATGTCATGCTATCTTTCTCCACAGGATTATTTATTTCCCTAATGTACATTATTATTTTAGACCCAGATGTATATTAGTACTGTCAAGAATTTTAAACATTCTCCTAAAGAGATTCCATATCCCAATCTTGACTCTCTATAATAAGATTTCCTTTACCCCACTGTTACACCATCTTTAACTTACTATTTTTCCTTTCCACTATTTTGAGACGACATTCTAGACTTGTGATCTTTTCAATCCCAATCATATTCATTCCTTGGAATTACAATCATGTTGTTATCAGGAGATCCTTGATGTACCCTTTCCTCGCCACTTATTGACAACAGATACTGCTACAACATTCATTCTATTCTAACCTAAACTATTACTTGCAGCCCTATTGGTTAGGATTTACTATTAGAATATTGATAGTATCTTTAGTGTTTAGTGAATTGATTTTTTTATCATTTTTTAGTACTTGTGATACAAACATAAAAAAGAAATGAAAAAGAAAAAAAAATGAAAAAGAGACAAAAGACATAACAGAAAAATGAGAAGAGAAAAAAACAATTGAAATTTTTTTATATAAAATGTATTATGTGTATATGCCACCCTCACACATTTTGATGATGATAAGCCAATATTGTAAAACATTGACTGCCCTGAAGTTGGCAGCTGAAGAAGAAAATAAATAAATCACCCTATGCCAGTCATACACCCCACCAGCATGATCTCTGATACTCCAACAATATTTTGTTGATATCACAAGTACCCCAATGACATTTGCGCATGCTGAATTTCTGCAAATGAAGAATCCCTTGAGAGCATTGGTATATGCTAACCCCAGATTGAACACATTACACCTATTTGTTGATGATGCCTTTGCCCATGTTAAAGAAATAGCATTTGCACATGCTGACCTAGCAAATGAAATACCCCTCTACAGCATTTGTATATGCTGAACCCACATTGAACACCCCATTACTGGATGATAACCACTAATGACACATGAGATGAAGAAGCAACTGGTTATGTATGATGAAGATGCCATTTTATATTAAGGTGAAACTTTATGTTGTCACAGCTGAGATTTTGTTGAAATGTTTATGCACAAAATCCCCCACATTAACATTGGAGGAACAATAATCTTAGTCTTTCGTGGATACGAGCAAAGACAAGGAGATAATGGAATATTTTATGAAAACCATGGACATGGAACAAATCAGAGCAGATGATTGTTGCACATATGAGGACCATATTTGAAGTCATTATTGAAGGATTGTCAGTAGACAAGAGACAAATAGATTATGATAATCCCATGGAACCACAGGTACTAAGGACACAAAATGGAGATTATATAATGAAAAAAAAAAAATAATGACTGAACAATTGCTACGCCCAGAGGTAAAAGAAATAGAGATACATCCGCATCTTTGGAAAAATCTTTTTTGATTTTTGCTCATTGCCTTTGTAAAATGAACATTGTTGTATAACAAATGACTATTCCTTATCACGAATTACAGAATGTTGTAAGATAGTTGAAATAAATTGACAATTTACTATACTCATAATATACCCAGAATTACAGGAGAGAAAAAATAAATGATTGATGAAATTGGACGTACTGAGATTTGCTCACCCCGAGGATATTGGATAAAAAAAAATAATGTTATCCCAAGGACAAACATGTCACAGATATATCATGGAGATATTATGACATAAGAAAAAAAATACCTAGATTGGAAATGCAGCAAACTTAGTCAAGGATACCAAGAAATAGACCCCGCCCCACACTTAAGATAACTGACGGATGAGATTTTTGAATTATAAGTACCATAAGTCACCCATCTGGCTGTAGTCAGCAGATGTTACAGGCACCACATAACTCTGACTAACCCTCGACCAGCGAAGGCAGAGTTGGTGTCGAAATATGGCACATATGTAAAAAGACATGTTTTTGTTCATGTTTTGGTAAAGTCTAGACATTTATGTAAATGGTTCCATAAATGATTAGTTGATATATTGTTGATAAATATTCGCAGATATAGTACATGGACAATTAATAAGGATGTATTTCCAGTACAGAATAAGAGGAATAGGAAGGATCCACTTTGTAAATATTGGAGCACCATGAGCGATGAATTGGACTTATAAAGAAAATGGAAATGGTACACTGTATGCAAGGATAACCAGAAAAAAATATGGATAAATAAGAGTCAGAGTACCAGGAACTTTGTCTTATAAGGATATTGTAGATTCCTCACGATCAATTGAATATTTTTCTTCCTCTCTATGTCACATTTTTGAGTGATGACCCCAAAATTTTTTTTTTCATCTCATATTGTCAAAAGTTCTTACATCTCAGTTGATTGTTACATAAATAATTGTTTGATGTGTTTTTGAATAATGTATTGCTAGATAAGGTACATAGGGAGTTACTAAGGATGAATTCTCAAGATAACAGGAGGACTAGAATGGATACAATGATATTGGAACACCATAAATGATACATTGGTGTTATACAACAAAAAAAAAAAAAAAAGGAGACAAATATAAACTGTAGACAAGGATGCCTTGAGAGTGACAACATGGATACGTATTGCCAAGAGTATAAGCAGTTGTCTTAACAGAGAAAATAAAGTAATACGGAACCCAATGTAGAAAATTCATGATGATTTGAAACTATATTTTCCTTTTCCCTTATATTTCATAAAATGATAGCAACATATTCGTCTGTTGGTTGCTGAATAATTAGATGTTTGAAAATTGATGTATGGCAAGTCAAAGAAGACCTTTGAAAAAAAAAAAATATATATATATATATAAAATAATATTTCTAGGAAAGAGTTCACAGAAAAAAAAATACTGTGTTGACAGAAAAGAAGGAATGATTAGAAATAACTGACTAATAGACAGGATCACCACCAGACGCACGGATATTAGAGACAAACATCACATATTTTGAAGAAAAAAAAAAAAAAAAGGGAATATAATATAGAACATTTTTTCTACAGTGACGGACTTAGAACGAATTCATACACTTACCATTTAGAAAATATGAATAACAGGGAACATACAAATAAATAAATAAGGATAAGCCATGAGGTTTTAATGCTTTTATTGTAAAAAAATGATTACTTATAAAAATGATGCTAGTTATATTATCATCTGATAAATATGCATATTATGTCTAGAGATGTTTTCTACATGTAATAATGAGCAAGTGGCTCATTCAAATGATGAGTACCCATGAAAACATTGGCTATTTTATGAAAGTGGATTGCCATTACCATAGGAATTGGAGATCCTGGACATTACTAAGGATATTGCAGAGTACTTGGAAAATAAAATAAATAAGTACGCCAGGAAGAAGAAAAAAAAAAGATTTTTTAAGTCTTGCAGACTTATATATGGAGCAAATAACAGGAACAGAAAAGAGATAACACCCCCCACCATATCCAAGAGAATGTAATCAACTATATTGTGAATGAAATGTAATAGATTATGATAATGCAGCCAAGTTCTGCAAATAAGATATTTTATTGTTCATTTCCCAGTGTTGCCACTCGTCACATTTTTTGGTGATGACCTTATGATTGTTTTTAAGATTTTGTTGGGCAGTGTTGCCAATTGGTAAATTTGGTTCAAATATGTATTGATGTGAAAGATAGTTTGCAATTTTTTTGGAGATGATGTCCATCTATAAGGCCCCTTTATAGACGACAGTCCCATATAGACATAGGAGCTCAGATGTAGGAATTTCGTTAAATTTTCTGAGATTTTTTTTGGACTTAGAAAAATTTTTGAACTTTAAATTTTTCAGAAAATTTTTTTTTGAACTTAGAAAATTTTGGGGATGAATTTTTGTTATTGATAGTACTCAAATGTCTCCCTACGGGATACATTTGCGGAGCCCCGGGATCTATATGTAGCCGTGTACATAGTTGTTCCTTTGGAAACAGGCTATAAAAACCAGATGAGCATATAAATTTCTACTTTCCGAGAAACAGATCAAATGTTAATTGAGATAGAGTCGCGTTACATGTCAAAATTAGTCACGTGATTTTTATCCAATCGTAAGGCTCAATATTATTCAGCCGGCAGGAAATGTAGAGGAGACGCGAAATTTCCCCAACAACCTAGAGTTGAAAAAGACGCGTCGAGCTAGTAAGACGAACAAGTTTTGTGCTGATAACGCAGTGGTTTTACTGCATGAAAGTTATCTAGGTTGAAGAATTAGAAATTCCAGGAATGATGGCATGTTCTCTTCAAAGTGCATTTTTGTGTATTTAACTTCTATATTCGAAGTCTGTAAGTAGGAGCTAATTACTAATCAATTACTGACCCATTGTTGCAGATTTAGAAAAAGGATTCATGGCCGCAAGTTGCGCCTATGAGTCGAATGCAGAGATGATGGAATTTGCTCTGTACAAGCATAAATTGATCAAATTGCAGAATATGAGCATATAACGAAACCCCTTGAGAATAATGAATTAATCGGTCTGAAGTGGAACAGCTTATATGAAACTAGATCTAACACTCTCTGAAATTAAACAGCAAACCCCAATTCCCCACCCACAACGGCCACAACGACACATGTGACGTCTGGCCAGGGACAAAACATTAAAAAAAATGCTAGCCTATTTTGTCTGAGTTCTTAACACAAAATGATCTTTTGTTAACACTAGTACTTATCAGTGGTACAGCGAAGGAGAAAATATCCTCACAGGCTAAAGGAGGAGAAAACGCACTATTGGTTCACTCTGACAACCGTATTTGGAATTCACAAACATATTTGTGTCACGTGATCTTATTACGACCTATACAACGCCAGATTACAGATTTAAATGGGCAGGAAATACAACATTAGCATAATTTTAAGAGGAGCACGATTGGATGAAGCACATACGGTAAGTGCATTCATACGTGCACTCATACGTGCACTGTCATAAACTGCAGATGGAAGCTTCAGGTTCTGACACTTTCCTTACGTCGAAACTGTCAAATAAACTGCAGGATGAAGCTTCATATTCTCCTTTTCTCTCTCTCTCTCTCTCTCTCTCTCTCTCTCTCTCTCTCTCTCTCTCTCTCTCTCTCTCTCACACACACACACACATTGTTGATTATGATTAGATACTGTAAATGGGAGTTTATTGTTAATGTACTGTTACAATGTTGTATTTTGTTTCATTAGTTCTTAAAATGCATGTGGGAATAAATTGATTCAGTATATACAAATTAGAGAAAGGAAGGTGTCGTGGATGGAATTTCAGATAGGTAATAGAGTTTAAAGCCCTGTCTGAGCAGAGGTGATAGTGATGACAATGTGAAAGTAAGGGGTAAGATATAGGTTTTTTTTTCCCACGAGGGTGATCGTGTAAGAGAAAGGACAGTCTCTGGATAGAATAATTTATCTAATCCAGCCTATCTGGACGACGATATTTAAATCAGACGCACTTTCTCTCCTTGTACGAAAATACAAGTTACACTGCACTCACATGCACACAATTCTGTGACAAATACGCACGAACGTAAAAAACAAACTATTAATAATATATAATGGATAAGGGTTGATCGATACAATAACTAAAGGTTTAATAAAGTTTATTATAAATAGAAAATCACAACATAAATCATATGCATCAAGAAATCATGGTTTACAGACAAAATGAAAATTAATCAAATAGGTTCTCCCCTCTGGTAAAGGAAAAGAAAGGACGATCCCAACAGAGGTTAATTAACCTAAAAGATCAAAGGTTAACAATAAGTTATGAAATAGTCAGTATGGGAAAAGAATAGGTTCCTAATGTAAACTATCCCGTGACTAATCAGATTATTGAGATAAAAAAAGAAAGAAGAAACCATATAAGTATATTATGTTAACAAAAGACATAAGTTTCTTTCTCTGTTAATTCAATTCACATACACGCAGTGGCCACTTTCAGATGCACTTACCCCAGTAGTTGTCGCAGGCATTCCAAGGAAATACACTAATGAGTAATATATATATATATTTAGTATCAAATTTAAGTTTGCCAAATCCAGCCCCAGACTCTCCGTAGTTGCTGACTGCAAATTTCACAGGAGTCGCTAGAGTCGGTGTTAAATTTGTCCTGGTTACAATAAGTTATCTATACCTTCAGTTGGTTGGAGTAAGGTTCATGCGTGGTGATCGCCGATGTAGAATAAATAGAACATATACAGTTCCTAGGTTGTTTAGCCTCAGGTGGCGGAAACACTAGGTTTAAGTTACACAAATGTTGCTGACAATATAGTGCGCCACAGCTGGCTGATGAGATTGAGATAAGTAAATCTGGTAATAGTTCTGGTCCAGTTAATATTTTAATTTAATGTTTCTATTCTGGTTTCTCTCATGGAAATGAGGAAAATTGGACCGCACAGGTCACAGCAAGAAGCTCATCAATGTGAGGTAACTACATTAATTAGAAGGCAGTGTGGAAAAAGTGCGTCTGCTAACGATAATGGGTTTGGTAATGTTATTACTAAATACCACACCTTGTGTGTTAAATTGTCGATTATGGAGCACGCCTCTAGGTGCTATCATAATGATGACAGTTGAGAATTTCGATATTGTCATATGGTTTCTCCAGTGACCTTGTAAGATTGTACTATGGAAATAATGAAAAGTTCCTTTTCATTATTTTAGTCCAGGGGGGAGTAAATGATATGAGTAAATATCATATCATGTTTTGTATACGATCACTTCCTGATTGTATTGTTTATACACGGTAGTCCGTGGTTACAGGAAGTGACGTCTTGTCGGCTGCTCAAATTGATAGCAGACGGCAACTTTAAAGTGGGACAAGTTGAGCGTTCTTTAAATCACTTGGGCTTGTGTCTCCGGCCTGTGTAGATGGCATATGTCCGTAGGGACAATATCTTCAGCTTGTGTTATTAATCCACCTGTACAATTGTATTACAGCTTCTTAAATAGCTTGACTTGCTATGGATTGGATCCAGAGTGCAATAGACTCCATGCTTTGACACTCGGTCTCTATTTAGGCCTTGAGTCGCCTTCCAGGGTTATGCTAATGGCTTTGCACGTAATATTACTGTGGGTTCAATTTTGGTCAGACATATCCCAACTCCCTGGCCCGTACATAGGCACTCAGGCACAAACACGTCAATAACCATTGACAGTGTACAAATATTTATTACATCACAATAAAGTTCAGCATCTCTTCACAGTGCACAATATAAGGATTCTCTTCTAGTCGTGTCTAGACTACAGTCTCGTCCTCGGAGACATCATGCATTTTAATAAAGTCTGGTACTCACGCATTTAGAAAACTTCACACTCTGCTTTTGCCTAAACTGATAATACACTTGCAGTAGAAGCTGTAATACAATTGATAGTAACATAGCATGCAGGTGGATTAATGACACAAGCTAAAGATATCGTCCATACGGACATATGCCATCTACACAGGCCGGAGACACAAGCCCAAGTGATTTTAAAGAACGCTCAACTTGTCCCACTTTAAAGTTGCCGTCTGCTATCAATTTGAGCAGCCGACAAGACGTCACTTCCTGTAACCACGGACTACCGTGTATAAACAATACAATCAGGAAGTGATCGTATACAAAACATGATATGATATTTACTCATATCACTAGCTTATCCTGTCGTTATTTTTAACGCGTAATATGAACACTAGTCATTTTTTTAAAAATTACATAAAATGGATAGAAGTAAATAATATACGTCGTCAGTAGACAGTTATTTAATGTATGTACTAGTCAATTTAAAACATCTCTTACTGGGAATTAGGCGAGCAATTAAATTTACTTTACGGCTGCAAAATGTAGCTATAAGTTATTTAATTAGCACAGAAAATCTCAGTGAAATATAATGAAAACTTTAAACACACTAAATCACTTAAAAGCTAGTATATAAATTACCGCAATCAGAAAACTGAAACACTCCACGAAAATCTAATAATTTTCACTCTGTTCGAGAAATCTTAAGATAACGAGCTAGTGAATTCAGATAGATTTCTGGCAACTGATCATGGCTATCGGAGAGACATGGTATATATTGATAAATCCGTTCTATCGTTCTTTAATGCGAAAGTCACACCTACTTCCAGACCCGAGCCAATTTGCCGTTCGATTTCTTGAATCAAAGGTAATTTTACCACTTCTTCCTCTCTGGCTTCTTTCATCATCTCTGCCTTGCCGAATATCAGCTACGCAATTACTTCCCTTGAAAGTTTTACGATCCAAGGTCCGTCTCAGACTAATATCTTGTGTTCCCCTGATCAAAGAATCTATTACGCCATGCTCCGCGCTTCGCTCTCTGTTTCACATAGGGCTTGATTGCCAGATGGCCCACGTGTTAATTGCACTGGTGAATCCTTCGTTCATGTAGCAAAAAATATAAACTAGATGGGGAGGGGCAAAAGTGGATGATTACTGCGGCACTAGTTTCATCTGTGACAGAAAGGCATAATGTCAGATTGGCTTGTGTGTCCGATTCTAAACTCTTTGAAAATAAAGTTCGTTCATTCGTTCGTTCTCTCTCTCTCGCTCTCTATCTCTCTCGCTCTTTTACTCACTCTCTCTCCCTCTCTCACTCTGTCTCTCATTCTCTCTCTCTCTGTCTCTCTCTCTCTCTCTCTCTCTCTCTCTCTCTCGCTCTCTATTCATACAATCGTAGACTTTTCGAATACTTTATGAGTTCTGATTACATGCCCCCCTAATTGGATTATCCTTTCTTATAATGTCAACTGTAGGTTCTAATGACGATGTTTGTACTTTTCAACATATTTTATGTCATGCTTATAAGTAGTTAATGTTAATATGAGTGTGCTATTTTATTTTACTTTACAACGTTGAATTCCTTGAAATTGATATGTAAAATGCATGTGAGAATAAATGAATTCAGTATGAAAGGTGAGAGAAAGGAAGGGCAGAATGTCAGACGGGCCTGTGTGCCCAATTCTCAACCATTTGAAAATAAAGTTCGTTCGTTTGTTCGTTCTCTCTCTCTCTCTCTCTCTCTCTCTCTCTCTCTCTCTCTCTCTCTCACTCACTCTCTTCTGCGCCATTTTTACCATTTCAATCTTAATCCATACCATTAAAAAAGAAACCGCTCTTTGAAATCGATCTTAAACATTATGTAATGGCTTATCCGGTCAAGGTTGTAGAGATAAAGATCAAAGTCACAAATTTATCACCCTAATAAATAGTGCAGTTCAGAAAATACTGCATCCAGTTGCCGACAGCATTAGATAGAATCTTCACTCATACAGCATTTACCTGCTGTCATCAGCACTTATTTATGCTACCAAAAGTGCACAGCACATATGATTTTCCAATTAGTTCTCAATTTTGGGGGATTCCAAATCCTATTAGCTGTTTAATGAAAATGGCTTTAGTTGATGAATTTGCTGTAATTTGATTTTAGTATCGTATAGCGGCAAGAGTTGTCAAAGAAACGAGAGCTGATTGTGAAGTGATAAAAATGTATATCTTTATCAGATTTTTAATAAATATAGCCTGCAAGATTTCTAACTTCCTGTCCTGTATTTATATACTCCACATCTCTGGGCTGTTTCTTTGCTTCATATATTTGCCCCTTTCTTTCTTTTTCTGTCTTACATTCATATATAAATATATATTTCACGCAGGGCGTAAAGAAAAATACAATAAAAAACTTAAATCAATGAACGTAGGTGGTGACACGGTCTACCGAGACCTTTTTCTTTTTCTGGGTCATCTGTCGTTACAGAAAGAAGAAAAAAGGTATTGAAGTCACTTTTACAAATTAACAAAACGGACACGGAAAAGATGAGAAAAAGTGACTATAAAAAACCGACTTATACGTGTCCACATCTAAACCTTCCTCCTGCCTCTTATGAGCTCATCCAAACACGGTGACCGCTGTTTTTTTACTGTTATCAAACGGCTCGTAATTCTTGTGACCGCTGTTTTTTTACTGTTATCAAACGGCTCGTAACTCTTGTGACCGCTGTTTTTTTACTGTTATCAAACGGCTCGTAACTCTTGTGACCGCTGTTTTTTTACTGTTATCAAACGGCTCGTAACTCTTGTGACCGCTGTTTTTCTACTGTTATCAAACGGCTCATAACTCTTGTGACCGCTGTTTTTCTACTGTTATCAAACGGCTCATAACTCTTGTGACTGCTGTTTTTCTACTGTTATCAATCGGCTCATAACTCTTGTGACTGCTGTTTTTCTACTGTTATTAAACGGCTCATAACTCTTGTGACTGCTGTTTTTCTATTGTTATCAAACGGCTCATAATTCTTGTGACCGCTATTTTTCTACTGTTATCGTATGTCACGAGAGGGTAGATGTTTATTGAAATTATAAGATATCCTGGACACAAAGTTGTATCAGGTGATACCAGGATAGTGCCAGATAAGAGTCTGGTCTTATAAGTAATACCCACTTCTCTGAAAAGAGTAAGGGTGTATAGACAACAAAGGTAGGATCAAGCTGTATAAGTTCCTAGAGAAGATGGTAATGTATTACTCTAAGTCCCTACTCGCTCCTCTCCAGATCCTCCTCTGTTAATATTATTATTATTATTATTAACTCTGCTAGGGGTATTAAATAAACTATCTACCAACAAGAACTGTAACTTAACTTAAATAATTTAAGTAAGTCTGCTGGTAAATATTTACAATTTATTTTTACAGTCTCTTTTCTGTTTGAAAAGATTTCAAGGAAATCAAATTTTAATTACATCATTTAAATAAATAAAACATTTGAAAATAGTTCAAATTATCAAAAGTCACTATAGTTGTAGGAAGTTCTTCTCTCTTGGTTGAACTCACTGTTTGTATAATATCTATATCTTTATAACACTTTCATTTCACTGTTATTTGATTTTAGGCTATCACTGGCTATAACTATGCCCAACAAAAGTCATCACTTGATGTGTCTTTCTTAGAATCGTGGTTTTAATATAGTGGTGTCACCAGGATTTTCTGAACAGTAGCCTTGTTTGGCCACTTATCTGTTGTAGTGAAGTCTGTCACACTCCTGACATGGAAGGAAAAGTCACTTGAGATTCCTCCAGGCAGTGGATACTTGGTAGCTGTCCCTATGACAACAAGGGCACTCGCACCACTAGTTCCTACAGTAGTGGCTGACTCGTTAAAGTGTACTTGGTTGGCAGAATATAACCCTTAAGTACATAGAGTCGAGCTGTTAATGGTCACGCAGTTTGCTCTCAGATGCAAAAGGCAAAGAAGTATCTCTCTGACAGAACTCGCGCTCTCGCTGTATTTGAAATTTTAGTATGGCCTATTTCCATTTAGGGCACATCCTATATATAGGCCAAGGCCGGACGACAGAGAAGGTTTTCCTGCTAATGTGTGTTTTGTGTTCCGAAATGCAGGTACACATTATCCAGCTGTAAAAATCTGAAAAACTAGTAATCTACATATCCTCCTTATTCCTGGACCGATTTCCTTCCTCTTAGGCTTAAATTACACCCTGAATTATTCTTTATCTATCTAGATAATAGTCTTTTACTATCATACTACCGTCTTTTCCTAGGCGTAGCCTACACAACAAAATTTTAGCTTTGCCTTTTGTCTCGATGCAGTCCATTCGAGATCTCTTCCTTCCTACCTTACTTCCCGTGGAAATCTTTGCACACACTATCAGATGAACATTCCTATTATAGAATTTTTTATCTCTGCCATGCTGTACTTCGCTCCTAAGTCTGTAGCTTGCCTCCAATTGAACCAAGGTTACACAGATCTAAGCTCGCCATTGTTTAAGCAGTACGTTTGTAAACACCATACATGCAGAAGCGATTGTTGTTGTTGTTGTTTTGATGAGTTGATTGGTGGAGAGCGGGAACTTAACAGCTGACCATTATTGCCTCTTCTCGTTCCATCTTGGTCTACCCTGTTCAACCTGAAAGTTGGTTATAATTGGGGTATTTAGTGTCATTTTTTAAACTAATTTTGTACTCAATTTAAATAACTATTGTCTTTTGCAGTTGCTGATTTTTATTTATATTAGTATTTGTCCATTTTATTTTCTCTTTTGTATTGTTTATAGATAACTATTGTCCTTTACACTTGGTTTTAATTTGTATTAGTATTTGTTCTTTTTGATTTGTTGCTCTTTTTTTATATATATATACCTCGTTGTCTTTCGTTGTCCTAGGATTAGTTAGTTAGTTTTTTGTTAATGCTTTGTTAGTTCTTGCTGCTTAATTTCTATTTAGTTGGATGTTTTTCCTGAAGTACTAGCCTTATATGTTTTCCTTTGTTTTATGAATATATCTTTTAAGTATTGATTGGGCATCTCTTGGGGCATCTCTACTTAAAACCTTATCACCTGTCATGTCTATATTGTGATTTCTATAGTAAGTTTTTAATTCAAGCCTTTGTTGTTCGTACTTTTTACAGTGTCAGAAGCGATTCCATTGGTTTGTCAAGGATATACTGTCATAAAGTATGGCGCACTGTTTTGGTCAGAATGCCGTTTTGTGAATTCGACTTCACGACATCACGCAGCTCATAATTCTTGTGACCGCTGTTTTTCTACTGTTATCACACAGCTCAGAATTCATGTGACTGCTATTTTTCTATTGTTATAACACTGCTCAGAATTCTTTGTGACCGCTGTTTTTCTACTGCTATAACACTGTTCAGATTTCTTGTGACTGTTGTTTTTCTACTGTTATAACACAGCTCAGAATTCTTGTGACCTGCTGTTTTTCTACTGTTATAACACTGCTCAGAATTCTTGTGACCGCTGTTTTTATACTGCTATAACACTGTTCAGATGTCTTGTGACTGCTGTTTTTCTACTGTTATAACACTGCTCCAACCTGCAAGTCTGGAAGGAAGAGCTGGAGAAGAGAGGGATGGTCTTAAACAGCTCTAAAACAAAATCCATGGTGATATCAGGAGAAGAAAGAAGACATCAGATTAAGCTGGGAGAACAGGTCCTGGAGCAGGTCGACCACTTTAAATACCTCGGAGCTATTATAGACCGAAAGGGAGGCATCAAAGAAGAGTTGGCCACTCGAAAAGCAACAGATGGGAGACTTTTTCAGGCCATAAATCGAGGATTCCTCAGCAAGAGAGAGGTTGGTAAAAAAAAAACGAAGATGGCTGTATACCGCTCCACCTATGTCCCAGTCTTGACATATGGATGCGAGTCATGGGCAATGACTACAACCCACAAAAGCCAGATCCAAACCTCAGAAATGAGGTATCTGAGGAAAGTGGTTGAAGTAACAAGATGAGACATGGTACGCAACCAGACGATACGTCAAGGCCTTAAATCCTACCCCCTGCAGACGCAAGTAGAACAGTCCCAATTAAGATGGTTTGGCCATGTCTGCAGAATGGGAGAAGATCGGCTACCACGACAAGCATGGGAAACAAAGAGCCAGGGATCCAGACCCCCAGGACGACCCAGAGTCCGCTGGGAGGACAACATTAGACAATCTTTGAAGGACCGAGGACTAGAATTGAACCAGGCCAGGAGGAAGACAGCCGATAGGATAGTCTGGCGCTCTCTCTTCCAAACCTCTACACCTCACGGTAGAAGGGGAACGACTAAGTAAGTAAGTATAACACTGCTCAGAATTATTGTGACCGCTGTTTTTCTACTGCTGCAACACTGTTCAGATTTCTTGTGACTGCTGTTTTTCTACTGTTATCACACGGCTCAGAATTCTTGTGACTGCTTTTTTCTACTGTTATCAAACGGCTCAGAATTCTTGTGACCGATGTTTTTCTAATGTTATCACACAGCTCAGAATTCTTGTGACCGCTGTTGTTCTACTGTTATCACACGGCTCAGAATTTTTGTGTCCACTGTTTTTCTACTGTTATAACACTGTTCAGAATTCTTGTGACCGCTGTTTTTCTACTGTTATAACACAGTTCAGAATTCTTGTGACCGCTGTTTTTCTACTGTTATAACACTGTTCATAATTATTGTGACCGCTGTATTTCAATATTTATTCCATTGATCAGAGCCATATGACGTTGTTTTTTTTTTTTTTTTTTTTTTATCTAGTAAACAGGTCTTTTGATATTTGGACATTTGACATTGTATAAATTTAACAAATTTAAATTTAAAAATTATTCAAAACTATGGCTCTTACATTTATAGAGCAGTGCTCAGAATGGCAAAGACAGTTGTACATTAACTTTGTTGATTTTTTTTAAAAGGCTTTCGACAGCATACACAGGGACAGCCTATGGAAAATTCTGAGGGCTTATGGAATTCCCAGCCGCATTGTTTCCATCATAAAAAGCCTCTATTCTAACTTTACGTGCAGTGTTGGATTGAGTAATGTAACTTTCGAAGTGAAAACAGGAGTACGACAGGGATGCCCCTTATCAACAACATTATTTTTGACAGCCATAGATTGGGTGATGCGCCAGACAACAGAGGGCAGTCCAAGAGGAATTAGATGGACAACGTTTTCTACACTGGAAGACCTGGAATATGCAGATGACATTGCATTACTCGCGCATTCACATCAACACATTCAAGACAACACCGATAGACTGAATAAGTATGGCCAGCAGGTTGGCCTGAACATCAATCTGAAGAAGACAGAGGTCATGACACTAAATTTGGGCAATCATGAGCCAATAACAGTAAGGAACCAGAAGTTAGAACAGACATACACATTTACTTACCTAGGATGCATAGTAACACCTGACGGCGGAACAAGCAAGGACATTAACAAAGGAATGAATAAAGCAAGAACAGCCTTTGCTATTCTCAACAACATTTGGAATCCTTCCCAGTACAGCACAAACACCAAATTAAGACTATATGAGAGCTGTGTACTTTCTGTACTTCTCTATGGTGCAGAATGTTGGAGAGTAACAGAGAAGGAAATGTCGAAACTGTCCTCCTTCCACACAATCTGCCTAAGGAAAATTCTCCGAATCTTTTGGCCAAACACCATCAGCAAACAAGAACTACTTATTCGGAGTAACCAGGAGGACATGCACACCATCATAGCTGGCAGACGCTGGAGTTGGGTTGGCCACGTCCTCAGAAGGGACCCTGATACCATCACAAGAACAGCTATGCTATGGACCCCCGAGGGAAAGCGAAAGAGAGGCCGACCAAAAACAACTTGGCGGAGAACTGTGGAAGCTGAGATGCAAAGAATGAACCAGCGCTGGGGCACTGTACTAAGGATGGCCGCCGACCGAGTAAAGTGGAATCAATTTGTTGCTGCCCTACAAGACGCCACCACGTGTGATGGCCGCTGACTGCTTTGGTGGTTGGCGGTTATGGACCAAAGAAGAAGAAGAAGATGGCTCTTACATAATAGAAAAAGTATGAGAACATGTTGCCACAGGTTGCCTCCCCTTTGCTCTGCAGTAGTGGTCCAACAGTGTCCAAAACCTAAAGTATCTAATGTGGGTATTCAAAGGTGTCTACCTTCACACAAGATTACTCTTGGCAGAGCTGTAGATAGAAGAATAATGATGCTTCTACCTCGAGGGAGTATTCACAAGATATTCAGAAAGCAAGAACAATGCTGAATGAGTTTTAGCAATGTTAACTTTCGTATCTGCCGTCAACGTTTGTGATGGATTGTCTTATAATTAGTTCGTTCAAGCCCCCAACTGAACTACTCAGTGAAATTCTTCTTCTTATTTTATAGCTCTGATTAAGTGTATTTAAGAAATTGACTGAGACATACGGATGCAGTACATTCAACATGATTAAATCAACGTTAAATTGGTATACATACAAATAACAAATTTGATAATCAATTATGTTTAACAGTTTAAACATGAATAATTCTTTTCTTTTTTTTTTAAGTAATCATCACAGAGTGATGTTATGGTTTTCAAAAAATGGACAGATCTCTTGGCAGCTTTTACGTTTGTACTTAGCTACCAATAGTTTGATGGTTCTTGCTCCCGCTGATGTTTGGTTCTTTGTAGATAGATGACTGGTTCACTCTCGTCACTGATCAAGTCTGAAAGTTGTGAGACGTTCCAAGAAGTATCAGGGAGTAATCACAAAGCTGGTCCAGCGTCTCTAAGATCCGTCTGTCTAGCGTCTACTTCAGGCCACTTATACCCTCACCTGTTCCAGAGATAGTACCCTGAATTGGTACCACCGACTAGTGTCACAAAAAAGAGAACAAATACCCTCTTGAGTATTGAGTTTTCCTGACTCACATTCATGTGCCCCCTCTTTTCATTCCACCATCCCATCTTCCTCAGAACTTTACCTTCTCTGAGAATTAATCTTAATCCAGTGAGCGGAAAACTTTCATTACATTTAGATTGAATAGGTTTACATTTACTGCTACATTGGTTGATAAGGTTAACAATATAATAAGTATGTACATCATTTCTCTCATCATTCATATGGAGTACCATATGGAACTTGGGACTACCTCTGCTTTTGGTTCTTTATAAGAAACTTGCATAAAGCAGTCACCAGCCCTTGCAGTGGTGGTTCAAGAAATCATCATTCTATATGTTGAGGTTGCCAGTCTCGTATGACTTGGACATCCACTAGCAATTTTCATATATTAATATTTACATGTCAATATATACATATTATTTCACGTGTTAATAATGTAAAATTTAGAATTATAAATGTACAACTTACCCCGAAATTGTCTTTGGGATCAGAGACTTCTGGCTCAGAGAAATATTTAAGGCAGCTTGTTTAAGATGCCTCTTCCACGAGTTCTGGTGTGTTACTTTATAATAAGCTCACACACTGACATCGCGTTCAGATTTCAAGGATTCCGGTTTTCCGTGTTAATAAAGGTAGAGTTTTCCTGGGATATAAGTCCTCAAGATGCTCAAACAAGGTCCGGACCGATAAATATAATTATGATCCTATTCTTTACTCTGGCTGTCTGGCTGGTCTCTTGGCGAGTTGATTTTCACTGTACGTTCAACAGACTAAAGGTTATATTGCAACTTTCGGCCCATGCACATTGTTTTTACAATCTGACCAGGCTCCAATCATAAATGTTGTTTATAACATCTAGAATTGTCCAGCCAATTGTACTCAAACATGCGTGCTATGCTAACTTCCTCATGGTATTTTCTGCGTGACTCATGCGTTTGGAAATTTCAAACGGGCATTTTCCGTGTAATGAGTTGGTATTTCCGTCAAATCTTGGTAATGATTCCACTACAATTTCTTACATTATCACAAATAATGTCTTCGTAACAATGTCTCCGGAAGCGATTACTGCATTTCCGTCGTCTTCAGGTGCGTGCCTACAATATGTCACCACCTGGTTAATTCACTGCCCTGTACCTTTGCAAACAAACATTTATCGTGTGATCGATCAGCTGGGTTGTGTTCTCTCCACAAGAGAAATTGGGAAGTACAATAGCCATATCAGTGGTAACCAAGCTCGTGGGGGCTATCTTCGTGTTAATCAGGCGCGCCAATGTCTGGTACACGATAATTTTACCAACATAACTATCGGTCAATACTGCATCACCTCTCTACTCTCTCAGCAGGGATTGTCAGATAAACAGACATGACGAATTATTACAGGAAGAAGTGTAAACAATGACTCAAAAATATAAACACTGCCGGAGAAGAAAAGAGAGCGAAACCAATTATGTAACACGTGTCCAGTTTGAATCATCCACCTGAAATTTACAGCAGTGTTCAAGCATAGTGACCGCTGTTGTTCTATATTTATTCCACTACTCGGAATCTTGTGTCGTGGTTGTTCTATATTTATTCCGCTGCTCAAAACCTTGTGACGTTGTTGTTCTATATTTATTACACTGCTCAAAACCTTGTGACGTTGCTGTTCTATATTTATTCCACTGCTCAAAGCCTTGTGATGTTGTTGTTCTAAATGTATTCCACTGCTTAGAACCTTGTGACGTTGTTGTTCTATATTTCTTCCACTGCTAAAAACCTTGTGACGTTGTTGTTCTATATTTATTCCACTGCTTAGAACCTTGTGACGCTGTTGTTCTATATTTATTCCATTGTTCAAAACCTCGTGACGCTGTTATTTCATTAACCAGACCACAAGGTCTTTTACAATGGGCATGCCTCGTAGTATAACCGACAGCCCCTGCGTCTAGATTGAACGGAGCGCGCTTCGCCAAAACGGGTAAAAATTTTATTTTTAAACAAATTTTAATACAAAAAATTGTAATACAAATTTAAGTTAAAAGACATTATTCAAATCCTTGGCTCTTACATAATAGTGAACATAAGAGACCGTGACTATTCTGAACCTCAGACCTGAAGTTTACAAGTGTCCAAGCTTAGTGACCGCTGTTGTTCTATATTTATTCCACTGCTTAGATTCTTGTGACAACTGTTGTTCTATATTTACTCCACTGCTTAGATTCCTGTCACAACTGTTATTCTCTATTTATTCCACTGCTTAGATTCCTGTGACAACTGTTGTTCAATATTTATTTCACTGCTTAGATTCCTGTGACAACTGTTATTCTGTATTTATTCCACTGCTTAGATTCCGGTGACAACTGTTGTTCCATATTTATTCCACTGCTTAGATTTCTGTGACAACTGTTTTTCTATATTTATTCCACTGCTTAAATTCCTGTGACAACTGTTGTTGTATATTTATTCAACTGCTTAGATTCATGTGACCACTGTTGTTCTATATTTATTCAACTGCTTAGATTCATGTGACAGCTGTTGTTCTATATTTATTCTTCTGCTTAAATTTCTGTGACAACTGTTGTTCTATATTTATTCCACTGCTTAGATTCCTGTGACAACTGTTGTTGTATATTTATTCAACTGCTTAGATTCATGTGACCGCTGTTGTTCTATATTTATTCTACTGTTTAGAATCGTGTGACAACTTGTGTTCTATGTTTATTCCACTGCTTAGATTCTTATGAACTCTGTTGTTCTATATTTATTTCACTGCTTAGATTCCTGTCACAACTGTTGTTCTATATATTTATTCTACTGCACAGCACTCCGTGACAACTGTTGTTCTATATTTATTCCACCTGTTAGATTCCTGTGCCAACTGTGCTCTATATTTATTCCACTGCTTAGATTCCTGTAACAACTGTTGTTCTATATTTATTCCACTGCCCAGAACCGAGTGGCAACTGTTGCTCTTTTTCCACTGATCAGAACTCTGTGACAACTGTTGCTTTATATTTTTTCCACTGCCCAGAACCCTGTGACAACTGTCGCTCTATATTTATTCCACTGCCCAGAATCCTGTGACAACTGTTTTTCTATATTTATTCCGATGATCTTGTTACCGCTATTTTCCTATCTTTTCATCCTGCTTTTCTTTCCCATCACAGACCTCTGTCTCTGTTTTTCTAGTTTTATCTGTTTTTATAAGTCTTATGAGCATGGCCACTATTTTACTAGCAACCGTCGCTTTTAATCATCATCCCATTTCTCGGATCCAGAAAGCAGAATTCTGATCTTATCTCGCCATCTCCATCCTCGCTCGCCGAAATCCAAATTCTTGTCTTATCAAGGCGAGCAGTTAAGTTCTAGCTCAACGAAAATTTGGCCCTCAATTTTGGTGTTGTGTTATCTGAGTTTCGTGATCTTGTTTGGCTTGAAAAGTAATTGAAGCTGTTTTTCAACAAACTTAAACTAAATCTGTGAAGCCCGGAAACAACGTATTTCTCGGTAGATACAGATTTTGTGGACGGAGCAGAATATAGCTGTCACTTCCAAATCTTCCTGTTCCCTTGTCCAATATACAGTGGTGTTTTCTCTATATCAATCCTTTCCTTTCTTTTAACACTAACACTTTCTCTTCTCTCTTGTAGTACGAAAATGGAAGACAAGCACTACTTAACAAAAATGTGAAGAAAAAAATGTAAACTCTTCTTCATCACCAGCATTAATTTCTTCCTGGTAGCTAAAAGGTAATAATCATGATCTATGTATGTGTGTGTTTATATATATATATATAAAGATTACGAGAACTTAACTGCTCGCCTTGAGTGATATATATATATATATATATATATATATATATATATATATATATATATATATATATATATATATATATATATATATATATATATATATATATATATATATATATAATATATATATATATATATATATATATATATATATATATATATATATATATATATATATACTGAGGCACATTAAAAACGCACCACTATTATATATACTGATGCCGAGAAGCTGGAAAAAAAAGGTGTGGGAATGGATTTTCCCCGTGTTTGTCATGAGGTAGAGAGTGAATGGCTGATAGAATGGAAAGTGCATGATTCAACCCACGGGTTTGTGTACAGACTACATGAAAACAATGAAAGTTACACATGCAACACGATTCCCAACAGCTATGACCCTGAAAATGTGTACGCGTTGTGGCAGTATACTCGGTATAAAAAGGCCGTTGAGACAAAACCCCCAGTACATGTGCTTGAAATGCCATGACTATCTGAAAACGACCGCCAACGAGCCATTGGTATGTTGGAGACCGGAATGAGCTCTCGGGCCATTGCCAGAAGGATGAATTGCCACCACAGCACTATTGTACGTCTCAATGAACGTTACGGAACCACTGGCAGTGCCCGGGATAGACTTCGGAGTGACCAACCAAGAGTTACTACCCCTGCACAAGATCGTCATATTGTGCTGAGTCACCTAAGGAATCGTTCTCTCCCGGCAAGTCAAACAGCAAGAGCAATAGTGGGTCGACGTGGGCAAGTCTCTCGAATGACAGTCATACGACGACTCAGAGATACAGGCCTTACTGCAAGACGACCTTATGTTGGGCAAAACTTGACTCACAGACATCGTCAGCAGCGCCTGCAATGGGCAGAGCAACATGTCAGATGGACTAGACTGCAGTGGAATGCTGTCCTATTCACAGACGAGAGCAGGTTCAACATATCCTTTGCTGATGGACGTATGCGGATTTGGCGACGGTGTGGAGAGCGCTTTGCAGATTGCTGTGTTCGTCAGCACAACCGATTTGGAGGTGGCAGTATTCACATTTGGGGAGGATTCAGTTTTCACCATCGCTTGCCTCTTCACGTCTTCCGTGGAAATGTTAATGCTGTGACATATCGAGATGAGGTTCTGGATGCATTGGTTGCTCCTTCGTTCACAAATTATCCAGACTTGCAGCTTCTCCAGCAGGATAACGCACGTGCGCACACCGCATGCATTACGCAGCAATATCTACAGCAGCAGAACATTGTGACGATTGATTGGCCTGCCCTATCACCAGACATGTCCCCTATAGAACATCTGTGGGACGAGCTTGGACGCAGAGTCTACAGGCAAGGTTCTCCAGCTAATCTGCAACAGCTCGAAGCTGCTCTTACACGTGAATGGGACTTGATTCCCCGTAATTTCCTTCAAAGATTTGTGCGTTCCATGCGGAGCCGCTGCCAAGCTTGTTTGCAAGCACACGGTGGACATACCAGATACTGAGGATAGTGTGAATGAATTGTTTTATTGGTTGCATTTTTGGTTTTCTCCCTTGCCTGCACAGAATGCAATGAATTTCATAACAATAAAATGTACAAATTAATGACCAGCATGGATTCATAGAAAAATGAATAAAGATTCCAAATATGTAAACTTGTAAACACTTATATTTACATTTCACACTCTGTTCCTGGATTATACAGGTGGTGCGTTTTTAATGTGCTTCAGTATATATATCTATAATTCACCACAACTTCCCTTTCTAGCCATATTTCATCATTTCTAAACAAATTATTATTGTTGTTGTTGTTCATGTCCGACTGACAGAGTGGTTAGAGCATTGGTCTCTCGCGGCACAGATGTCGAGTTCGAATCACTGTGCCAACACGCTCCAGTCTACCCAGCTGTAAATGAGTACCTGACTTTTCTTTTTGGGTTAGGGAAGAAAAAGGCAGCGAGGAAGAGAACTGGTCACCCCACCTCTGGAGGCTGGACCTAGTATAGTGAAGTCTCTAACACCTCACTCTCCTACGGCAGTATATGCTATGCGACTACCTTTACCTTGTTCATGTATCTTTCTGTCTATATTTATTCGTATTTAAAAATCTTGGTATGTCTATTTTCCATTTTTTTTTTTTTTTTTTTTTTTGTGGTCTTCCCCCGCTTCTTCCTTCTATCTTTAGCGGTTCCTTTTTTTGATATCGATTCTAGTTTTTTCATCGTCTACCAACGGCATTTCTCTTTGGATTTTATCAGTGACAAAAGCGATTTCCATTGACGGCTTGTATTATGTATTTTAAATACAGTTATCTTAGTTCTCACAGACTTTTCTCTATCGTTCTCGTTCTCTGACAAACACTATGTACGTAACGTTGGCCATTTGTTTTCCCTTTGCCTTACTAACACTATAATACTAATTCTTTTCGTTCACTCTCACAGTTTATCATAGTCCACAGTCTTTTCCAGGTCCATGAAGCAGCCTCATAGCCTCTACCCGAGTTTAGCACAATTGACCAGGTCTGGCGTCGTGGGCTGGGCAGTTTTGGAGAACGTGTACAGGGTCTTGATTCCAGTTCGACACGGACATTCCTTAGTGACCAGCACAACGAATCGTAACACTTAATGTTATTTTCAGGGTCGCCGCAAATAATTGAACTTTTCTCTTGATGCGCCTGCTGCCTCAGAAGAGATAGAAGATAATACAATAAATAAGAAACAAAGTAAACAGTTACCCAAGAAATGGAAATGGAGAAATAGGGAGAAAAGATCAAGTTAAAAGAATCTGAATGAAGATAATGAGCAGTGGCGTATCCTGGTAATGCGAGCTAGGCGTGCTGCTACTTAAAATGAATATGTACGCCTACTATTTAACTTCTTCCCCTCTTAATTTAAAAACCAACTATATTCAATTACGCAACTATAGTTATTAGGGGTATATGTCAATTATCTCCGAAATACTAATTAACTTACAACTTGAAACTCACTGTCACTGTAATAATCTGCATTCCCGGCAACTAACAAAAATTAATCACAAAAAACACTGGACGGACACAGCCGATTTTTACAACTCGAGAGCTGCAAGACCACCGCACGCATGTTCGTATTGTATTGACGTATCTGGCCATGACCCCGATCCACACAAACAAATCTTTAGACGTGAATCCGAAAGGTGCAGCACGCATTGTGACGGAATTACCCGAGAAACTTCGGGCGATTGTAACCAACCAATAAAAATTGCACTATAAAACGCGTCTGGGAAACTGAAACTAGATATACTCGTAGATTCTATGCGGGAAAATCCGTTATCCTGATGCGTGCGGTCCGAAAGCAGAACTTTAGAAGAGAAATATTTTATAGAATAATAAATTAAATTTTTATTTTCCTTCGGGCATAGGTGTGCGCAGCACGCACAGCACACGTAGAGAATACGCCACTGATAATGAGTACAGGAAGGAATGCACAGGTTCGAAACTTTAACAAAGAAAAACGAGAACAAAAGCAGCTAAAACCAAACGAATTTAAAAAAAAAAAATTTCAATAAATAAAAATGATATGAGAATATAACATATGCAGAATATATTGTGTGACTATTCCGAGGGAAGTAGATTCTATTTTTATTTTTTCATTATAATCATTTTTTTTTTACATTGTTATTTCTTTATTTTCGTGTCTATTCATTAGTATAATTTTTAAATTTAGGGTTCTTTGGTTTCTTTGCAATTTCGTTCAATTTAATCGGTAAAGTTGGTACAGTTTTTGTTTACGTTTTACACTGAATAATTTCTGCAAAGACGTTCATTTCCTATCTCACATGAGAATAAATTTAGTTGGCTTTTGGTTAGTAATGCTTGCTTGACTTCAGTGCTTGCGTGTTATTACAGAGATAAGGACAAAATGAAAAAAAAGAGTTGCTGTATTAAACCTGTGTAGCATTTGTAAATAAAATAATAATATACCCCTTTTAGGGTAGAGGGCCGTCCAACTCATGGCATTACATCACACGTCAATTAGTGAGTCTAAGTCACCTCTACTAATGTTGAACCCGCTAGGCTGGGGAAGTTTTAGGTGTTGCAAGAAAGCCCAAAAACATGTACTCAAATTCCGCAGGGGTAAAGACTGAAATCTCAAGTCCATAGGGTTCGAAAGAAGAAGAAGTAAATAATATCAGTAGTAGTAATAGTAGTAGTAGCAGCAGTATTAATAGTAGTATTAGTATTTTTATTAGAAAAAGTAGTAGTACTAGCATTAGTAATAGTAATAGTAGCGGTAATAGCGGTAGCAGTTTTAGTAGCAGTAAATGTAAGAGTAGTAGTAGTATTGATATTAGTAGCGTAATAGTAGTATTATTAGTAGTAGTGACAGTAGAAGTATTAGTAGCAGTGTTAGTAGTAGCAGTAGTAGTAATAGTAGCAATGGCGTGCGAAAGGGGGCGGTCCGCTCCGGGTAACAGCCAAGGAGGAGTGGGGGGGGGGGGGGTTGTATCGTACACTAATATGGCGGTACTGTACAGTTTAAAAATCAACTTGCAATAATAATTTATTTATTATTTTTTTGCGTTTTATTAGGGTAGCCAAAGGAAGGATCCGCCCCTTATGCCAAATACTTTAAGTACGCCACTGAGTAGTAGTAGTAGTAGTATGAGGAGGAGGAGTAGGAGTAGCAACAGTCGCAGTGGTAGTAGAAGCATCAGTAACACAAATAGGTATAAAATAGTTTAAGTAACAACAAATACAACATTGCTTTCGGTAAATATTCACTTCCCATGACCTTATGCATGACAACTAAAAAGGTTCATCGTAAAACTTCTGTGGCTTACTCGCCTTGCTATTCAATAGCTTCTGGATAAGTTTGTATCAGTTGCTAGGGCCAGAGTTTATTTGTTAGTCATTAGTTTTTTGTTTACTGGCAACAATCTTGGAGATCTTCTTCTTCTGCTTCTTCTTCTTCTTCTGTTTCAATCACTCTCAGGCGTCAACTTGAATATGTTCACAGACATCAGACGTCAACTTGAATATGTTCACAGACATCAGACGTCAACTTGAATATGTTCAGAGACATCAGATGTCAACTTGAATATGTTCTCAGACATCAGACGTGAACTTGAATATGTTCAAAGAAAACAGCTTGAGGCTGTTGGCATCGCCAGAGTTTTTTTTCCAGGAATGGTACAGGTGAAGACCATATGCGCTTTCTCTGCTCCTCATATGTTGGTCACCTTTGAAGCAGATGTTCAGCAGTCATTTTAACGGTGCCACAGTTACATTCATCAATAGTCCTTATCTTTAGCTTGTTGATTAGATGGTATCCCGATCTGTTGTGGCTTGTGCGAAGTCTGAAGATTACCACTTGTTCCCTTCTTTGTGATCGTAATGTATGCTGTATTCACGATAAAATACATTTTCACCATAAATAAATTATCATATGTATCTTATTTACTTTATCTGGACTCACCCCATAATATCGTTTACCCCGCTGTTATGTTTATCTTTGAAGGTAATGCGTTGAAACTCAACTTAAAAATAAAAGAAAAAAATGCCCCGTGTACTTTCCGATGGTCTCTGAGCAAAAGCAGAAAGAGTGGGACAATTGATGCCCCAGGCACGTCGTACTAATGCCAGGGCGAGTACGAGGCTGGGAACCTTATTAGGTAGAATAACTTGCTGTAGAAAATTGGCTCGAAGAGCATAAGAATGATTTGGCGCAGGCTTCCTCTAATGTATCAGCTGAAGAGGTTGACCAATGCTCCATGAGGAGCGAACAGAGAAATGGTGATAAATGGAAATATATAATAGTCAAACTCCTAACACTCACAATTTTCTTAAACGCTATTACTATAAAAGTGTGTGTGTGTATATATGCTGAAGCACATTAAAAACGCACCACTATTATATATACTGATGCCGAGAAGCTGGAAAAAAAAGTGTGGGAATGGATTTTCCTCGTGTTTGTCATGACGTAGAGAGCAAATGGCTGCTAGAATGGAAAGTGCATGATTCAACCCACGGGTTTGTGTACAGACTACATGAAAACAATGAAAGTTACACGTGCAACACGATTCCCAACAGTTATGAATGTGTACGCGTTGTGGCGGTATACTCGGTATAAAAAGGCCGTTGAGACAAAACACCCAGTACATGTGCTTGAAATGCCACGACTATCTGAAAACGACCGCCAACCACAGCACTATTGTACGTCTCAATGAACGTTACGGAACCACTGGCAGTGCCCGGGATAGACTTCGGAGTGGCTAACCACGAGTTACTACCCCTGCGCAAGATCGTCATATTGTGCTGAGTCACCTAAGGAATCGTTCTCTCCCGGCAAGTCAAACAGCAAGAGCAATAGTGGGTAGACGTGGGTAAGTCTCTCGAATGACAGTCATACGACGACTCAGAGATACAGGCCTTACTGCAAGACGACCTTATGTTGGGCCAAACTTGACTCACAGACATCGTCAGCAGCGCCTGCAATGGGCAGAGCAACGTGTCAGATGGACTAGACTGCATTGGAATGCTGTTCTATTCACAGACGAGAGCAGATTGAACATATCCTTTGCTGATGGACGTATGCGGATTTGGCGACGGTGTGGAGAGCGCTTTGCAGATTGTTGTGTTCGTCAGCACAACCGATTTGTAGGTGGCAGTATTCACATTTGGGGAGGATTCAGTTTTCACCATCGCTTGCCTCTTCACGTCTTCCGTGGAAATGTTAATGCTGTGACATATCGAGATGAGGTTCTGGATGCATTGGTTGCTCCTGCGTTCACAAATTATCCAGACTTGCAGCTTCTCCAGCAGGATAACGCACTTGCGCACACCGCATGCATTACGCAGCAATATCTACAGCAGCAGAACATTGTGACGATTGATTGGCCTGCCCTATCACCAGACATGTACCCTATAGAACATCTGTGGGACGAGCTTGGACGCAGAGTCTACAGGCAAGGTTCTCCAGCTAATCTGCAACAGCTCGAAGCTGCTCTTGCACGTGAGTGGGACTTGATTCCCCGGAATTTCCTTCAGAGACTTGTGCGTTCCATGCGGAGCCGCTGCCAAGCTTGTTTCCAAGCACACGGTGGACATACCAGATACTATGGTTAGTGTGAATGAATTTTTTTATTGGTTGCATTTTTGGTTTTCTCCCTTGCCTGCACAGAATGCAATGAATTTCATAACAATCAAATGTACAAATTAATGACCAGCATGGATTCATAGAAAAACGAATAAAGATTCCAAATATGTAAACTTGTAAACACTTATATTTACATTTCACACTCTGTTCCTGGATTATACAGATGGTGCGTTTTTAATGTGCTTCAGTATATATATATATATATATATATATATATATATATATATATATATATATATATATATATATATATATATATATATATTTTTTTTTTTTTTTTTTTTTCAAAAAAAATTTTGCCTCGTTTTGGCGGGGGGCTTCCCGTTCAACCTAGTCGGTTATATTAAGGCGCAAGTACAAACATAAGGGACCGTTTGGTCTGGAATACGTATTTTATATATATATATATATATATATATATATACATATATATTTGTCAAGTTCGAAAGCAATTTTGTCTTATTAATTTTTAATCTAAATTTTAGCTCGCATCTCTTCAAGATAAACGCCGTAAGCACATCATATTCATCGCTCTCTTTCATTATCTTGAATCTAGAGGGATTACTATGTTGTTGTTTTTTTAAACAAGAGGAATTGAAACTTTTTTGACAACTTCTCAGCAGCGGCATTAAAATATTTGTTAATTCCCTTACTAGCACTTGCTGGCGTAAATATTTCATAGCTCAGATAAACATGAAACCAATTTTATCTTTAAGCGAAGTTACAGTTGTCGTGTTCGCAGCTAAGTACAAAAAAATTGGTATCTCAGATTTCGCTTGATTTATTCAGTAGCAGCTGAGTATCGCAACAAAAGAAAGTAAAATTTTGAGATTTTTTGGTTATCTTTAAATTCTTTGCTTCCGTTATATCTCGTCTCTTATCAAATCCCTCAAGGTTTTTATGCGTTCCGCATCTTGAGAGTTCCACTTGGTTTCTGAATTAGAAGGGGAGACAAACGGCACTCCAATGGCGTCCATGCGTTCAATGAACTGCTGATGTTGATTTAACTTCCAATTTCTGACAAAAAAATGCCTGTCAATTAACGTCAAAGGCGCCTGGATTTTGGGCGCAGTATCAAGCAATATTATCTTTCCTTGACGGATGCTTGATCTTAGAACCAGAGATTCAGGCTTGCCGTCTATTTCTCTGTCTTCTGCTCCGTCGCAAACAGCAGGCCAGGATTTTCTTAATCTTCAGCAATCTTTTACAGACAAAAAAACACATAGGAAAACAGTGAATCCTAGAAACCAAACTGTATTCTTCCTGTTTATTAACAAGGAAGTTCATATCTAAAGTAGAACTCAAGATCTGCGCTGGTTCTGTGAGACAGGCAACAAGGAAAGATTGTAAACAGATAAGTGTTGATAATTTCTTCGGATACACCAGGGAAGATATTGCGAATCGATCATCATTGTGGAATCGTGGGTGGCAGAAGAGATCGCTGGAGCAGATACGACAGACATCCACAGTTAAGTGTTTGCAGATAACACCTCCGACGAGCAACAAAGGAAACTTAGCATTTGAAGGTGTAAAATAACCGCTGAAACAATTGTGGTAGTAGTGCTTTGGCGACAAACTGAATTACTTTTGTGCTATTTTACCACATTAGCGCTCAGCGTAGTTCACTTCTAATTTAGCCTGTCATTTTTCTGTCTAAGACAGATTGTGGGCTATCCAAACTAAGGAAAGGAATTTTCTAGAAGGAACTATGATGATTTGTGATGTGATAGCGTCATTTTTGTGCTGATTACGCTCTGTTGTTTCATCAAGATGGCGTCGCCTTAGTTGTTATCATTGCCTTGATTTTTCGTGTCCTTACTCTTTATTACTCTTTGTTCTTGGTTCTTGTATATTAGTTTGTGTGTCTCTTCTAATGTATGTTGTAAGAGAATTTACCTATCTACCTAACTATATATATATGTATATAAAATCCCAGCTTTTTCTGTCAGTGCGTAACGCTAAGGGATGCAATTTTTGTTGAAAGTTAGACATTAATTGTATTGTTTCCCTTATATGTACTCTCCCGAAAATAGTAACACTTACCAAAGAAGAATGCGCAAATGACGGTGTGCACAAAAATATATTTATAGAATGTGTGATCCCGTATACACAGATTGGGATCCTCGCTGCTGATACGTAGTTTGTGTACTGTGGTGATGCACAGTGGTTTTTTAAAATACTTTTGAATAAGTAAAATTGCCGCTAGGTATTAGTGCTTTTGAATTTAATTCCCGTCTTATGACGGGCTTTTACACTAGTATCTGCTAATTGTCCGTAGAAGATATCGCGATGTGAGGCGGGCAAAGGTAGCTGCAGCTTTGCCAATGCGGCTGTCGATTTCTGTATCCAGTGAGAGTTTGTCATTGATGGTGGACCCTAGGTATGTGAAGTGGTGCACCACTGCCAATTCATAGTTATCGATAGTGATAACTGGTGCAGCACCCGCATCCTGACTCAGCACATTCGTTTTCTTTAGACTTATTGTGAGGCCAAAGTCCTTGCATGCTTTAGTGAAGCGATTCATCAAGCTCTGAAGCTCCTGTTGGCTTTGAGTGACGACTGCAGCATCATCAGCGAACAACAAGTCTCTTATAGTGACCCTTCTGATTTTTGTTTTTGCCTTTAGCCTTGAAAGATTAAACAGACGGCCATCTGACCTAGTGTGAAGGCATATTCCTTCAGTTGCATCTCTGAATGCATGTTTCAAGAGTAAGGCAAAGAAGATCCCGAAGAGGGTCGGAGCCAGAACACAGCCTTGTTTAACGCCACTTCGTATGTCAAAGGGCTGTGACGTGCTTCCAGCATATTGGACTGTTCCCTTCATGTCGTCATGGAATGATTTTATCATTTCCAGCATTTTAGAAGGGCAGCCTATTTTCAGGAGGATTTTGAAGAGTCCGTCTCTACTAACCAGGTCAAATGCTTTTGTGAGGTCTATAAAGGCGATTTAATAAAGGCCTTTTCTGCTCTCTTGATTTTTCCTGAAGCTGGCAGACAGAGAAGATCATGTCTGTTGTTGATCTACCAGCGCGGAATCCACACTGTGACTCTGGATATATGCGCTCAGCTAACTTGTATAGTCGCATTAAGACGACTTTGGCAAAAACCTTACCAACAATTCTAAGAAGAGAGATGCCTCTGTAGTTATTGCAATCACTTCTGTCTCCTTTATTTTTGTACAGTGTTACAATCTTGGCATCTCGCATGTCTTGAGGAATAGTTGTCTCTTCCCAGCACTGGCACAGCATTCTATGCAGGGGATGTAATAGCGTGCTCTTACAGCATTTGATTAAATCAGGAGGAATCCCATCACTGCCTGGTGCTTTGCCAGAGGCCAAGCTATCAATGGCCTTGCTGAGTTCCTCTAATGTTGGTTCGGCATCCAGCTCCTCCATAGTTGGCAGACATTTGACACCATCAAGGGCTGCAGGCGTAACGGTATTGTCTCTAGCGTAAAGCTCAGAGTAGTGCTCGACCCACCTCTCCATCTGCTTACCCTTATCGGTTAGCTTCTCTCCGCTGATGGTTTTTAGCGGTGCCGTCTTACTTTTATGGGGGCCAAGTGCTTTCTTTATACCGTCATACATTTGTCTAATGTTGCCTGTTTGCACTGCGATCTGGATGCTCTCACTGAGCTGGAGCCAATAGTCATTTGCACAGCGTCGAGCAGTTTGTTGAACTTTGCTTCTCGTAGCCTTCAGGATCTGTAGGGTTCTAGCACTCGGTGAACGTTTGTATTCATTCATAGCACTGCGCTTAGCTTCAATGACAGGTGCCATCACATCTGATGAAGCATCAAACCAGTCATTTGACTTTGCCGTTTTCTTACCAAAGGTGGCAAGTGCAGTACTTTGAATGGTGTCCCGTAGATGCTCCCAGTTCCCTGTAATAGTATCACCATGCTGAGGGCTGCTAAGCACTTTCTTGAAGGTCGCAGTAAATTGAGCGATCATGACAGGGTCTGACATCTTGCTGGTATCAATGCGTGGTTTCCCTTCATGTCTGACACGATAGAGTTTTCTTGGTTGTGCTCTGATTTTGCAGCAAACCAAGGAGTGATCTGTATCACAGTCTGCACTATGGTACGAGCGCGTGGAGAGCACAGACCTGAGAAGTCGCCTTCTGACGAGAATGAGGTCCAGTTGGTGCCAGTGCTTGGATCGTGGGTGTCTCCATGACACCTTATGCTGGGGTTTTGTCTGAAAGTAGGTGTTGGTCACGCAGAGGTCATGGTGGACACACAGCTCTAAGAGCCGTTGTCCATTTTCATTCGTCTTGCCAATACCAAACCTGCCCAGACATGAAGGCCATGAAACATTATCGGCACCCACTCTAGCGTTAAAGTCACCAAGGAGAACAAGCTGTTCTTGCCTAGGTATGCTTTTGATGACTGCTGCTAGATTCTCGTAGAACTCATCTTTCGCTTCTGAGGCAGAGTACAGAGTAGGAGCATACACACTGACAAGGGTGATGGGACCTGTGCTAGTTTGCAGGCGGAGCGTTAACAGGCGTTCTGATCCATTCTCGCCTGGTTCAACCATTTTAGTTAGCGATTTGTTTACCGCAAAACCTACTCCGTGTTCTCTAGTTTTATTAAGATCTTTCCCTTGCCAATAAAATGTGTAGTCCTTCTCACTCACCGTTCCAGAGTCCGCCAGGCGCGTTTCCTGAAGTGCAACTATATCCACATGAAGTCGTTTAAGCTCATCATTAATTATGGCTGTCTTCCTTACATCGTTTACGTCCTGTAGGTTATCGGATAGTCCAGTCAACTTAGTCCGGACGTTCCAGCATCCCAATCTGAGAGTTTGCTTATTTCTATTATTCTGATAATTGCTTGGTGCAAAATTTTCTGTCCACAGTTCGGGTTTGACCCTAATCCCCATGCACCCAATGGGGAAAGCAGACAGTGGCGGGACAACACCTTATTGACTGGGGGCTGCCCAGCTTGAAGCGGGCGGTAGCTGTCCAGTGAGATCCTAGAACCTCTCACACTGTCGGAAGTAGCCCCTGTCGCCATGCCCTACGCCAATTGGGCAAAATGCTTATAACCGGTAACTGCTACTTCCCATGTTTTGCCGACACCTATAGGGTGAAGCTTGGGCACAGTTATATGGAAAATAAAAAAGTGCGCAAATGACTGTGTGCGTGAACAGTTTGATTATGGAAAGTCAAGATTTTAAAAGATGCACGAACAATTACGAGACATGTTGTCATAAAAGAAATGTTAGTTATTTAGTCAATTTCCGGTCCATTAGATCATTATCACTGCTCCACATGTCATTTAGGAAGGTTACTCCATGTCTTCATTTTTAATACATCCATATAATTTTCACTACAAATATCTAATGACGGTCGCCTTCAATGAAATGACCACAATAGTAATAGTACCGTCTGTAATACATGTAACAGAAACAACACAGTATAATTAAAAACCTGTCAATTTTGACGGGTTATTGCTAGTGTGTGTGTATATATATATATATATATATATATATATATATATATATATATATATATATATATATATATATATATATATATATATATATATATATATATATATATATATAACATGGTCATTTTCCTTTGTGCTCCTTACTGAGCATAGAACCACCTCTGCAACTGGTTCCTGCAGGGAGCATTAGCCAAATATTGGCAAACTCTTATAGAGTGGGTTTCTGTGGCAACTTGTTTGACATGATCAGGTTGCCAGATGCTCAACCTCATATTATTCGCCTTGTACGACATGCCTGAGGTTGTCTTATTCTTTCTTTGTCGTTTTAGAGACGCCCCGGAACTACTCGGGGTATGATATAGATAGTCTGTTCTAAACGTCTGTCTGTGTCTGTCTGTTTGTATGTCTGTCTGTTTGTTTGTCTGTCTGTTTGTGTCTGTCTGTCTGTGTTTGTCTGTCTCTGTCTGTCTGTTTGTGTGTCTGTCTGTCTCTGTCTATGTCTGTCAATGTATGTCTGTCTCTGTCTGTTTGTATGTCTGTATGTCTGTGCCTGTCTGTTTGTTTGTATGTATGTGTGTCTGTCTCTGTCTGTCTGTTTTTGTGTCAGTCTGTGTCTGTCTATGTCTGTCTATGTCTGTTTGTCTGTATCTGACTGTCTGTTTGTTTGTATGTATGTATGTATGTATGTGTATGTGTAAGTCTGTCTGTCTATGTCTGTCTGTTTGTGTCTGTCTGTCTCTGTCTGTCTGTTTGTATGTATGTATGTATGTCTGTGTCTGTCTCTGTCTGTCTGTTTGTATCTGTCTGTCTGTCTGTGTCTGTCTGTCTGTGTCTGTCAGTCTGTGTCGGTCAGTCTGTTTGTACTTCTGTCTGTCTGTGTTTATCTCTCTGTCTGTCTGTGTCTGTCTGTCTGTCTTTCTGTGTATGTCTGTCTGTGTCTGTCTGTCTGTCTGTGTCTGTCTGTCTAATCTAACCAGTGTCTGATATAAATGAAACATACTACTACTTTATTACAAAGAGATCAATTGATAATTTTCAGATTGAGTACCGGTCTCTGCGGACTCAACTGCGATCTGTTCAGCAAACTGAAAAGTGAGCAGACAGAGGTGCCCATGTTGGGAAGACAAACAAACTGTAGAAAATGTCCTCCTATATTGTCGGCACCACGAGAGCAGTACATTGGCAGTGTCGTACGGAAGGTTAATTGTTTTATTTGGTCCGTCTGAGTAGAGTGGATGTCGACAGATACGCGAGAAGATATAGAAAATAGATTTTTCACAGGTGGTAGATTGAGGGAAAGATATGTCTCTGCAGTGAATAGGTTGTCTCCTCCAGCCAATCCGAACGACTGTACTTTGTTGCAAGACAGCTTTTACCTCCCTATCAAGAATAGATAAGTTTCTCTACACCCACACAGCTTTGTGACAACAAGACACACAAACGTGAAAAACTACGGATAAATGGGTATGGGTCTGACCAACACACAAAGGTAAGTTTCTTTGTAGTTTATTATCATTTAAACTCGACAACATCAAAATATCTAAAGGAAAAGATCAAAGAGTCATTTACATGCATACGAAATAAAGCAGAAAAAGTGCACCCTCCCTGAATAGAGACCAAACAAAAAAAATTATTAATCCACAGGTTGAAGGTTAGCACTATATTACAGAATGAACAGTAGTGGTACCCTAAGAGACCCAGTAAAATAAACAAACTTTTAGACAAATCATATATATGGATAGTTTTCCCGCACACAAGGAAATACTCGCACACTCTTTCAAGCAGTGGCCACTCTCACACTCTTACCTAATTGCCTGGTATGGTAGGTCTGTAATATCCCTTGGTAATAGAATTACTCCATAAATATATTATCTATTTTCACTTAATATTCTGTCACCCCAGTTGTCGCAGATCCAAATTGGCCCCAGTCCATCCCCATTGTCGTGAGAAATTCTAATCCACATATATAAATTATCAGGTAAATGTAAAGCCTAACACATAAATTCAATAAAAGGAAAGAAGAATGGTAAAGAACAGTGCTGTCCCAATGACTGTACTCGAAATCCCCCTTGTTTTCTCCTTCGTCTGCAAATTGTAACGTTTCACGTTGATAGTAAAAGCCTTCTGCAGCATACACGCGTTTCCCCAACACAATAAAATGTGTACTCCATTTCTAAGAAAAACCTTGAGATACGCAATCTGACCTAGATTTAAAATTCCATTCATGTCATTTTATACACTACGTTACCAAAAAAACGAAAGACAGATGGACTAAAGATAGAAAGAAAGGGAGAGGCTGAAAGCCGGAACGCAGGCAATACTACCACAGTCTCGCGATACACAATTACTACCATCACGCGTGTAAGGCCACAAGCACTAGCTTTTTTTTTCAAATCGACAGTGATAAAAAACACTACACACACGAGAGTTAGTTTTTAAAAACTCACAAAACGCTTATTAGGAAACATGACATTATACTGGTTTACGTTTGAAAACATTACAGTACCCAGACACCACATCGTATTCGAAGTAAACAGGAGGTAGAAGAAAATGCATATTTTGAACGCAGCCACTTAGCTCCTTTAAATTTGTATATTTGGGTTCCTTAGGACTTGCTGACAAAGAATATGTTAAACGTTACGCAAATAGTCTAGGAATTACCAAATTATAGCCAAAAGAAATAGTGAGGGATGTCAGACAACACCAAAATCAGAATCGCTCAGTGGCAGATTTCCACACCACCATTGTACGGGAAATGGGTCTCCATGTTAAATCCGATTTGATTGGAGCGCAAGAAATGTAAGGCTAAACACGATTAGTCGGACTATAAATACTATCTTTTGTTGTCAGGGGAAACGGGAGTAGGAGCACTTTTTTTCAAACGATTGGGTAAACATGGCACGATTGGTTAGACCCGCGAATATAGTCAATCAGAGGCGTCAGGTCACCACCACATGTTCAAATAAACTTACTAAAGAACCAGTGCGTTGAGCGCCAGTGCATATTTTTCTAAATAAAAGCCTGGGACATCGGCAGATCGAAATTGTGCTATATTCATTGCCAGTCAACGTAACTGTGTATTATTCCATGAATTGTGGTAAGCTTGATATATTCAATATCCTTTTAATGAAAATTGAATGTAAATTGATAATTTATGTCTGTATATATGTGTGGTTCAGTAGCGAACATGAGGTAAAGCCTATATAGTGCTCCAACCTGAACAGAAGGTGTCGGAGGAAAGTAAAACTGCATGGAATTGCCAAACAGTACACTGACACCTATCTTATTGACTAGAAAGAAATAATGCTGGAATTGCAGAGGCGTAGTAACCATTAGGGAGGAATATACTGGTGTAAATTATTTCAGATGAAGCTGACAGTTGGCCTACCGCTCTGAACTCAGTGTTTGTTATGTAATGTGTTCAGTCTGTAAATAGATTATAAACTAGTTATGAAGTAGGAGGTACAACCTTCTTGTTTCAGGGACCGTGGTCCTAAAGCTATTGAGCAGCACCTGGTCGGAGCTTTGCTGAACCTAGAGGCTGACAACATACTCCTGGGTCCAGATAGTGACCAGTGAGGTGTCTCCAGAACACAGGGAGGCTATCGAGCAGAGGAGTCTTTTCCTGCCGCCATCACGAAAGATAAGCCTATGTGGCCGTGGAGCTCAACATTATGCCCCCCCACCCCCTCAAAATCTGACTTTATAATAAACCAGAGGGAAAATACAGTGTTTAAATTGATAGGGACTGTGAACTTTTCCCCATACTACTTACAAGATAAACAAACACTTGAAGTCATGATGACAAATAACAACATAGCTTGAAAAAACAAAACCAGTATTACCTCATATTACTACTACACCACTGACACACATAAGATAATATTAATAAAATATGTCACTACAAGATTCATATTGATAAATCCTGTACATATAAATTGTAATTAAAATTGATTGTGATTCCTGGTTCACTTTGTAGTTGAATCAGGACATATATATTAATGAAAGTGCTTAATACATATTGATATTTGAAAATTTACCAGTGACTCATTTAAGATAGTCTTATAGAATGGTACATGTGTGTGAGTGTCACAGTGTTGTCAAGTGTGGTGGAATAAATTAAATTGTTTATTTGTCTGTTGTTGTTGTGACTTACACTTCATCATATACATACCCTAGACATTTAACGTAGTCATCACAATATTCCAGAATAATTCTGACTGAGGCATAATGTGGTAGCAAGTAAGGTTATCTGTAAAACACTACACCTATTAGATACAGATACCTTCACAGCTGACCTCAGTCAGTACACTAAGTCCCCTATAAATATTTATAACATCCCACTTTACCACATATATTGGGGTCTCGCTCTCGGGATTTTGAATCTTTCCCTATTAAAAATATTGGGGGTAATTCACTTCAGGGAATAATAAGAATTAAAAAGTATCCTTGGGTGAAAATAAATAACGTTGAGCTCTCAGTGCCTGTGGTGTCCTTAGATAATTATTGAAAGATTGAATTGTTACATTTGCATGTTAGACAATGGCCGACTTGGCAAAATTTCGATCTGCTGCTGTACAAACTGCGAAAGAGTTAGGAATGGACGGGCAAATTATGATTGCTTATGTCACTGCTGAATGTGACAAATATATTGAACGGGAAGAAAGAAGATTAGAAAAAGAGGCCGAAAGAAAATTAGAGGCTGAGACTAAGAGGTTGCAGATTGAGGCTGAGGCTAAGAGGTTGCAGATTGAGGCTGAGGCTAAGAAATTGAAGGCAGAAAGAGAAGACAAAAGATTGGCTGCAGAAAGGGAAGACAAGCGATTAGCTGCAGAAAGGGAAGCAGAAGATAAAAGATTACAAAGGGAACATGAGTTACGACTAAGGGAGTTTGAGTTTCAAGGCCATGCTCCTGAAAATGGTGCCAGTCCCTTTACCTCTGATGCCACTGCTAGCCAGGGAGCCTCAACCTCAGCTATGAATTTTCATTTAGATCATTTTGTTGAGAAAGACGATGATATTGAGAGCTATCTAAATAGATATGAACTATTGGCTACCACATATGGGTTAGAAAGAGAAAGGTGGAGCTTAAAGTTATCTCAAGGGCTTCGTGGGGCAGCTTATGAAGTTTTTGCCAAAATGAGCAGAGGTGATCAGGAAAATTATGACATGCTAAAGCAGGCTCTTTTGTTAAGATATGAAAAGAACGCAGAATTTTATAGGAAAAAATTTAGGAATGCTAAACTACTGTCAGGTGAAACCTATCACCAGTTCTCTGCACGGTTAGAGACGTACTTGGAGAAATGGACTTCTCTGGGGAAAACCCAAGATCTTAAGGAAATGGTCCTTATAGAACAATTAAGAGAGTCCATGGCTCCAGACCTGAGAAAGTTTCTCATGGAACAAGGTGCAGAGAGGCTGGGTGAGTTGCTAAATGTAGCAGAAAGGTATCAAGCAGCTCAGGCAGAGGTATCAGGTAATAAAAAGAAACAGCTGGAAAATTTTAGGGCACCACAGAACTTTAATAAATTTGATCCTAGAGATCAAAACAAAGGTAAGCACCAATTTGATAGGCCACGGTATGACAATAAAAATAAAACCCCACAATTCGATGAAAGGAAATATGATGAAAGAAAATCTTTCAACCAAGGGAAAAGGTGCTGTAAAAATTGTCAGATGAACAATCACGACACTGACCATTGTAGAAGGAAACCTGTGTATATGGCCACCCTTCAGGTCAGGTCGACCTCAAGACAGGAGGAGGATATTATGTTAGATACCACTCCAGAAGAGATGAGGAAGGCACAGGCTGGGGATAAGACCCTCAAGCCTTGTTTCAGGAAATTGTCAATACTACTCCAGGCAAGGGAGATTTTTACATGAAAAACAAGTTGATGTATAGGAAGACTGGAGCTAGATCCAAAGGTCAGGGACAGCTGGTACTTCCTAAAAGATATAGGGCAGACTTAATAAGGAACCTACATGTGAAACCAGATGGGGACCATGAAAAAATAGGTACCATCATCCAAAAGGTGGCTCACAATTATTATTGGCGTAAGGCAAGATGGGACATTGAGAATTATGTAGAAAGGTGTAGCATAGCACATGAGGGAACACCCACAAGTGGGAACATTGATCAGGACCTGGACACGCCAAGGGGCAAAATTAGGCCTGACAATACGAAGAGAAATAAATTTGATAAAGTGGACCAAAGGGAATGGGAAGCCCCTTTTCACGGACAAGCTTCACTTAACTGTTTTACAATGGCCACTATGCGGAGAGTGCAAAAAGATGTCTTACCCCAGGATAAGCCGAAAATCCCTCAATCGGACTTAAACAAACTGGAGGAAGAAGATGTAGAGAGGAAATCTCTCATCAAGAATTTTAAGTGGGGAGACAGCCCCAAGAGAAAAATTGGTAGCGGTCGTTTTGGGCATGATAATTCTGGGAAGAAAAATCATCACTATAGCGCTTCCAGTGGAAGAGACCATATCGGTCCATGGACAAATAGGTCCACAAAATTAAAGCTCCACATGTAACGCTGTTAAGAACGTGGACTGATGAAAAAGCAGAGGAAAATATTACATCCTCATACCAATATGTAAATGAGCTGACCACTCGTTTAAAAACTGGCTGGAAACTTGCCAATGAAAATTTGAAACAAGCCAGGAAGAAACATGCTGCCTATTATAACAGGAAAGCGAAAGACAGAGATTTGGCTGTGGGAGAGAAGGTACTGCTTCTTCTCCCCGGTAGTCAGAATAAGTTACAAATTGGATGGCAAGGTCCATATACAGTTCTAGAGAAGGTGTCTAGAACAAATTATAAGATAGATAAGAAGGGGGAAAAAAAATCTATCATGTGAATCTCCTGAAGAAATATTTGGAAAGAGAACATCAGGAAGAGACACACTTGTTGACCTTGTCCATTGCCATGGAGATGAAAAAGGAACCACTTTCATCATTTGAATATCCATTACACCCCTGTGAGACAGCGGCACAGGTGAAAATCAGTACACATTTAACGAAAACTCAGAAAGAGAGAGTGCAACATTTTCTAGATACTCATACAGAGGTGTTAACAGACCGACCTGGGCATACAAACTTATTGGAATATGATATGAAACTGATAGACCCCACACCGGTCTGCATGAAACCATATTCGATTCCTTTTGCTAAGGAGAAAGCTTTGAAGGAAGAGATAGACTATTTGTTGAAGGAAGGAATTATTTCACACAGTGAATCTTCGTATAGTTCCGGTGTTGTACTCTTAAGGAAACCCTCGGGAGAACATAGACTCTGTATAGATTACAGGAGACTGAATGCTATTACAGAAGGACAGGTGGATCCATTGCCGGATACAAATCAGCTGTTTGCCAGACTAAATAAAGCTAAATATTTCTCAAAAGTGGATCTGAGTAAAGGATACTATCAGATTCCAGTAAAGCCTGAGGTTAGACCATACCTAGCTTTTAGTACCTCAGAAGGACACTATGAGTTTAATAGATTGCCATTTGGATTGAAGAATGCGCCTAGTGTCTTCTCTAGAATGATGAGAAAATTATTGGACCCTCTGAATAACCCATGCATCACAAATTTCATGGATGATATCCTTATAGCAACAGAAACATTTGAGGAGCACATTGACTCTCTGAACATGCTGTTTAATCGACTTAGGGAAGCGAATTTAACAGCCCGACCAACCAAATGTTGCGTTGGATGTAAAGAATTAGAATTCTTGGGACACACAGTTTATCAGGGAAACATGACCCCTGACCCAAAGAATTTAGAGAAACTAAAGAAAGCCCCGAGACCACAAACCAAGAAAGACGTGAGATCCTTTGTCTCATTATGTGGTTTCTACCAAAAGTATATCAAAACCTTTAATTCCATATGTGCACCGTTAACTGATTTGACACGTAAAGGACATCCAGATCGAATTACATGGACACCACAATGTGAAATGGCTTACCAAGAATTGAAGGAAAAGCTCACAAGCAAACCTATTTTGAAATTACCTGACTTAAGTCAAGAATTCATAGTAAGGACGGATGCCAGTAATATTGGGTTAGGTGCAACTTTGCTACAGAAATCAGATGCATTGGATGGGGAATTAAGCCCAGTGGCATATGCTAGCAGAAAGTTGAATAAAGCTGAAACCAATTACTCAACTAGCGAAAAAGAATGTCTTGCAGTAATATGGGCGATAAAGAAATTCAATATTTATCTGTATCGGAAGGCATTTAAGTTGCAAACGGATCACAATCCTTTATCGTTTCTAGCACAGGCTAGACATGAGAATTCTAGATTACTCCGTTGGTCATTATTGATGCAGCCATTTGAGTTTAGCATAGAGTATATAAGTGGAAAAACAAATCTGGGAGCGGATTTTTTAAGCCGCCATCCGTGTGATGAGAATCACCCTAAACCCCAGGAATAATAATAAATTTCTCTATGTGTATATAGAATTATAGACTGACATATAACGTCTGTTTTAAGTGGGGAGGATTTGTCGTGAGAAATTCTAATCCACATATATAAATTATCAGGTAAATGTAAAGCCTAACACATAAATTCAATAAAAGGAAAGAAGAATGGTAAAGAACAGTGCTGTCCCAATGACTGTACTCGAAATCCCCCTTGTTTTCTCCTTCGTCTGCAAATTGTAACGTTTCACGTTGATAGTAAAAGCCTTCTGCAGCATACACGCGTTTCCCCAACACAATAAAATGTGTACTCCATTTCTAAGAAAAACCTTGAGATACGCAATCTGACCTAGATTTAAAATTCCATTCATGTCATTTTATACACTACGTTACCAAAAAACGAAAGACAGATGGACTAAAGATAGAAAGAAAGGGAGAGGCTGAAAGCCGGAACGCAGGCAATACTACCACAGTCTCGCGATACACAATTACTACCATCACGCGTGTAAGGCCACAAGCACTAGCTTTTTTTCAAATCGACAGTGATAAAAAACACTACACACACGAGAGTTAGTTTTTAAAAACTCACAAAACGCTTATTAGGAAACATGACATTATACTGGTTTACGTTTGAAAACATTACAGTACCCAGACACCACATCGTATTCGAAGTAAACAGGAGGTAGAAGAAAATGCATATTTTGAACGCAGCCACTTAGCTCCTTTAAATTTGTATATTTGGGTTCCTTAGGACTTGCTGACAAAGAATATGTTAAACGTTACGCAAATAGTCTATGAATTACCAAATTATAGCCAAAAGAAATAGTGAGGGATGTCAGACAACACCAAAATCAGAATCGCTCAGTGGCAGATTTCCACACCACCATTGTACGGGAAATGGGTCTCCATGTTAAATCCGATTTGATTGGAGCGCAAGAAATGTAAGGCTAAACACGATTAGTCGGGCTATAAATACTATCTTTTGTTGTCAGGGGAAACGGGAGTAGGAGTACTTTTTTTTCAAACGATTGGGTAAACATGGCACGATTGGTTAGACCCGCGAATATAGTCAATCAGAGGCGTCAGGTCACCACCACATGTTCAAATAAACTTACTAAAGAACCAGTGCGTTGAGCACCAGTGCATATTTTTCTAAATAAAAGCCTGGGACATCGGCAGATCGAAATTGTGCTATATTCATTGCCAGTCAACGTAACTGTGTATTATTCCATGAATTGTGGTAAGCTTGATATATTCAATATCTTTTTAATGAAAATTGAATGTAAATTGATAATTTATGTCTGTATATATGTGTGGTTCAGTAGCGAACATGAGGTAAAGCCTATATAGTGCTCCAACCTGAACAGAAGGTGTCGGAGGAAAGTAAAACTGCATGGAATTGCCAAACAGTACACTGACTGACACCTAGCTTATTGACTAGAAAGAAATAATGCTGGAATTGCAGAGGCGTAGTAACCATTAGGGAGGAATATACTGGTGTAAATTATTTCAGATGAAGCTGACAGTTGGCCTACCGCTCTGAACTCAGTGTTTGTTATGTAATGTGTTCAGTCTGTAAATAGATTATAAATTAGTTATGAAGTAGGAGGTACAACCTTCTTGTTTCAGGGACCGTGGTCCTAAAGCTATTGAGCAGCACCTGGTCGGAGCTTTGCTGAACCTAGAGGCTGACAGCATACTCCTGGGTCCAGATAGTGACCAGTGAGGTGTCTCCAGAACACAGGGAGGCTATCGAGCAGAGGAGTCTTTTCCTGCCGCCATCACGAAAGATAAGCCTATGTGGCCAGTGGAGCTCAACATTATGCCCCCCCTCAAAATCTGACTTTATAATAAACCAGAGGGAAAATACAGTGTTTAAATTGATAGGGACTGTGAACTTTTCCCCATAAATATTTATAGGGGACTTAGTGTACTGACTGAGATCAGCTGTGAAGGTATCTATATCTAATAAGAGTAGTGTATTATAGATAACCTTACTTGCTGCCACATATATTTATATCTCAGTCAGAATTATTCTGGATAGTGTGATGACTACGTTATGTATTCATTGCTGTCATGAATGTATATGTGTCCTGATTCAAATACAAAGGGAACCAGGAATCACAATCAATTTTAATTACAAGTTATATGTACAGAATTTCTCAATATGAATCTTGTAGTGACATGTATTTTTAATAGTATCCTATGTGTGTCAGTGGTGTAGTAGTAATATGAGGTAATACTGGTTTTGTTTTGTTCAAGCTCTGTTGGTATTTGTCATCATGACTTCAATAGTTTGTCTTTATTGGAACTAGTATTGGAGATGTTCTCAGTTCCTGATATTAAAACACTTAAATTCCCCTCTTAATGTTATTTTTACAAGGTCATTTTAAGATGGGGTACATAATGTTGAGCTCAGCTGGCCACATCAGCTTATCTTGCGTGATGGCGGCAGGAAAAGACTCCTCTGCTCGATTTCTCCCCTGGGCTCTGGAGACACCTCACTGATAGCTAAATGGACCAAGGAGTATGCTGTCCGACTCTGGATTCAGCAAAGCTCTGACCAGGTGCTGCTCAATAACGTTAAGACCACAGTCCCTGAAAACAAGAAGGATGTACCTTCTACGTCATAACTAATTTATACTCTCTTTTTACACTGAGCACAATACATCACAAACATTGAGTTCAGAGCGTTAGGCCAACTGTCAGCTTCATCTGAAATACTTTATACCAGTATTTCCCTCCCTAATGGTTACTACGCCTCTGCAATTCCAGCATTATTTCTGTCTAATCAATAATCTAGGTGTCAGTGTACTGTTTGGCCATTCCATGCAGTTTTACTTTCCTCCGACACCTTCTGTTCAGGCTGGAGCATTATAGGCTTTACATCATGTTTGCTACTGAACTACACATATATACAGGCATAAATTAACAATTCACATTCAATTTTCATTAAAAGATACTGAATGTTTCAAGCTTACCACAATTCATGGAAATAAAAACAGATACGTTGACTAGCAATGAATTCTGGCACAAATACTGGCACAAATTCCCATCTGCTTATGTTCCAGGCTTTTATTTAGCAAAAATATGAGCTGGCTTCAACGCACTGTTGCTTTATCAAGCTTATTTGAACTAGTGGTCTCGAACTAACGCTCCTAAGTGATTATATCAGCGAGTCTGGCCAATGGAGCCACGTTTCGACAAGTGTTTGAAAAAATTTTACCTTCCTACGTCTCCCCTAACAACCAAGGATAGCATTTATAGTCCGACTAATCGTGTTTAGCCTTACATATCATTCCAGCCAATCAGTTCAAATGTAACTTGTGGCCCATTTCCCGTACAATGGTGGTTTAAAAAATCTACCACTGAGCGATTCTGATTTTGGGTGTTGTCTGACAGCACCATCATTTTATTTTGGCTATAACTTGTTAATTCCTAGACTATTTGCGTAACGTTTTACATATTCTTTGTCAGCAAGTCCTAAGGAACCCAAATATACAAATTTAAAAGAGCTAAGTGGCTGCGTTCAACATATGCAATTTCTTCTACCTCCTGTTTCGAAGATGTGCTGTCTGGGTACTGTAATGTTTTCAAACGTAAACCCATCTAATGTTATCTTTTCTAATAAGCGTTTTCCAGGATTTTAAAACCTAACTCTGGGAAGGTTAGGGTTTTTATCACTGTCCGTCTGAAAAAAAAAATTAGTGCATGTGGCCTTACACGCGTGATAGTAGTAATTGTGTATCGCGCGACGCGAGTTTAGTGTTGCATGTGTTCGGCTTTCTGCCTCTCCCTTCTCTCTATCCTTTAGTCCATCTGTTCGTTCGTTTTGGTAACGTAGTATAATTAATGTTAGGATTAATTTAGGTCATTACGCAGTGTGCCTCTCAATGTTTTTCTTAGAAATGCAATACCCGTTTTAATGTGTTGTGGAAACGCTTGTATTTATGCAGTGGCTTATATTTAACGTGGAAACGTTACAATTTGCAGACGAAGCATAAAACAAAGGGGGATTTCGAGTACATTCTTTGTGACAGCACTGTTATTTTACCATTGCTCTTTTCTTTATTAGAATTTATTTGTTAGGCTTTATATTTACCTTTTAATTTATATATGTGGATTAGAATATTCCACGACATCTCCCCTCTTAAAACAGACATTATATGTCAGTCCTTTATTCTATATACACATAGAGAAATTTATTATTAGTTCTGGGGTTTACGGTGATTCTCATCACACGGATGGCGGCTTAAAAAATCCGCTCCCAAATTTGTTTTTCCAGATATATACTCAATGCTAAAATTATAGGGAGCCAAAAGCAAGGACCATCGGAGTAACCTAGAGTTCTCATGCTTAGCCTGGCTAGAAACGATAAAGGTTTGTGGTCCGTTTGCAACTTAAATGCCTTCCCATACAGATAAATATTGAATTTCTTTATTGCCCATATTACTGCAAGACATTCTTTTTCGCTAGTTGAGTAGTTGATTTCAGCTTTATTCAATTTTCTGCTAGCATATGCCACTGGGCTTAATTCCCCATCCAATGCATCTGATTTCTGTAGTAGAGTTGCACCTAACCCAATATTACTTGCATCCGTCCTTACTATGAATTCTTGACTTAAGTCAGGTAATTTCAAAATAGGTTTACTTGTGAGCTTTTCCTTCAATTCTTGGTAAGCCATTTCACATTGTGGTGTCCATGTAATGCGATCTGGATGTCTTTACGTGTCAAATCAGTTAACGGTGCACATATGGAATTAAAGTTTTTGATATACTTCTGGTAGAAACCACATAATGAGACAAAGGATCTCACGTCCTTCTTGGTTTGTGGTCTCGGGGCTTTCTGTAGTTTCTCTAAATTCTTTGGGTCAGGGGTCATGTTTCCCTGATAAACTGTGTGTCCCAAAAATTCCAATTCTTTACATCCAACGCAACATTTGGTTGGTCGGGCTGTTAAATTTGCCTCCCTAAGTCGATTAAACAGCATGTTCAGAGAGTCAATGTGTTCCTCAAATGTTTCTGTTGCTATAAGGATATCATCCATGAAATTTGTTATATATGGATTATTCAGAGGGTCCAATAATTTTCTCATCATTCTAGAGAAGACACTAGGCGCATTCTTCAATCCAAATGGCAATCTATTAAACTCATAGTGTCCTTCTGAAGTACTAAAAGCTAGGTATGGTCTAACCTCAGGCTTTACTGGAATCTGATAGTATCCTTTACTCAGATCCACTTTTGAGAAATATTTAGCTTTATTTAGTCTGGCAAACAGCTGATTTGTATCCGGCAATGGATCCACCTGTCCTTCTGTAATAGCATTCAGTCTCCTGTAATCTATACAGAGTCTATGTTCTCCAGAGGGCTTCCTTAAGAGTACAACACCGGAACTATACGAAGATTCACTGTGCGAAATAATTCCTTCCTTCAACAGATAGTCTATCTCTTCCTTCAAAGCTTTCTCCTTAGCAAACGGAATCGAATATGGTTTCATACAGACAGGTGTGGGGTCTATCAGTTTCATATCATATTCCAATAGGTTTTGTATGCCCTGGTCGGTCTGTTAACACCTCTGCATGATTATTTAGAACCTGTTGCACTCTCTCTTTCTGAGTTTTCGTTAAATGTGTACTGATTTTCACCTGTGCTGCTGTCTCACAGGGGTGTAATGGATATTCAAATGATGAAAGTGGTTCCTTTTTCATCTCCATGGCGATGGACAAGGTCAACAAGTGTGTCTCTTCCTGATGTTTTCTTTCCAAATATTTCTTCAGGAGATTCACATGATAGATTTTTTCTTTCCCCTTCTTATCTATCTTATAATTTGTTCTAGACACCTTCTCTAAAACTGTATATGGACCCTGCCATCCAATTTGTAACTTATTCTGACTCCCGGGCAAAAGAAGCAGTACTTTCTCTCCCACAGCCAAATTTCTGTCTTTCGCCTTCCTGTTATAATAGGCAGCATGTTTCTTCCTGGCTTGTTTCAAATTTTCATTGGCAAGTTTCCAGCCAGTTTTTAAACGAGTGGTCAGCTCATTCACATATTGGTATGAAGATGTAATGTTTTCCTCTGCCTTTTCATCAGTCCACGTTCTTAACAAAGCTTCGAGTGGACCTTTTATTGGCCTTCCAAACAATAATGTTGCCGGGGCCATACCGGTTGAACTATGGGGTACCTCCCGATAAGCAAAGAGGGCGGCGTGCAGGTACTGGTCCCATGTATCTGGTTTTTCGTGTGCCAACTTTCTCAGGATCGACATCAATGTGCCGTTAAATCTTTCCACTTGGCCGTTCCCTTGGGGATGATACACACTACAATGGAAGTGTTTGGCCTGGAAGATCCTGAAAACTTCTTCAGTTAGTTTCCCCTTGAACTGAGAGCCATTATCAGTCAGGATTTGATTGGGAAAGCCTAACCTTGTGAAAATTGTGAGCAATGCCTCTGCCACATGTTTAGAATCAATCGATGACAGGGCTACAGCCTCTCCCCACATAGAACAAGTGTCCACCAGAGTCAGAATGTAGCTGTTCCTTCTCTTGGTTCGGGTGAGAGGTCCCACAAGATCCACGGCAACTCTCTCAAAGGGTGTTCCCACTATGGGCATTTCCCCCAGAGTTGCTGGTGCAGTCCAATGTTTAGGTGCTACTCGTTGGCACTCTGGACAGGATTTTACATATCGTTTGATATCTTCAGTTATTCCTGGCCAGAAATAGTGACAAGCTATTCGCTGTCCTGTTGCGCTGATTCCCATATGACCACTGAAGGGAATCGCATGCCCTAGTTCCAACACTTTAGTCCTATATGAAGTGGGAAGGACCAGCTGTCCGTGACCATTGGATTCAGATCCAGCCTTCCTATATATCAGTTTGTTCTTCATATAAAACTCTCCCTTGCCTGGAGGTGTATGAGATTTGGGCAACTTCTTGAAACATGGCTTGAGTGTTTGGTCCTCAGCCTGTGCCTTCCTCATCTCATCTGGGTGAGTATTTATGGGATTATCCTCCTCCTTTTTTTGACTGTGATCTGGTCTGCACTGTTGCCAATATCACAGGTCTCTTGGGATTCCCCAAGAAGACATATCTACACCCCAATATTAGAGGGTAGATTGGCTCATTTATCACTGCTGCTTTTATGATTCCTTCCACATATCGCGTTTTCACTTTTATTCGGGCGACGGGAAGTGTCATGGTAGCTACATCCTTGGTTGCAGTTTGAATCTCCACTGTGTCTGTGGTGTATTGATCGGCCTGCACCAGGTGAGAACTCACAACGGAATCGTAATCTAAACCGGTATCATATAAACACCTTATAGTGACACCATTACAGATGACATCTTCACACACTGGGGGGGTGGTATGGTTCCTGTAGTTCTTCAGGTTTGACCTTCTTTTCCTTTTTCCCCGATGTCATAGCAGCACAATGAGGAGGTTTCCTTCTACAATGGTCAGTGTCATGATTGTTCATCTTACAATTTTTACACCACCTTTTTCCTTGGGTGAAAGATTTTCTTTCATCATATTTCCTTTCATCGAATTGTGGGAATTTATTTTTATTTTCATACCGTGGCCTATCAAATTGGTGCTTACCTTTGTTTTGATCCCTAGGATCAAATTTATTAAAGTTCTGTGGTGCCCTAAAGTTATCCACTTGTTTCTTTTTATTACCTGTTACCTCTGCTTGAGCTGCTTGATACCTTTCAGCAACATTTAGCAGCTCACCCAGCCTCTCTGCACCTTGTTCCATGAGAAACTTTCTCAGGTCTGGAGCCATGGACTCTCTTAATTGCTCTATAAGGACCATTTCCTTAAGATCTTGGGTTTTCCCCAGAGAAGTCCATTTCTCCAAGTATGTCTCTATTCGTGCAGAGAACTGGTGATAGGTTTCACCTGACAGTAGTTTAGCATTCCTAAATTTTTTCCTATAGAATTCTGCATTCTTTTCATATCTTAACAAAAGAGCCTGCTTTAGCATGTCATAATTTTCCTGATCACCTCTGCTCATTTTTGCAAAAACTTCATAAGCTGCCCCACGAAGTCCCTGAGATAACTTTAAGCTCCACCTTTCTCTCTCTAACCCATACGTGGTAGCTAATAGTTCATACCTATTTAGATAGCTCTCTATATCATCGTCTTTCTCAACAAAATGATCTAAATGAAAATTCATAGCTGAGGTTGAGGCTCCTGGCTAGCAGTGGCATCAGAGGCAAAGGGACTGGCACCATTTTCAGGAGCATGGCCCTGAAACTCAAACTCCCTTAGTCGTAACTCATGTTCCCTTTGTAATCTTTTATCTTCTGCTTCCCTTTCTGCAGCTAATTTCTTGTCTTCCCTTTCTGCAGCTAATTTCTTCTCTTCCCTTTCTGCAGCTAATTTCTTCTCTTCCCTTTCTGCAGCTAATTTCTTCTCTTCCCTTTCTGCAGCTAATTTCTTCTCTTCCCTTTCTGCAGCCTGTCTTCTTTCCTCGGCTTCCAATTCTTTAGCCTCTTTGTCAGCCTCAATCTGCAACCTCTTAGTCTCAGCCTCAGCCTCAAATTGTAACTTCTTAATTTCCCTTTCAGCCTCTAACTTTCTTTCGGCTTCAAACCTTCTTTCTTCGCGTTCAATAAATTTGTCACATTCCGTAGTGACATAGGCAACCATAACTTGCCCATCTAATCCTAACTCTTTTGCAGTCTGAACAGCAGCAGATCGAAATTTGGCTAGGTCCGCCATTGTCTATCAGGTAAGTTTATACAATGTCTAACCAACAATTCAATCTCTAAATATATATCTAATGGACAACACAGGCACCGAGAGCTCAACCTTATTTAATTCCACCCAAGGATACCTTTTAATTCTTATATTCCCTGAAGTGAATTACCCCCAATATTTTTAATAGGTAAAGATTCAAAATCCCAAGAGCGAGACCCCCATATATGTGGTAAAGTGGGATGTTATAAATATTTATAGGGGACTTAGTGTACTGACTGAGATCAGCTGTGAAGGTATCTATATCTAATAAGAGTAGTGTATTATAGATAACCTTACTTGCTGCCACATATATTTATATCTCAGTCAGAATTATTCTGGAGTAGTGTGATGATTACGTTATATGTCTAGGGTATGTGTATGATGAAGTGTAAGTCATAACAACAACAGACAGATAAACAATTTAATTTATTCCACCACACTTGACAACACTGTGACACTCACATACATATAACACTCTAAAGGATATCTTAAAGGAGTCACTGATAACTTTTCAAATAACAATATGTATTCATTGCTGTCATGAATGTATATGTGTCCTGATTCAAATACAAAGGGAACCAGGAATCACAATCAATTTTAATTACAAGTTATATGTACAGAATTTATCAATATGAATCTTGTAGTGACATATATTATTAATAGTATCCTATGTGTGTCAGTTGTGTAGTAGTAATATGAGGTAATACTGGTTTTGTTTTGTTCAAGCTCTGTTGGTATTTGTCATCATGACTTCAATAGTTTGTCTTTATTGGAACTAGTATTGGAGATGTTCTCAGTTCCTGATATTAAAACACTTAAATTCCCCTCTTAATGTTATTTTTACAAGGTCATTTTAAGATGGGGTACATAATGTTGAGCTCAGCTGGCCACATCAGCTTATCTTGCGTGATGGCGGCAGGAAAAGACTCCTCTGCTCGATTTCTCCCCTGGGCTCTGGAGACACCTCACTGATAGCTAAATGGACCAGGAGTATGCTGTCCGACTCTGGATTCAGCAAAGCTCTGACCAGGTGCTGCTCAATAACGTTAAGACCACAGTCCCTGAAAACAAGAAGGATGTACCTTCTACGTCATAACTAATTTATACTCTCTTTTTACACTGAGCACAATACATCACAAACATTGAGTTCAGAGCGTTAGGCCAACTGTCAGCTTCATCTGAAATACTTTATACCAGTATTTCCCTCCCTAATGGTTACTACGCCTCTGCAATTCCAGCATTATTTCTGTCTAATCAATAATCTAGGTGTCAGTGTACTGTTTGGCCATTCCATGCAGTTTTACTTTCCTCCGACACCTTCTGTTCAGGCTGGAGCATTATAGGCTTTTCCTCATGTTCGCTACTGAACTACACATATATACAGGCATAAATTAACAATTTTACATTCAATTTTCATTAAAAGATATTGAATATTTCAAACCTACCACAATTCATGGAAATACACAGATACGTTGACTAGCAATGAATTCTGGCACAAATACTGGCACAAATTCCCATCTGCTTATGTTCCAGGCTTTTATTTAGCAAAAATATGAGCTGGCTTCAACGCACTGTTGCTTCATCAAGCTTATTTGAACTAGTGGTCTCGAACTAACGCTCTGAATTGTGTATATTCGCAGCTCTAACCAATCACACCACGTCTACACATCTTTTCAAAAAAAGTACCCCTTCTATTCGTTTCCCATAACAACACACGATAGTATTTATAGCCCGACCAATCGTGTTTAGTCTTATATTTGTTGCGCTCCAATCAATTAGGAGTTAACATGGTAGGCTATTTCCGTAACGTAAGGTTTTTTCAAACACGTTATAAAAAAAATTTTATGAGCAGAAATGATTTCATGCTGTCAGGCATCCCCACTATTTTATTTTGGTTATAATTTGGTAATTCCTAGACTATTTGCGTAACGTTTTACATATTCTTTGTCAGCAAGCCCTAAGGAACCCAAATATACAAATTTAAAAGAGCTACGTGGCTGCGTTCAAAATATGCAATTTCTTCTACCTCCTGTTTCGAAGATGTGCTGTCTGGGTACTGTAATGTTTTCAAACGTAAACCCATCTAATGTCATCTTTTCTAATAAGCGTTTTCCAGGTTTTTTAAAATCTAACTCTGGGAAGGGTAGTGAATTTTATCACTGTCGATTTGAAATAAAGTTAGTGCATGTGGCCTTACACTTGTGATGGCAGCAATTGTGTATCGCGCGACGCGTGTTTAGTGTTGCACGTGTTCGGCTTTCTGCCTCTCCCTTCTCTCTATCCTTTAGTCCATCTGTTCGTTCGTTTTGGTAACGTAGTATAATTAATGTTAGGATTAATTTAGGTCATTACGCAGTGTGCCTCTCAATGTTTTTCTTAGAAATGCAATACCCGTTTTAATGTGTTGTGGAAACGCTTGTATTTATGCAGTGGCTTATATTTAACGTGGAAACGTTACAATTTGCAGACGAAGCATAAAACAAAGGGGGATTTCGAGTACATTCTTTGTGACAGCACTGTTATTTTACCATTGCTCTTTTCTTATTAGAATTTATTTGTTAGGCTTTATATTTACCTTTTAATTTATATATGTGGATTAGAATATTCCACGACAGTCACAGTGTTGTCAAGTGTGGTGGAATAAATTAAATTGTTTATCTGTCTGTTGTTGTTGTGACTTACACTTCATCATATACATACCCTAGACATTTAACGTAGTCATCACAATATTCCAGAATAATTCTGACTGAGGCATAATGTGGTAGCAAGTAAGGTTATCTGTAAAACACTACACCTATTAGATACAGATACCTTCACAGCTGACCTCAGTCAGTACACTAAGTCCCCTATAAATATTTATAACATCCCACTTTACCACACCCATAAATTAGTTAATGAGGTGAACGCCTAATATGGTCTTCTCCTAGTAGTTTTATTACAAATAGTGAAAACTATGAGAGTTCTTGAGGTTCACTCTTTAACGGGAAAACATACTTCCAGTATTGAGAAACATCTGGTTGCTAAAAATAAGGTTCATATGATGATGATAGTTCTTCTATCGGCCAACTCTGTATTAAAAGCACCGATTCTGCACAGTGTAGGTTGAAGAGAGGTATACTCCCCTTAAATTTTGACTGTCAGGAGTCGGGATAAAATAATGTTCACTACTGTGGCTGGTAAAAATATAAATCTGGGTTTGGTAAGTCCAGTGTTAAAAATGTATTGTCCTCCAATACGCTCTGGCGAGTGCCCGTTTACAAATGAAATCGGTGACACACAAGCCAAGAAAAGGAGAAATAACAAATCCGAAAAACAGAAAAGGACCGCTGGCCGCCCTTGTGATCAGGTCTCCGAATAATACAAGAAACATTTATATAACAAATATGCTAATCCTATATCTACACACAGACGGGGACAAGACGATCTCTTCTCCACTCCGTCAGTCCTGATTAAATTTAAAAGGCACATGGGGTTTCCTTACGCCTACAAGTTAGCAGACGCCGCTGGCGCTGAGTTCGGTCGGACTGAATTATGTTAATTCGCCCGCCCCAGCTCGTGCCGGCGTACAGCGTACAATGTTAATTATTATTTAATCTCTCCATACGCGCTACCTAAACAATGATCGCCTGTCATTAAATAGCTATTACATTTTCGGCGTCTGTTAGTACGTCGTATGGTATTAAAAATAATAGACACTATAATGACCAATATGCACAAATGAAATATAACGTGTAATCTAGACTCCGCCTGTCAGTCGCTTTATTGCCTAAAAGTCCAGTCAGCTAAACCGTCGGGTTTATCTCTTTCCTGTAGAGATTAAGTGTCGCGTCTGCCTACACTGTTAACATCATTACGGTCTAAGGTATGCGGGTGACGTGATTTTTCATTTTAATAAAATATCTGGTAGGAAATCGCTACGCGTTACTTTATTTCACTCGTTTTACTAGCGAGAAAAATCTAAGTGAAGAAAACATGTTAAAAGCTATCACTTCTTAAATCATTAGCACTATTTTCCTTTTTACCAGAAAATTCAGAAATGAAAATCTCCACGAACACTCGTACACCATATTCCAACAAGAAAGACTGTTTCTTGAACTGCGCTAGACTATTAAAAATTCTGACTGACAACTGATGATGGGGTTAAGAAAACGACAGTATATATATCATTGAATTTCTCTGATCTCTAATGTTGTTAATTTCGCGTCCCGGTGAGATACAAAATTTCAGAAGCTAGGCATATCAAGATAAAAGACTTACGGTCGGTCGATGAGGTTTCTCGACGGGAGTCTTCGACCAGCATCAAAAGACTTTCTGTTCGACTAGCGGGTTTCTCTTTAAGAATGCCCGCTTCTGAAGATCAAAGAGCCCAGGGGTTTCTAACTTCTTGTTATTGACAGGTCATTCCGTATCCATGTGAGGAAGACAAGCAAACAGTTGAACATGCCCTCCAAAGTGTCAGCTCCATGAGAGGAGCAAAGTGTCAGCATGGTCTTCGCCAGCTCTTTTGTGACAGTGAGGTCTATTACCCAAGCATTATCCGTGCCAATGAGATAAGTTCATACATTTTTAGTAGTACTAATCAAAACCATCGACGGTGACAAGAACTCACAACACCGTCGAGCTAACAAAAAGTTAACATCTTAAAAGAGAGTTCCAGATAGAAGGCCTCGGCGAAGATTGGGGTTTGTACATGTGAGTTGTTGAGAAGCCATGTTTGAGCAGTCTCATTTACGCAGAACCACATAGGCATTTTCCAAGTTTTAATTCTTGAAGTTTCAGAATGAACTTAGGTTGTGTTAAAGTTTAATGCTATCATTCACACAACAGAATAAAAACAGTCGCTATATTCTGAACTAGGAGCAAAGACTGTGTAAGATAGTAACTCAAGTAAGTACATCTCGATATCTTCGGTCCCCAGCTAGAATTGATTTTATTAAGGGAAGAAAACTGAGAAACGGCTATAAATCACTTGAGAGTTCAGAAGCTGAAGAAAATATCACCTTTAAGTATTGACAGTAAAAGGCTCAACTACTTTTACTGAAAGTATTGGAAGCGAAGGTCAAAGTAACCTAGGTCGTGAACCACGATTACTGAGAGAGATAAGGAAAATACGGACACATACAGAAAACTACCTTCACAACGAAAGAAACTGATTTGATTTCAGCTGCATTTGTTTATTATTATCATCATCATCATCATAACCCTCCACTCCCAAAGGAGCATAGGCCTTCAACAAACACATGCCAAGTCCTCCTGTCACGTGTCATCATTTTAAGTTCTTTCCACGTTCTCCTCATCATTTTCACCTCTGTTTCCAGCCCTCTTCTCCGTGTGCTTCTTGGTCTACCTCTGCCTCTCTTGCCCTGGGGGTTCCAGAACATTTGTTTATTATGTATTCTGTAAATAAACCATGTTATTTGACTCGGCTGGGTTATGCAGATTTGTCGAGTTGAATTCAAAGTTACAACTCTGTTAGAAATACACCACTATGGCACCTTATAACAACTATCGAGAGAAGAATAAACTAACTTGCTAGATAGAAAGAAGCAGTCACATCTATGCACTATTAAATTGGAGGCGTGACTTACCGACGGACCTATAATCACTATATAGCGCGGTCACACTTTCGAGGTAGAAACTTAAAGGCGATGGGTGAAGTCTGAGACACACTGCCAACTTTATGAAAGAAATCAATGTGGTTACGATGAAAGCGGGCTGAGAAGAAGAATGATCTAAACGTTTAACAATCAAGAGAACAGCAGCGCACTATAGAAATGAAGAAAGAGCCATGCACCTTCTTTACACACCATGGAAAAAATAAAGATTTGCATTCCTTTGTTTCGGCCCTATCGTTCTATTTTCCATTCTATTAATTTCCTTTTCTCGAGTATGTCTACTGTTTTCTTCTGTTTGCGTCAGTAAGTCTTGTGCACTTGGGCAGACATTTGTCTATGTGACGACAAGCCACTCACGTTTGCCTTTCTTATCTTTGGTTGTCCAATTGTTTCTTCTTGTCTGCTGCTCTCGATTCCTCAGTTAGGGACTCAGTCTTCCGGAAGAAAATATGCTCATACGAGAAAATAACCCGCCAAAACTGGACAGGGGAAATAATTATGTTGTTCCCAATATGTTGCATGTCCTCATGACGTCATTAATTATCCTGTAGTCATTCCATTCCTTTCCATTCCATGTCAACTTCATTAGATCTTTGTAGACGAATAGTTAACGTCAATAACCATCTCTCATGGGCGTTCCATCTCTAAAAGGTTTTTATACTTTATCTTGTCCACCACGAATCTCTGTGGGCTCCACCACGAACTGAACTAAAAGATGTTTATACTTTATCTTGTTATTTGAGGTGTTAACATCAATAACCATCTCTCATGGGCGTCCACCACGAACTGAACTAAAAGATGTTTATACTTTATCTTGTTATTTGAGGTGTTAACATCAATCACCATCTCTCGTGGGCGTCCACCACGAACTGAACTAAAAGATGTTTATATTTTATCTTGTTATTTGAGGTGTTAACATCAATAACCATCTCTCATGGGCGTCCACCACGAACTGAACTAAAAGATATTTATATTTTATCTTGTTATTTGAGGTGTTAACATCAATAACCATCTCTCGTGGGTGTCCACCACGAACTGAACTAAAAGATGTTTATATTTTATCTTGTTATTTGAGGTGTTAACATCAATAACCATCTCTCATGGGCGTCCACCACGAACTGAACTAAAAGATGTTTATATTTTATCTTGTTATTTGAGGTGTTAACATCAATAACCATCTCTCATGGGCGTCCACCACGAACTGAACTAAAAGATGTTTATACTTTATCTTGTTATTTGAGGTGTTAACATCAATAACCATCTCTCATGGGCGTCCACCACGAACTGAACTAAAAGATGTTTATACTTTATCTTGTTATTTGAGGTGTTAACATCAATAACCATCTCTCATGGGCGTCCACCACGAACTGAACTAAAAAGATGTTTATATTTTATCTTGTTATTTGAGGTGTTAACATCAATAACCATCTCTCATGGGCGTCCACCACGAACTGAACTAAAAGATGTTTATACTTTATCTTGTTATTTGAGGTGTTAACATCAATAACCATCTCTCATGGGCGTCCACCACGAACTGAACTAAAAGATGTTTATATATTTTTATCTTGTTATTTGAGGTGTTAACATCAATAACCATCTCTCATGGGCGTCCACCACGAACTGAACTAAAAGATGTTTATATTTTATCTTGTTATTTGAGGTGTTAACATCAATAACCATCTCTCATGGGCGTCCACCACGAACTGAACTAAAAGATGTTTATATTTTATCTTGTTATTTGAGGTGTTAACATCAATAACCATCTCTCATGGGCGTCCACCACGAACTGAACTAAAAGATGTTTATATTTTATCTTGTTATTTGAGGTGTTAACATCAATAACCATCTCTCATGGGCGTCCACCACGAACTGAACTAAAAGATGTTTATATTTTATCTTGTTATTTGAGGTGTTACCATCAATAACCATCTCTCGTGGGCGTCCACCACGAACTGAACTAAAAGATGTTTATATTTTATCTTGTTATTTGAGGTGTTACCATCAATAACCATCTCTCGTGGGCGTCCACCACGAACTGAACTAAAAGATGTTTATATTTTATCTTGTTATTTGAGGTGTTACCATCAATAACCATCTCTCATGGGCATCCACCACGAACTGAACTAAAAGATGTTTATATTTTATCTTGTTATTTGAGGTGTTAACATCAATAACCATCTCTCGTGGGCGTCCACCACGAACTGAACTAAAAGATGTTTATATTTTATCTTGTTATTTGAGGTGTTACCATCAATAACCATCTCTCGTGGGCGTCCACCACGAACTGAACTAAAAGATGTTTATATTTTATCTTGTTATTTGAGGTGTTACCATCAATAACCATCTCTCGTGGGCGTCCACCACGAACTGAACTAAAAGATGTTTATATTTTATCTTGTTATTTGAGGTGTTAACATCAATAACCATCTCTCATGGGCGTCCACCACGAACTGAACTAAAAGATGTTTTATATTTTATCTTGTTATTTGAGGTGTTAACATCAATCACCATCTCTCATGGGCGTCCACCACGAACTGAACTAAAAGATGTTTATATTTTATCTTGTTATTTGAGGTGTTAACATCAATAACCATCTCTCATGGGCGTCCACCACGAACTGAACTAAAAGATGTTTATATTTTATCTTGTTATTTGAGGTGTTAACATCAATCACCATCTCTCATGGGCGTCCACCACGAACTGAACTAAAAGATGTTTATATTTTATCTTGTTATTTGAGGTGTTAACATCAATAACCATCTCTCGTGGGCGTCCACCACGAACTGAACTAAAAGATGTTTATATTTTATCTTGTTATTTGAGGTGTTAACATCAATAACCATCTCTCGTGGGCGTCCACCACGAACTGAACTAAAAGATGTTTATATTTTATCTTGTTATTTGAGGTGTTAACATCAATAACCATCTTTCATGGGCGTCCACCACGAACTGAACTAAAAGATGTTTATATTTTATCTTGTTATTTGAGGTGTTAACATCAATAACCATCTCTCATGGGCGTCCACCACGAACTGAACTAAAAGATGTTTATATTTTATCTTGTTATTTGAGGTGTTAACATCAATAACCATCTCTCATGGGCGTCCACCACGAACTGAACTAAAAGATGTTTATATTTTATCTTGTTATTTGAGGTGTTAACATCAATAACCATCTCTCATGGGCGTCCACCACGAACTGAACTAAAAGATGTTTATATTTTATCTTGTTATTTGAGGTGTTAACATCAATAACCATCTCTCATGGGCGTCCACCACGAACTGAACTAAAAGATGTTTATATTTTATCTTGTTATTTGAGGTGTTAACATCAATAACCATCTCTCGTGGGCGTCCACCACGAACTGAACTAATCATGTTTATTAGAGTCTTGCTACTCACGATTTCATTATTTTTTTTCTCCTCTTCTTCGTCGTACACTCTCAGTCGTCTACTTGAATATTTTCAAAGAATACAGTAGTAAGTCTGAAGCTATTTGTATCTCCGTGGAGTTTTTCCATGAAAGGTACATGTGACAGTCACGTGTGCTTTCTCTGTTCCACGATGTGGGGCATCTTTGAAGCAAATGTTGAGCAGTCATTTTATCAGTGTCACAGTTACACTTATAGATAGTTCGTATATTTAGCTCGTTGAAAAAGATGGTATCCCAATCTGCAGTGGCGTAAGTAGGGTGAGGCAGATGGGGCAGGTGGGGCACGTGCCCCGAGTGCCATTTCACGGTTAACAAATTCAAAAATTCCACTTCTCGTTTACGACAATCCAATTTATCCCACTTCACATTTATTTGTGGGTATGTGTAATTGTAGGAAAGATAAACATATAAATCACCAAGAGCTGACGCTCTGTGATGGTGGATCAAAGACAACACACACACACACTCACCCACACAAACGCACACAAACACACACACACACACACACATATATATATATATATATATATATATATATATATATATATATGAAAGAACAGTTTTCAAGGGGCACCATTTTTTTATTTGCCTGGGCGCCATCATCACTGTCGTAGATTTCCGATAGGAGAATTAAGACTAGGTTTGGTCCCTTCTGAATAGGTTTGAATAGGTGATAGACTCAGTGAGAGTTAGTGAAAGGTAATAGAATTTCCACACACGTGAGATGATAGATTTGATATAGTGGCTGTCTCTGAAAGCGAAAAGAATTCTTCTCTCTCTCACCTATCTTCTACAACAGTTGTTACAGCGTCAGACAGACTACACCAATATACATATTACGTATATTTCTATCACTCACAGGCACGCACATACACGTGACGACAGGTAAACACACAGACGTGGGAAAACTATAAAAATGATATATATATTATCTAGAACGAGCTGACCAAACACGATTATTAAGTTCAAGAGCGATTTTATTATCAGGAAAAAATCGGCTCACAACATCAAAGAAAGTGCATCAAGGAAAATACATATACACATAGTCACAAAACTTCAAGGAAATGTTGCAAGGATGATAGCCCCGTTATGGTGTTAACTCTAGGTTTAGCCCGGCCCCGTTAAGAGAACAGATGATGGCGCCCGAGTCACAGATACATAGAGTTTGAGTCTAAGAGTTGTCTTTGTTTTATCTCGTAATTATATGCACAGAGTTTGAAAAAAATCTGATTTAACCTAAGACAAAACACAAGAACTCTAGCCTTAGCAACAAATTATGCAGATTGAAAAAAAAATTAGGACAGCAACAGGGTGTCAAAGATAAAATAGTGAAAAATATCACTCAAACCAGCGTACACTCATTCATTCCGCCATGGCTTCTCATACTTGTACTCACGACTTTGCTTGCTGCCTCTTGGAACACATTGATTTTAGATTTTCACACAGACTCAAAAAATGCAGTCTTCTGCCAAGAAGTCCCCAGTTCCAAAAGACGTATTTAACTTGGAGTCTCCGGGAACGACTACTTGGGTATGCAAATTTGTTCAAATGTCTGATTAAGTCACCTAACAATTATTCCAGGCGCGGGAGTTAGCAGAGCACAGTGTCAATAGCGTAGGTTTCTAAAAAAATGATGAATGTCAGGTCGGTGCCTTCCCTCAGTATAGGATTCACTTTAGTCACACCACAGATTTGTCCACAAGATATAATCTAGTCGGGAAATGATTGTTAATATTCACGCCACCAGGCAGCAAATTATATAGAGTTTCTAGAAGAAATTAAGTGCTGGCTCCAAGGTCCAGTATTTATCATTACAGTCTTTGAAAACCCGTTATAGGGATATTAGTATTTCTGTCTAACTTGCACCGTCAGATCAGTGTTACTTGAGAAAACCCACGTGGTTCAAAATAAGGACTGTCTATTTCTTCACAAGTATGGAAACTACTACTAGGTGCTGGTAAAGTTAGGGTCACCCCAAAACTTTCACTGTGTGGAGGAAAAATAACACATATAATATAATAAACAGAATCTGTACTGGTTAAAACTTACATTTAAACTTGCAAGCAGAGAGCTTTGCTTATCATTTAAACTTCCCGTGACGTAAGTTATATTTAAAAATCAGCAATCCTCATAAATTAAGAACACGTGCGTATTCCGTCACCATTCATGAGGCTGGATTCTAGAGTTTATACGTTAGTTTAGAAAAATACACTCGACTGAGTATTAGCAGTTAAATTAAATTTATAAATAGCTACAATTGCCGTTATAAGCTAGAAATTTTAATTTTATTCTGCTTTCCACTGAATGCTTCCCTAGAAAATATAATAGCCTACCACTTTATTTCTCTTCTGCGCTAAAGAAATAGATTAAAATGAATTAAGCGATTTAACACTTTAACACTCACAAAATCTATATATCTATCATATTAATTACCTCAACCACAGAATTACAGGTAGTCGCACAACTTAAGAATAAAAATGCTGAAAATATTTCTGGAAGTCTAGAAGTTCGACAAATTGCCGAAACAAACTGAGATCTTCGCTAACAGCTATTCTGTTTTCGAGCGACCTATCTACTGTGGAGTCTATGAGCGAGAATGAAATTAAAGTTTCAAACTTGGCCAATATCTTAAAATCAGACAAGGGCCCAAACTTACTTCGCCAAGCGAAATTATCTCCCCTACTCCCAACATTTACGTCCGCTTAACGCGTGTCGTAACTGTCACCTACTGACCACGATGTACGCGTGTCAGTTTCAAATCCCAGACAGCCTGACTCCATTTCAGGGCAGTTTTCACACTACAGCTGACCATGGCCCAAGTGAGCGCCGTGTCAGTTTGGGATTTTCCAGACAAATGTCTGGATACTGACCGGTGCAGATGTAAAGTATCACACCTCACCGGGACTTATGCCGAGAAGAAGCTCGCGCGCTCGGTGAGAATGTAGACGATTTGCTACGTCCTGTGTTCAGCGAACCGACTTATCACGCCTTCTGACGCCCTGCAGCCCTGACATCTACGTAATATCGTCCTAGCGCGATTCTCAGTTTTAAGAGAAAGGAAAACAGGTAAAGTTTGCGAATTATATGAAAATAATATTCGCAAAACGAATGGATGAAAAATATACAGGAAAAAAGGAAATACAGAGATAATAAAAGAGAGAATTTGGGTGAAAGAATAGGAAGAAAATGTAGGAAATTAAATGAATATAAACCCTACGTGACAGAGCCTCCCCCCTTTAAGATATGGAAGCACTCCATGTCTACGTTATGGAGTTTAATTTCCTATAACCGTAGCTTCGGGGTGTCTGTCCTCTTCCCTCTCATCTTCCCCCTCCATCTCTGTCCAATTCCTACTCAAGTCCACTCCTCAAAGTTTCCTTCCCCTGGAATGTCTCCCATGCGCGCTTGAAAGAGCGTCGCCGCTTCTGACATTTTTGAAAGATTTCCTGTGATAGCGGTGGAATATCCCTGCCACTATCATCATCTTCGTCAGTTTTGGCGATCGTCAGGAGATGGTCGGAGGTTGGCACTGGTTTTTCCAAGTATCTCTTTAAGAGATTTAAATGGAAAACCTTCTCCTTTCCTTCAATAGAGATCTGGTAGTTAGCCTTAGAAATCTTTTTCAGGACGGTAAACGGCCCTTGCCATCCGATCTTCAGTTGGTTGTTCTCAGTAGGGAGTAACACCAAAACTTTCTCTCCTGCTTCCAGTTCTCTCTCTTCCGCGACTTTCCTGTATCGGTTAGCGTGCTTTGTGCGAGCTCGCTTAAAGTTAGTCGTTGCTAGGTCCCACCCTAGTTTCAACCTTTCCTTTAAAACCGACACATATTTACTTGCTGAGACGACTGTCTCATCCGCCTTCTCGTCTGTCAGAGACTGAAGTAAGGCTTCAAGCGGGCCCTTAATGGGTCTGCCAAATAAGAGTGTAGCTGGCGGAAATCCTGTGGAAGTATGAGGAGATTCTCTGTAGCCAAATAATGCTGCAGGAATACAGAGATCCCAATCTTCAGGTTTCACTTGTGCCAGCTTACTTAGCATCATGGTGAGGTTTCCATTAGCACGTTCCACGAGCCCATTTCCCGCCGGAGTATATGGCTTAGTGTGGATGTGTTGGGTCCTCAAGATCTTAACGATCTCATCCATCAACAGGTTTCGGTATGGAGATCCATTATCCGTCAACACTTGCTGAGGGAATCCCAACCGAGTGAAAATCTGCACGAGGGCTTCTGCGACATGCTTGGCATCTGCGCATGTTAGCGGGATAGCTTCTGCCCATAAAGTGCATGTATCGACTAAGGTCAGGATAAACCTGTTCCTTCTTTTAGTCCTTTCGAAAGGCCCTAAAATGTCGATCACTACCCGTTCGAATGGTGTTCCCATTATTGGCATTTCACCCATGTGGACTGGGGGGTCCGTTGCTTGGGTGGTACACGTTGGCACTGGGCACAGGATTTGACATATCTGATAATATCAGTATTTACTCCTGGCCACCAATAATGAGTGGTTATACGTTGGTTTGTGGCGTTCTGTCCCATATGTCCGCTAAAGGGAAGAGAGTGCCCCATTTCTAGGATTTGGCTTCTGTACTGTTTCGGTACTAGGAGCTGGTTGTAACCTTGGTCAGGCTTGCCCGTTCTCCGATAAAGTACGCCATCCTCAGAAAAAATGTCCCCGTGCTGTTTGGGTTCCTTCGCCATGGGCAGTTTCCTAAAGCAGGGTGCCAAAGTAGGGTCCTTGTATTGCGCTTCTTTAAGTTCCATAGGTAACAAATTAGGCGCAGGCTCCCGTTCCTTCTTGGTTTGCCCTCTTGTAGTTACTGCTGCCACAATCGGCTCTTCCGGTTTCCCAATACACACGTATCTCCCGCCAAGTATGACTGGGTAGATGGGATCATCCATAACAGCCGCTTTGATCACACCTCTGACAAAGTCAGAGTGTATCTCCACCAATGCGATGGGAAGCGCTGTAGGTGCATCACTCTTACGAACTCCACAAAGTTTGACGGTCTCTCCTGTCTCTTGACCGGGTTTAACCAGGTTTCTGGCAACAATGCAATCGTAAGAAAGCCCCGTGTCAAATAAGCAAGAAGTTTGAGAACCGTTCAAAATAACAATACCTCGCGTTGAGGGTCTATCCCCAAGAGGTTAGGAATCACTGTCAATAATTCCGCCTTGCGAGACTGTTAATAAGCATCCGATGCGTTTAGGCTCGGTGTGCTCGGTCTGATCATATGTCCCGTGCTCGGGGGTTCTCCCTTTGCCACCTTGTCCTTTCTGGCTACGCTGCCATGTAGGGCGGTCGGGTTGATCAGACTGTTTGGGGTGGTTGGGGTACTTGTTCTTGTAGAACTTGGATTTTTCAGGAGGGGGGTTTTGAGGTCCAGTTTCTCTGTGGTTGTTTTGGTTAGAAGCCTGAGAAGATTGCTCTAGGTTATGTTTTCGAAAATGCTCCTCTGTCGGTTTCCGCTTTGTGGCCGGTAGTTCAGCCAGCGCATTGTGATAACGCTCAGACTTTTCCAAAATGTCTTCAAGTTTTTCTGCCCCCTGCTCAGCGAGAAATCTCCGGGTATCAGCAGACAAAGTGTTCTTTATTTGTTCAGTTAGAACAAGTTCCTCAAGACCTTCATAGGTAGAGGGGAGCTGCGCAAGCTCAAGGCACTTTGTTAGATATCCCTTAAGACGAGATGAGAACTGGTGAAAAGTTTCAGAATTCTCTTTCCGGCTGTTGCGAAACAGTTGCAAAAACTTGCGAGCGTTCATTTCAAAGCGCTCCAGTAACGCTTTCTTCAACACATCGTAGTCGTCTTGTTGGCTACTTTCCAGCTTAGAATAAACATCATAAGCAGAACCTTTTAGGGCCTGGGAAAGTTTCATATTCCAACGCGACCTCTCTAACCCGTACAGAGTTGCAATTTTCTCAAATTTTTCTAACCATGTGTCAATCTTCTCATTTGGACAAGGAAAAGATTCAAGAGTGAAAGACATAGCATTTAGTTGAAGGGATTGAGTGTTAGCAGGGTCAGTTAAGGAAGAATGAGGAGAAGACTCTCCATTGCTGGAGGTAGAGGCAGCACCACGACTTTGGAACTCAAGAGTTTTAAGCGCCAACTCGTGCTGTCTCTGTTCCCTCTCCTTCTCGTGCTGTCTCTCCTTCTCTCTTTCCTCCTGCTGTCTTTCCTTCTCTCTTTCCTCCTGCTGTCTTTCCTTCTCTCTTTCCTCATGCTGCATCCTGCGAATTTCCATTTCCTCGTCCATTTTCTTCTGCTGTAAAGCTTCGGCTGCTTCTTCTTTCCTCCTAGCTTCTTCTTTTTCCTCTTTAGCTTCAGCTGCTTTCCTCTCCGCATCATATCTCTCAAGTTCGTCTCTGACAAAAGCTTTCGCTTCCTCTCCTTCCAGTCCCTCCTCTCTCGCTTCGTCCCTGAGAAATTGTCTAAGCTTTGCCCTCTCGGCCATATTATGTCAGTGACTGAGACTAGTGGAGAACGAAATTAGGAAAAAGGATACACTGGTTCCTACCACTTACGAGAAAAAAAAAACCCAAAAATTCAACAGATGATATATTTAACCCTGGGATACCTCCTCCAAAATAAAATCTAACTATCGCTGCTATTATCGGCAATAAAGCACTCAATGCAAAACACGACTACGCCAAATAAATGGTAGTTAAGATTACAACTGAAAAATAAGTTGCTACAGTGGAAAAGCAAAAGAATATTGCAAAAATTAAAGAGAAAAATAATCCCTTAATTTTTAAAAATCCACTATAAGTTCGCCCCTGAAGTCAGATCGGGTAAGGGAGGGAATTAATCTGGACAAAAAGTCCGAAACACACTCCTTAACTTAGTTCAAACGCCGTTCTGCCTCAGTACCCAGTGAATGTTATACACTCACCACTTTACCAGCATTTAGTATTACAATCAGCAGTTAACATATATCCCGACAAAATCAACCTGTAACCAAAATGTATATTATTCAAAGATGCTGTGGAAAAAAAAAAACTTATTAGTTTGTGTGGTCAGCACGCCCGTAAACAGATCGCTAGTCTAGGGGGTAATTTTTTTAAAGATATAACAACTCACAAGACATCACACTCTTACTCTATATCAGAATACAGAATCTTAAGTTCAAAATCCAGATAGACGAGTCCACGTTTGTCGTACTCGTCTTCCTATTCTAAGTTCAAAGACCGGAAACGAGCCCTCATTTGTCGTAGATTTCCGATAGGAGAATTAAGACTAGGTTTGGTCCCTTCTGAATAGGTTTGAATAGGTGATAGACTCAGTGAGAGTTAGTGAAAGGTAATAGAATTTCCACACACGTGAGATGATAGATTTGATATAGTGGCTGTCTCTGAAAGCGAAAAGAATTCTTCTCTCTCTCACCTATCTTCTACAACAGTTGTTACAGCGTCAGACAGACTACACCAATATACATATTACGTATATTTCTATCACTCACAGGCACGCACATACACGTGACGACAGGTAAACACACAGACGTGGGAAAACTATAAAAATGATATATATATTATCTAGAACGAGCTGACCAAACACGATTATTAAGTTCAAGAGCGATTTTATTATCAGAAAAAATCGGCTCACAACATCAAAGAAAGTACATCAAGGAAAATACATATACACATAGTCATAAAAAAATCAAGGAAATGTTGCAAGGATGATAGCCCCGTTATAGTGTTAACTCTAGGTTTAGCCCGGCCCCGTTAAGAGAACAGATGATGGCGCCCGAGTCACAGATACATAGAGTTTGAGTCTAAGAGTTGTCTTTGTTTTATCTCGTAATTATATGCACAGAGTTTGAAAAAAATCTGATTTAACCTAAGACAAAACACAAGAACTCTAGCCTTAGCAACAAATTATGCAGATTGAAAAAAAAAATTAGGACAGCAACAGGGTGTCAAAGATAAAATAGTGAAAAATATCACTCAAACCAGCGTACACTCATTCATTCCGCCATGGCTTCTCATACTTGTACTCACGACTTTGCTTGCTGCCTCTTGGAACACATTGATTTTAGATTTTCACACAGACTCAAAAAATGCAGTCTTCTGCCAAGAAGTCCCCAGTTCCAAAAGACGTATTTAACTTGGAGTCTCCGGGAACGACTACTTGGGTATGCAAATTGTTCAAATGTCTGATTAAGTCACCTAACAATTATTCCAGGCGCGGGAGTTAGCAGAGCACAGTGTCAATAGCGTAGGTTTCTAAAAAATGATGAATGTCAGGTCGGTGCCTTCCCTCAGTATAGGATTCACTTTAGTCACACCACAGATTTGTCCACAAGATATAATCTAGTCGGGAAATGATTGTTAATATTCACGCCACCAGGCAGCAAATTATATAGAGTTTCTAGAAGAAATTAAGTGCTGGCTCCAAGGTCCAGTATTTATCATTACAGTCTTTGAAAACCCGTTATAGGGATATTAGTATTTCTGTCTAACTTGCACCGTCAGATCAGTGTTACTTGAGAAAACCCACGTGGTTCAAAATAAGGACTGTCTATTTCTTCACAAGTATGGAAACTACTACTAGGTGCTGGTAAAGTTAGGGTCACCCCAAAACTTTCACTGTGTGGAGGAAAAATAACACATATAATATAATAAACAGAATCTGTACTGGTTAAAACTTACATTTAAACTTGCAAGCAGAGAGCTTTGCTTATCATTTAAACTTCCCGTGACGTAAGTTATATTTAAAAATCAGCAATCCTCATAAATTAAGAACACGTGCGTATTCCGTCACCATTCATGAGGCTGGATTCTAGAGTTTATACGTTAGTTTAGAAAAATACACTCGACTGAGTATTAGCAGTTAAATTAAATTTATAAATAGCTACAATTGCCGTTATAAGCTAGAAATTTTAATTTTATTCTGCTTTCCACTGAATGCTTCCCTAGAAAATATAATAGCCTACCACTTTATTTCTCTTCTGCGCTAAAGAAATAGATTAAAATGAATTAAGCGATTTAACACTTTAACACTCACAAAATCTATATATCTATCATATTAATTACCTCAACCACAGAATTACAGGTAGTCGCACAACTTAAGAATAAAAATGCTGAAAATATTTCTGGAAGTCTAGAAGTTCGACAAATTGCCGAAACAAACTGAGATCTTCGCTAACAGCTATTCTGTTTTCGAGCGACCTATCTACTGTGGAGTCTATGAGCGAGAATGAAATTAAAGTTTCAAACTTGGCCAATATCTTAAAATCAGACAAAGGGCCCAAACTTACTTCGCCAAGCGAAATTATCTCCCCTACTCCCAACATTTACGTCCGCTTAACGCGTGTCGTAACTGTCACCTACTGACCACGATGTACGCGTGTCAGTTTCAAATCCCAGACAGCCTGACTCCATTTCAGGGCAGTTTTCACACTACAGCTGACCATGGCCCAAGTGAGCGCCGTGTCAGTTTGGGATTTTCCAGACAAATGTCTGGATACTGACCGGTGCAGATGTAAAGTATCACACCTCACCGGGACTTATGCCGAGAAGAAGCTCGCGCGCTCGGTGAGAATGTAGACGATTTGCTACGTCCTGTGTTCAGCGAACCGACTTATCACGCCTTCTGACGCCCTGCAGCCCTGACATCTACGTAATATCGTCCTAGCGCGATTCTCAGTTTAAGAGAAAGGAAAACAGGTAAAGTTTGCGAATTATATGAAAATAATATTCGCAAAACGAATGGATGAAAAATATACAGGAAAAAGGAAATACAGAGATAATAAAGAGAGAATTTGGTGAAAGAATAGGAAGTTCAGGCAGTGGCGGATCTACTATGAAACTAATGAAGCTTAAGCTTCAGGGCCCCTAATCCCGGAGGGGCCCCAAAAGCGACTTTAGTCCACATTACTTAAAAATTTTGGGTCTACTGTATGAGAAGTGGTTCTAAAAAAATAATAATATTAATAATATAATGTAATTCAATACAGGGCCGTCGTAACAGCATTGTAGGCCCTGGGCAAAGCAATACACTGGGCCCCTACCTTATCCACTCTGCCAAGAGATGTCTTATGCACAATATGGCAGCATCCCAGCATGGGGCCCCTAGGATCGATTGGCCCCTGGGCACTGCCCAATGTGCCCATTCCTTACGACGGCACTGATCCAATACAAAATAATAGTTAAAATAAAAATTGAAAGGTTATTAAAGTATCATGTAGGCTAGCCGTAAACGAAAAAACGCTTTCTCAGAAAGTAGATCTAAATTTTTTTTCCATTCAAAGCATGCGACAATAGTCGCACGACTCAAATTGATTAATTTTTTGTTGTATATATTTCAACAATCCCAAAGTTTGAGAGTGAGTAGCACAGATATTGTAAAGGTGGAGTGTCGCGGTAAGTTGGCTGTTCTGCTGTAGCTAATGCAATTGTTTCCCTTTTTAACAGCGGTCAAGACCCTAGAGGAATAACAATGAGTACACGAAAGTACTTAAGTGGATACCAAACACGCAAACTCAAGGAAAAGCGATCTGACGAAATCTCTAAATGTCAAAAAACTAACAAACTATTAGGCAATGTCAAGTTTGTCAACACCTACAGTTGAAACAAGCCAAGCAAACACCATTGACGCCAATGATAGTGCACAAACTGTGGGAACGAACGAACGAACGAACGAACGAACTTTATTTTCAAAGGGTTGAGAATTGGGCACGCAGGCCCGTCTGACATTCTGCCCTTCCTTTCTCTCACCTTTCATACTGAATTCATTTATTCCCATATGCATTTTACATATCAATGTCAAGGAATTCAACGTTGCAAAGTAAAATAAAATAGCACACTCATATTAACATTAACTACTTATAAACATGACATAAAATATGTAGAAAAGTACAAACATCGTCATTAGAACCTACAATTAATATTATAAGAAAAGATAATCTGAATAGGGGGGCATGTAATCAAAACTAATAAAGTATTCGAAAAGTCTACGATTGTATGAATAGGGACTGAAAGAGAGCGAACGAACTTTATTTTCAAAGTGTTGAGAGAAAGGAACTTAGGCCCGTCTAAGAGAGAGAGAGAAAGAGAGAGAGAAAGCGAGAGAGAGAGAGAGAGAGAGAGAGAGAGAGAGAGAGAGAGAGAGAGAGAGAGAGAGAGCCAGGGAGCTCTTTCTAGCAATATTCAACCCACTGTTGACGCTTTTGATACAGATGACGATCACAGTGGTCAACATGAAAGTACCGCGGAACAAGCAGAGACTGAGCAGAAACATGAAACAAGAAGCAAATTCAGTGATTTCAAAGAATACAGTGACCTCGAAAACTGGCCCATAACAGTTGATAATGATTTCATACAGAATTGTGTAATGCAAGACATAGTTTTTTTTTCAAAATAAAAAACCAGATGATGTATATACCGAATCAAGCTGGGTTTACAAGGAGCAAAACAGAAGTTTCTCAAACAAATATTTTGAAAATAGATTGAAAAATGGCCAGACTGTGATGAGATCCTGGTTAGTTTACTCAAAGAGCAAAAGCTGTATATACTGTTTTGTTTGCAAAGTCTTTTCTAAATGCCAAACATCACTTACAACAGGTAGGTTTTCTGACTGGATGAATGTACTCAGAACTCTGGAGAATCACGAAGACAGCATGGAACATAAGAGGGCGATGTTTTGTTAGATAACAATAAAGTCAAATAAAAATACTGTCTATCAGCAACTTGAAAAACAGATGACAAAAACCATACAGTACTATTTTGAAGTACTGAAAAGAGTTGTAGCTGTTATAAAGTTTTTAAGTGAAAGAGGTTTGGCATTTAGAGGTCATGAGGAGAAGTAGGGCTCACCAAATAATGGAAACTTCATGGGGGCCATTGAACTTATTGCAGAATTCGACCCATTTTTACATGAACATCTCGAGAAATGTAAAAATGAAAAAGTAAATGCTACTTACCTATCCAAAACCGTGTATGAAGAATTGATAGAAATTATGGGAAAACATGTGCAAGATGAAATTGTGAATCAAATCAACAACCTAGACACCAAATACTACTCTATTATTGTTGACTCTACGCCTGACCTGACACATGTTGACCAGCTGGTAATTGTGGTTCGATACTGCTATAATGGAAAACCCTGTGAGAGATTTTTAACACTTTTACCGATAGAAAACCATTCATCCACGACCTTGTTCAACACAGTACCACAAGTCCTGGGTGAACATAAGCTTTCACTTGAAAATATCCGTGCTCAGTCCTACGATAATGCATCTAACATGAAGGGCTCGGAGAAAGGGCTGCAAGCGCTCTTTAAAAACATTAACAGGTACGCAGACAATGTACCATGCGCAGCACATTCACTTAACCTTGTTGGAGAAAAGGCAGTGTCTACTAAACCTGAAGTTGTTGACTATTTCGGCATTTTGCAGGAGCTGTATGTTTTCTTTTCTGGATCTCCACGAAGATGGGAGATTGTAAACACACAGGGCAATCTACATTTTTCTCTAAAGAACTTAAGTGTAACGACATGGCCTGCACACTTTGAAGCAGTCCGGGCAATTAAAAATGTATATAAAGAGGTATTTTACAAACTCTCAAACATATTTTTGAAGACTCAGAAGAGAAGCCTGAATGTAAACGAGATGCAAAGACTTTATACAACAAGTTGGTACAACTGGAATATGCTATTTTAACAGTCGTTTGGGAAGAAGTGCTGGAGCGTTTCAACAAAACAAGTAAGAAACTCCAAACCCCTGGTTTTGATGTATTTGAAGGGTATCTTCTGCTGTCATCTTTACTTTCGTTTGTTAAAGAACTCAGAGAAAATTCAGCCGATATGATTGCACACTGTGAATCAGAAGCAAAAGGTTTGTGTGAAGATATCACTTCAAGTTATTCTGATGCTTCCAAACGCATTGTTACAAGGAAATTGTCAGATGGACAAGTGGTATTGCTTCTTTGAGAGGAGCTCACAAATTTAGAATAGAAGTTCTATATCAACTCTATGACTGCTTGATAATCCAGTTACGCAAGAGGATTGACCCATATGAGCAGATTGCGAAAAGGTTCAAGTTCCTCTCAGAATTGGTGAACAATTCTGAAATTGATGAGGAAAGTATTAAACTTATAATATCGTATTACAAAGATGATATTGACCACAAATTAGTAAAGGAGTGTTATCAGTTCAAAGAATATTTGCACCTTAGCAACACCTAATTGAAGTGTTCCTCAATATTACTCCTGCGCTTAAGCTGTATTTGACAATGCCCATCACGAGCTGTGAAGCAGAAAGGAATTTTTCAAAGCTATCCTTTATAAAAAAACAAATTTCGGTCTACCATGACTGAAGAGCCCTTAAATTCTTTATGCATATTGTCTCTAGAAAATGACATTACAAGGAAGCTCTCATATGACAAAACTGTACGTGAATATGTGACTAGAAAAAACTGAAACAAGAGTATTTTGTAAAATGTGCTTCGTGTAGTATGTTCTGTTAAGTTCAACTTTTCCTTCTGAGCACAAATCTCTTATGGATACACCTTGTCAGCCTTGTTTTTTAACAAATGTATTAAATATTTTATATTTTCCTCTTTGCTAATTTTCTTATCTTATAATTTTCTTGGTATGTCTTCAACGAACTAATTCTGAATGATGGAGGCAATCATTAAAATAGTTAAGATTTAAAAAATCATATATACCAAGGTGGATAGTGGTTTAGTGATCAGAACATATGCCTTCCAAGCAAATGTTCTGCATTCAACTCCCAGCAGAGTTGTTTCTTCAGGTCCACCAAGTCCATTTATCTCTATAATACATTTCTTTCCCATCCTCACAAATTTGTGTTTGTTTGTTTAATAAAAGGGGCCCCTCCAAGAGTTCAAGCTTCAGGGCCCCCAAAATGTAGATCCGCCACTGCATCCAGGTCTGCATTATTCTGGCTCCTCAGCGGTGCAACAGTGCTTCGTTACTTGAGAATTTTCCTGTTGCCACTGAGATCTTTTTTGTGTACCAAGTGCTAAATCGCAGAAGCACACCTCCAGCTCCAACTTTTGTTGCATTTGTAGCTGATCCATCTGTGTATGCATGGGTTCAGATCTTACTTGGATAATGTTTCTCTATATATTTTGTCGTTGTGGCTTTTCTATCTGTTGCAGTTTGGCTCTTCTTTCTCTCAGTGCCAGGAATGTTTTCTATTATTTCAGGAAAACGATGTTGTTTCTAAACTGGGGACTTGTGTTCAGCGTAGATGGGTTTAATTGTTCATACCGCATTTATAGGAACCGCTCTTATCTTTGTTGTGGTTGATTCTACAAAGTTGCTTCGCTTGAGTCTTACCCGTCCAAAGGCATTTATTATATGGTACATTAGATAGTCTGTTCAGCTTGTTGTTGTGCCCTGCTATCTCTTCTATCCTCCATTTTCTTGAGGCATATAATCTTTTATAGGTGTTGACTTCATGCCTCCTGTTATAATTCTTATTGCTTGATTTTGGAATCTGCTGATATCGAAGTTTGACTTAGCTGCTGTTGCCCATGCTGCAATGCCATATTCAAGGACTGGTCTCACTCGCCCTGCGTATGGTGTCTTTAACACTCTCTCATCTGCTCCCCAAGCTGTTCCAGCAAGTTTTTCTCATGACCGCCATTCTTTGTCTTGCCCTCATTCGGTTTCTTTCAATCTTTTTTTTTTCCAAGTCAAATGGCGATCAAAAGTAAAGCCTAGATAGTTTGGATTTTCATACAGATGTAGATTTTCATACTTTTGATTTTCCTCTTTTCGCCCAGCCTTTCATTCTTCTTTCTTCCAAACATACCTCGCATTTTTCACTTCGGCCAGCCACTCCGTACGCCAGAAATGCATATGACACACATTGAGAAACTTGTTGATAGCGTTACTAGACAATCCCTGGTCTGGAACCCCCATGGTAAGAGAGGTAGCGGAAGACCAAAGACCACATGGAAAAGAGAACTGGAGACAGACGTGAAGGGGATTAAGAATACATAGAAAGACCTTGACCTGAAGGCACGTGACAGGAAGACTTGGTATATGTGTGTTGACGGCTTATGCTCCTTGGGGAGTTAAAAGGTGAAAGGTGAAAGAAATAGAAGTCACTCAGTCTCTTCTGTTCTCCTCCTTGAAATTAGGATTTTGTTACTTTCCAGTGTGAAAATAAAATGTTAAAGGATAACACGATGCCGTTTTTCACTTTCTATTCGAACATGTTGATCAACTTTTTCTTCGTTCGATCTCTTTTAACCGCCATCTATTTCTCTCATAAAGTTGAAGGTCTTTCTCAGACTTCTCTCATCGATCTCATAAACCCACGTCTATTTCTTTAATAAAGTTGGCGGTCTGTCTCCTACTTCTCTCGCAGCCATACAGTTGATGTTAAAGGTCATACTGTCAACCTGTTCCTCCCGTGGAGCCGACATGTTAACAATATTTCTGGCATCACTTCACGTATTCTCGCGCTCTTCAAAATCTCAAATCTCTGTCTGTCTCTCTCCCACTCTCTATCCCCTTCTATCTCTCTCAATTGTTGAGCATCCAAGAGATCATTAAATGTAAAACTACGAATGACGTGTCTCGTCATTATAACTCATCACTTATGTTTCCTATGAGACATCGGGCTGTAATTACTTCTTCTTGGATCATTAGCCGCTGGCTGTCAAAGCCTGGTGACGTCTTGTAGGGCAGCAACAAACTGCTTCCACTTTGCTTGGCCGGCGGCCATCTTTCGTGCAGTGCCCCAACTTTGGTTCATGCTTTTCATCTCGGCCTCCACTGTTCTTCTTCAAGTTGTTTTTGGTCGTACTCTCTTTCGCCTTCCTTCTGGGGTCCATAGCATAGCAGTTCTAGTGATGGCGTCGGTGTCTCTTCTGAGAACGAGGCCAATCCAACCCCAGCGTCTACCAACTATGATGGTGTGCATGTCTTTTTTTTTTTTTTGCCTCCCAAGTAGTTCTTGGTTGGTGATAGTTTTTGGCCAAAAAATTAGGAGTACTTTCCTTTCTGGAAAGAGGACAATTTCGACATTTTCTTTTCAGTTACTCTCCAGCATTCCGCACTATACAGAAGCACAGAAAGTACGCAACTCTCATATATTCTTAAGCTGTAAACAAATATTAGACAAACATAAAGGTTTTGTTAAGTTATATTCGCGGGGGAGTTAAATGTTTGAGATCCTCACGAGTGAGTCTAGTATAGACGCACATTTGAGTGCATCTAAGTTAATTGTATGTTTAATTACGTATTTAGGTACCACCGTGCACCATATTTGAACGGGTATGACGCGGTTTGTCGCGGCGATTTGTCGCTATCGATAAATTATTCAAGGAGCAGATCCTTATGTTCTCCGTCTGATATAGACGTGATTTTCTCGTGTACTTATCCTTGTTTCGGAAAGACACGTTCATTATAATCATCTATAAGATGAAGACGTCGCTCTTGAAGGAAACATGCCAAGACGCGCCTGATTTGAATGTTCAGCCCAAAAACGGCTCATTTTAAGTATCTCACCTTTGATACTTGGTTCTCCAGGATTGTTTATTGTAGAGCTTTGACTTCACCAGTGGAGTCAAGTCACTAGTGCGTCAATACAATGCTTGGAGTCATTATGGGATCTTCATATATATGCTCAACGCTTTTAACATGATTGATTTTATAAACCTATGCATCCCACCACTTCGTTGCTGTAGTATTTCCGTTAACCTCCATGGGGTAACGGCTAGTGAAATCAACCAAGATCCAGGTCGTATATGATGGACTATGTACTTTGTCTACTACGAATTATAATTCAACTATGAATGTTCATTTCAAATAATGATTGCCTGTACTTCGTCTGCAATAAACTATATCGTCACTATGTACTCTACGAGTCCAGTGTCTACTTTCCCATTGGTGTAGTCACAGTCCTGACTCATCCTACATAGTTACCAGGTCATCAATATAAGCCAAAGAAACGGCCCACAAACATTCCACCTAATCTGAAGTACGTCGGCCACAGACAGTAAGCCCGACAGGCCAGTCAATAACCATAAAAGAAAGACAAACATAAAAGTATGTTTTCAGGCATTCGTAAGAAATAAAGAAGTAGAAAACTAGACAACAGAAAAACAACAGACGTGAGTGGCTTACCCAGGACTCGAACCCAGGACCTTCCGTGCGACAACCCCGCCTAGCTATGCAAGCGAATCACACTATCCTCCCTGCCATCTAGGCATCACCAAAAATGATGCTACGATGACGGGTCATTAGTACGACCTGCAACACATAACACCGGAAATTTACCATGGGCAGTCCAGCAATGACTTCTGCCGTTCCCCTATTATACAGTATAGGTCAGACTTACACAAGACAAAGACCTTAATACTGTGTCTAGTAAATGATAGAAAATTAAGGACAGTAAGTAGAGGACAGAGAGTAGGGTTTGGTATTGTATAAACATTTATAACACATAAAGAGGTATTGTATAAACATTTATAACACATAAGGAAAGATAGCAGGGAGGATAGTGTGATTTGCTTGCATAGCTAGGCGGGGTTGTCGCACGGAAGGTCCTGGGTTCGAGTCCTGGGTAAGCCACTCACGTCTGTTGTTTTTCTGTTGTCAAGTTTTCTACTTCTTTATTTCTTACGAGTGCCTGAAAACATACCTTTATGTTTGTCTAATATTTATTTAATGTTTACAGGCCTCGGGTTTCCCTTCCTTATGTATTCTTAAGCTGTAATTACTGCTCGCCACTTATTGTTTGTGATTGCGCCATATTTATTTACGTTATTTATTACTTATTACTCCTGCTGTGTTTTCCCATCTTGTTTGGGTTCCTCGTTCCTGTCTTTCTTTCCGGGTTGCTGTCTTTTTCTGTGCATTCTTTCAATCTTTGTTCTTTTTCCTTTCCACTTTTCAAGCTTTGGTACACACAAAGTCACATTAATACAAGGCATCTTCATGTAAAACTGATTATAAGAGACATTACCGCATGCAAGAGCATGCTAACTGCTTGTGGCAAGCTTCCTGCAGTGGTCAGCTACAGGGGTGGAAGTGATCAGCTACAGGGGTGGAAGTGATCAGCTACAGGGGTGGAAGTGGTCAGCTACAGGGATGGAAGTGATCAGCTACAGGGGTGCAAGTGATCAGCTACAGGGGTGCAAGTGATCAGCTACAGGGGTGGAAGTGGTCAGCTACAGGGGTGGAAGTGATCAGCTACAGGGGTGGAAGTGATCAGCTACAGGGGTGGAAGTGATCAGCTACAGGGGTGGAAGTGATCAGCTACAGGGGTGGAAGTGATCAGCTACAGGGGTGGAAGTGATCAGCTACAGGGGTGGAAGTGATCAGCTACAGGGGTGGAAGTGATCAGCTACAGGGGTGGAAGTGATCAGCTACCGGGGTGGAAGTGGTCAGCTACAGGGGTGGAAGTGGTCAGCTACAGGGGTGGAAGTGGTCAGCTACAGGGGTGGAAGTGATCAGCTACAGGGGTGGAAGTGGTCAGCTACAGGGGTGGAAGTGTTCACCTACAGGGGTGGAAGTGATCAGCTACATGGGTGGAAGTGATCAGCTACAGGGGTGGAAGTGATCAGCTACAGGGGTGGAAGTGATCAGCTACAGGGGTGGAAGTGGTCAGCTACAGGGGTGGAAGTGTTCAGCTACAGTGGTGGAAGGGGTCAGCTACAGGGGTGGAAGTGGTCAGCTACAGGAGTGGAAGTGATCAGCTACAGAGGTGGAAGTGGTCAGCTACAGGGGTGGAAGTGGTCAGCTACAGGGGTGGAAGTGGTCAGCTACAGGGGTGGTAGTGGTCAGCTACAGGGGTGGAAGTGGTCAGCTACAGGGGTGGAAGTGGTCAGCTACAGGGGTGGAAGTGATCAGCTACAGGGGTGGAAGTGATCAGCTACAGGGGTGGAAGTGATCAGCTACAGGGGTGGAAGTCGTCAGCTACAGGGGTGGAAGTGATCAGCTACAGGGGTGGAAGTGATCAGCTACAGGGGTGGAAGTGATCAGCTACAGGGGTGGAAGTGATCAGCTACAGGGGTGGAAGTGGTCAGCTACAGGGGTGGAAGTGATCAGCTACAGGGGTGGAAGTGGTCAGCTACAGGGGTGGAAGTGGTCAGCTACAGGGGTGGAAGTGGTCAGCTACAGGGGTGGAAGTGATCAGTTACAGGGGTGGAAGTGATCAGTTACATGGGTGGAAGTGGTCAGCTACAGGGGTGGAAGTGGTCAGCTACAGGGGTGGAAGTGGTCAGCTACAGGGGTGGAAGTGATCAGCTACAGGGGTGGAAGTGGTCAGCTACAGGGGTGGAAGCATGTTTTCTAAGGAGCGCAAAGGAAAATGATGATAATGAAAGTCAGTAATTCTCTGTATTTATGTATTCCCTCCCGACTGAAAGTCAGTAATTCTCTGTATTTATGTATTCCCTCCCGACTGAAAGTCAGTAATTCTGTGTATTTATGTATTCCCTCCCGACTGAAAGTCAGTAATTCTCTGTATTTATGTATTCCCTCCCGACTGAAAGTCAGTAATTCTCTGTATTTATGTATTCCCTCCCGACTGAAAGTCAGTAATTCTCTGTATTTATGTATTCCCTCCCGACTGAAAGTCAGTAATTCTCTGTATTTATGTATTCCCTCCCGACTGAAAGTCAGTAATTCTGTGTATTTATGTATTCCCTCCCGACTGAAAGTCAGTAATTCTCTGTATTTATGTATTCCCTCCCGACTGAAAGTCAGCAATTCTCTGTATTTATGTATTCCCTACCGACTGAAAGTCAGTAATTCTCTGTATTTATGTATTCCCTCCCGACTGAAAGTCAGTAATTCTCTGTATTTATGTATTCCCTCCCGACAGAAACTCGGTATTTCTCTCTATTTATGAATTCTCTTCACTCCTGCTCACACATATCTGGCTCTAGAAAAGAACAGAACAAAAACACGGAACAAATCTTTCTCTTGCACTCTTTTAGCATACACATCCATCCGCTAAACTACCGGCGTGGACAGACCTGTTTACGGCACTACTTTCTGAGTGTTGACAATCTGATGACGTTACTCCAAGAGCCGCAGATGAGAAATCACCAAGAGATATAAATAAACGATAGCGATTGGTTGTTTTTCTCCCGAGCCATTGTCACAAATAAAAAACCCACAAGTTAAGTACACTTAAACAAGCATTACTCTCTTCCCCGTGTTTATGTATGGTCACGTGAAAATCCAATCAGTTGTCCAAACTTAAAACGAATGTGGAAGATTCCACTGATCGCTTTTCCTTCCTAAACGCTAGACTCCACGAGTCAAAATATGGAGATGACAAACGATTTCTTGTTGTGGGTTAACCACTGAAAACTTATTATTCTTTGTCGCTCAATGTTCCTTAACGTTATTACAACACGACCGACATTGAAGTATACCTCCCAATTGCTTTGTGTGCGTCCTGTTTATGCGTGCGTGCGTTAGTTAAACGCTCGCTCACAAGGTCATTTCAATGCGTTTAAGTCATAAAGAGGCCCCCATTACATATCTGTTGGTGTAATCACGCTCGGGCGATGGCAGGTGATTTCTACCCCTTGTGTAAGCTCATTTCTTTCTTATGTTTTAGTTATAAAAATGTTGTTTTTTAAGTTATAGAGATTTCAGGTTAACCCTGACGTGGCTGATGACAGAGTGGGCTAGGCCACTCGATGAATACCGCAGACGAACATTGCTGTAATCTAGGCCTACCTCGAGTTACTTCCCCAGTTGCATTTTTTTTCCCCATGCGTTATCTGTTTACGGAAAATCAGTAATGTTCGATTTGGTAATCAGTTTCTCTCTCTCTCTCTCTCTCTCTCTCTCTCTCTCTCTCTCTCTCTCTCTCTCTCTCTCTCTCTCTCTCTCTCTCTCTCTCTCTCTCTCTCTCTCTCTCTCTCTCTCTCTCTCTCTCTCTCTCTCTCTCTCAGTCTCTCTCTCTATCTATCTCTCTCCCCCCATCTCTCCATTCTTTCTCTGCTTACCTACCCACGCATCCATCCATCCATCCTTCCATCCATCCACCCACCCACCCACCCAGCCAGCTATCTATCTATCTATCTATCTATCTATCTATCTATCTATCTATCTATCTATCTATCTATCTATCTATCTATCTATCTATCTACCTATCTATCTATCTATCTATCTTTCTTTCTTTCTTTCTAATTACATCACCACAAGTATTCGTTGTTTTTTCCAATGTTTAACGATTATTACAGTATACGTGTTTGATATTAGCTTTCCTCGAAAGCACTATCCCTGCAACTTCCGATCTAAGACATGCTCTACTTGAAGTAGGGCCTTGTCAGCCAGCCGTTAAAGAGATAATTTTGCTCTAGTACCTTCTTATCTTAGTTAAAATGAGAAGGCCAGGAGCTGGACTTATGCTGATAGACACTTTTAAGAAGTACTAAAACGGAGGTGAGAACTCGTACTTAGCTTCAAATCCGGCAATTACAGCATTTGGGACAATATGTGAAGTGAACAAGGTGACAAAACTACACTTCTTAGATACGGCTCACAAACTACCAGGTGACAAAACTACACTTCTTAGATACGGCTCACAAACCACCAGGTGACAAAACTACACTTCTTAGATACGGCTCACAAACCACCAGGTGACAAAACTACACTTCTTAGATACGGCTCACAAACCACCAGGTGACAAAACTACACTTCTTAGATACGGCTCACAAACCACCAGGTGACAAAACTACACTTCTTAGATACGGCTCACAAACCACCAGGTGACAAAACTACACTTCTTAGATACGGTTCACAAACTACCAGGTGACAAAACTACACTTCTTAGATACGGCTCACAAACCACCAGGTGACAAAACTACACTTCTTAGATACGGCTCACAAACCACCAGGTGACAAAACTACACTTCTTAGATACGGCTCACAAACCACCAGGTGACAAAACTACACTTCTTAGATACGGCTCACAAACCACCAGGTGAATGAGAGAATCAAAGTAAATCACCATAGTAGATCCAGAGAAGCTACTTTGCCCGAAAAAGCAAGAGAACATTCGACCCGTTATACCAAGTCTTGCATGGACAATGGCAAAACCCCTAATGATAAACTTGCACACCCCTGCCATAGATAAGAGCTAGATTTTCAGAGTTAATTGACCAACACAAGACAGTGCGCAACTGCACATACGCACATGTACAGGCTGATAAGCAACAAAGGGAATAAGTATTGGAGGATGAAACATGTTCTCAAAACTACGAACGATCAGGAAGTTCATATCTCAATGGCCACTGGAAAATTGTCAAACAACTTTAAAACTGGGGCAGACGTATTTTAAACAGATGCAACAACATGGATAATGCCAAAGCCATTACTATATGTACGTCGGAAATTACCTATCAATCACAACTGCCGAAATGGACCATAAAATCACCGAACTGAGACAGCCGCTCACGAAGAACTATACGAAACCAGATTTACATTCAACAAAGTGAAAGGACTATGGACTCTTCCCAACTGAAAGATATGAGAAATGAGAAGACATATAGACTTGCCAAAGACGTAGGAACGAAAGAGGAAACTGAGGACAGGACGATATATGAAGTGATAAAAGCAATAATTTTTTTTTTTTTTTTCGTACGCCCGCTAACACTCGAGGCGAAATCTCAGGTTATTGTTAATGTCTAACCTGACATTGATTTTACGTGAGTATCCCTTTTTCTTGTACAGAGACAGGTGTCCCTCGCCATTCAGGCAGATACTCGCCGATTTCGGAGGTACCCATTAGAGCTGGGTCGGCTCAGGAGCCGCCAATCCCTGGTCGACGACACTCCTTCAAATGTCATCGCCAGGTCTCGAGTTAATCCAGTCCTATTCCCGGTCGACGAAAAATCCTCAAATGCCGTCGCCCGGGTTTGATCCTGAATCACCCGGTCGCCAGAGCGGTGTTGTAACCACTACGCTAGCGCGGCTCCCCAAAGCAATAATAAAACTAGATTTAAAATTGCAGAGAGCACCCAGGGTCAGACATAAGTATACTCTTTACTAAGAAGAGATCAAGTGATAATTTTCTAATTGAGAACCAAACAATGGAGATTCAGATATCAACTGTTAAATAAATTACAAATCGTATAGTTATGAGAGATTAAAAGAGTCCATAGACAAGAAATTGAGAGATGAACAAGCAGGTTTTCGACAAAACGGATCATGTACAGACCAGATAGCCACTTTGAGAATAATAGTTGAACAAAGTCTGGAATGGAATTCACCACTATACATCGGATTTGTGGACTACGAAAAGGCATTTGACAGTGTAGACAGAGAATCACTTTGGAAATTGATGAGGCATTATGGAGTTCCCCTGAAGATCGTTAATTTAATAAAGAAAACATATGAAGACATGACATGCAGAGTTCTTCACGAAGGACAGCTTACAGAACCGTTTGGGATAAGAACAGGAGTGCGACAGGGATGCCTCTTGTCTCCATTTCTTTTCTTACTAGCAATAGACTGGGTTATGACATCATCGACAACACACAGCACAAATGGAATCCAGTGGACTCTGACTAAGCAGTTGGATGATCTGGATTTTGCTGATGAGTTGGCTCTTCTGTCCCATAACCGTAATCAGACGCAGGGCAAATGGAAAACACTCGATGAGAGGTCACAGCAATTGGGTCTGAAAATACACAGGGAAAAGACAAAAATAATGAGAATAAATGCAAGTAATGATAACAGGGTTGAACTTGAAGAAACACCAATACAAGATGTAGAATCGTACACATATCTTGGCAGCAATATAGACAAAGTTGGAGGGACAAACAGTGATATCAAAATAAGAATACAAAATGCAAGAGGAGCTTTCATTGCATTGGGAAATATATGGAGATCAAGAGAGATCGGATCCAACACGAAAATAAGAATCTTCAACTCAAATGTGAAGTCAGTCCTATTGTATGGCTCTGAGACATGGAGAACAACAAAGACAACAACCAGAAAGCTACAGACTTTCATAAATGGGTGCTTGCGTAGAATAGAGGGATTAAAATGCTATGACAAGGTTACCAACGTGGAACTGATGACAAGAACTAGACAAGTGTCAGTGGAACAAGAGATGAGAAGAAGACGATGGCGATGGATTGGACACACACTGAGGAGACCTGTTGATAGCATTACAAGGCATTACAAGGCAGTCCTTGTACTGGAACTCCCAGGGCAAGAGAGGCAGAGGTAGACCAAGAAGCACATGGAGAAGAGAGCTGGAAACAGATGTGAAAATGATGAGGAGAACGTGGAAAGAACTTGAGACGATGGCACGTGACAGGAGGACTTGGCATGTGTTTGTTGAAGGCCTATGCTCCTTTGGGAGTGGAAGGTTATAAATGAATAGTTATGGGTCCATATAGGAAAGACAAGCAAACATTAGAACATGTACTTCAAGAATGTAGGCTCTACGAGAGGAGCAAATTGTTAGCATGGCATTCCAGTGGCGCAGCCAGGTTCTAACATTTAGGGGGGGAAGAGAGAACGAACATCTTATACAAGGATCCACCTGACATATCAAATTACTAATTAGATATTCTAAAATATATTTATTTTGTACTTAAAATAAAAACACAAGAATGATATTGTTTCACAGTGTACTTAATTTGAATTAAATTAAAATTATGTGCACAGCGGTGCATAAACAGCGACATTGCAGCTATTTCCCATCTCCTAGTTTTTTCTGATTTTTCCCCGACACGATGCTTGCTGCATCTTAAGACCGACCGTAACAAACAGTTAATGACAGCCCAATATTGTGATTGCTGATAGAAGAATGTTTTAGAAAATAAAAAAACGTCTGCACTTGCTCCAGGTAAATTCGCGGTATTGTATAAATCGTTCAATTGGATCATCGTTTACCGTGCGGAATGCCGTGCGGAAGTCGGATGTGTCGGCCGAAAGGTGCAAATACCGCAGCTTCGCTGTAAACGGACACAACGCAACCAACGTCCTTTTCAGGACGAACGAGGAGGAAGAAGAAGAAGTATACATATGGCTGCGGAGTCGGTTGTGTCCTGTTCTGAGGCGCAGAATGACAATTTGTTCTGATCTGTTCATAGGTTGGTAGTCATCCTGTGTTGGTGTTGGTGCCTTTCTGGTTGATTTGATTAACTTTAGTTAAATTCTTCCAACTAAGTCTAGTTATCACTCCAACCGATTTACAAAAACCAACAGGCAAAACAAATTAAATATAGTGTTTGCTCTTGGCGAGTAAACCAGCTATTGCCTAAGGACTACACCAACTCTTTTCACTTATTTTTATTTGTTCCAAGTTGCACTTATCTGACGTCCAGCTTCATCTTTTGGAAAAGTCAAAACTATCTCTTTAACGGCTGGCTGACAAGGCCCTACTTCAAGTAGAGCGCGTTTTAGATCTGAGGCTTCACGTGTGTCACAAAACGAGTATTGATCTGTGGGGTAATCTTTATACAGTATTTAACAACGATTGCACAGTTTTACTTTGTCATTCTTGTCCTCCGCATGATAGTCAGCCCAAATAACCAGATTGTCTGTGTACTCCACTACAACTACCTGTTCAGGCGCAGTAGCCCGTGTGCAGTAATCAGCACCTAGGCTGAACGTACGCAGCAAATCTTCAGAGGGCTTCACCTCGGGTGAAGCCGAAACAGCCGGGGTGCCATCTCTTGCTTACTGGCTGACAGTACGTAGCAAGTCATTATGATGTTCCACCTCTAGTTCAAAATATGACTTAGGCGTGTCGAATACATTGTAGGCATCCAACATCACATATTTTGACGATACTTGTACTCGGTCTACATCTTCTACCATCTTCTTTCTGTCCCAACCAAATAGTTTCATCTTTTTAGTGCGCTTCTCCGTCCTTTACCAGAACCAAGTGAACTTCTTCTTCTTTGATCCTTAGCCGCCGACTGTCAAAGCAGTCAGTGGCCATCACGCCTGGTGGCGTCTTCTAGGGCAGCAACAAACTGCTTTCACTTTGTTCGGTCGGCGGCCATCCTTCGTACAATGCCCCAGCTCTGGTTTGTGAGGATATGGTTGTGCGATCTCACGTCCACTCCGTCAGTATCATTCTTTTCTTCAATTTTTTCTTTCTCCCATTCAATTCGCTTATTATTTGGCAATTTTTGGCCCTTTCATTCATTATTTTACTCTCTATGCTGAATCTAGTAGGGTGAAGTCTCTAACACTCTACTCTCCTACGGATGTATCTGCTTTACACGCAGAATTGTTTACGTTCCGCTGGGTACATGCGATAATACCAGGTAATTATACCTGTCATACGCTTTTCTATTTTCTCAGTCTGACCACCCTTTGAAACGCGGTGGTCCAACATTTGACACTAGTGAAAAGCTGCTGACCGTGTTGACAGAAGCTTGTATGTGCGATAGATGAAAGAAGATAACATTGTCTGACCAGACATCCGTCTGCCGGAGGCACGCAGATAAATACGATAATTGGATAATCGTCTCATCTGAGCCATCTTTGTGTCATGATTGCAGATAGGATGGCAGAGTAGACCTGACCGTAAATAATACCACATGATTTGAAAGAGGTCACGCGTGGAATATTAAATTGTAATATTTTAAAACACGCGGGGGGTATTTTGAATTAAAACTTCCCCACCCAAACAGTGCTAGAGAGATTTGATCGGTTTGAAGTGAGATGCCGGAATATACAATGAATTCTTTTGGAATATTCGGCGGAAACACAATCTGTGATTTGAACTAAGAATGAGATATATAATTATAATCTAGTGAACTCAGAGGCACAGAAAAGACAGCTTCGCAACTTCAACAGAGCAACTCCCAAGAAGCGAGAAAGAGAAGGATCGGACCTAGAATTCCTATATCAAAAGTGACATCATAATCTCAACCCGTAACCTGCCATGGGTTGTAGGGGTGCCATGGTGGAAGCATCAGCAGACAGGGTCCTCCACTGCTCTCTATCCTCAGCAATGCGTACAAGTGTGGAAAAACCGTACCCTGCCCATTCTTTGATATTATCAGCCCAGGATTTTCTGTGCCTTCCTCTTCTTCGTTTACCATCGACTGTTCCCTGGAGGATCGTTTTCGAAAGGGAGTCATGACGAGTCACATGCCCAAACCAGGCAAGCTTTCGACGTTTCACTACTGACAAAAGTGGTTCTTGGTGGCCTGCATACGTGTTTATTTTCTCTCTAACATAGACATTTGTTTTGTGCTCTTTATAGCAAATGCGCAAAATTCTTCTGTAACATTTATACTCGAAAGCCTGACTCCTTCGCTCCTTACCTGCAGTGAATGTCCAGCCTTCACACCCATACAAGAGAATAGATAATACAAGTGATTTGTATAATTTGATCTTCACAGGAAAACTGATGTTACTTTTCCAGATTACATTCATCATTGTCATGGCAGCTGAGGCCATCTCAAGTCTTGTTTTGATTTCTTTACTTGATCTTCCATCACTACATAGAGTGGACCCCAGACAATTAATGGTGTTCACTTCTTCTAACGTTTGCTCATTTAACGTAATGTTGGTCGGAACATGTTTAAACGTAGATTGCAAAGAGGTCGGCCTCCAATTGATATGGTTGTTTTATAATCGTAGAGAGCCTCCTGCATAATATGTTCTAGATATATATTAAAGAGCACTGGAGACGGGATACATCCCTGACGAACTCCTACAGTTGTTTTGGCAGATCGACAGTATTTGGGCAACTCTGAAACCTTAAGAGTAAACCTGCATATTTAAATACACAGGCTGTAAAACTTCAGGGACCAGGACTTAATAAATACAAGACTGGAAACCTAGGAATTGGATCATCAGTCATAAGAGAAATAATATCCCAGACCAAGTGTATCGCAGAACACCCGTCGAAGAGGAATTACTAGTTCCCCAGGCCAAGTGTATCTCAGAACACCGTCATAAGAGGAATTTCTCAGACGAAATTGATTCTAGAGCATATGCACCGAAATTGCTCGTGTCCATCTGAAACCTGTGCATGGAGATTGTGTAGTCCCAAAATGTGGGTACGTGGTTACAAGCTATCAGTCTGTATGAAGTACTGAAGTTGCTATGCCACTCGTGTAAGAGAAGTACATTTATCACCAGAACAACATAACTAAAACCTAGGCGACAGGACTCACTCATACAAGCTAAGTGCTAACTAAAAGGCACCAGCAAAAAGGATATTTCAGTTAAACTTTAAGTATAAGGTTAAATTCCCACCTACGTCTCAATGACGAGAACTTTATATCCAGCAAAATTCCACTAAATCTTTCCAAATTTATTTTAACCTGTCAAAGACTAATTCACTATTAAATGTATTACCTGTTTTAAAACTAAACAATAATAGTTGATTCAGTTAGATGTATGAAAGCAAAAGTATGAGCCAGAATATTATAAATATACATATATATATATATATATATATATATATATATATATATATATATATATATATATATATATATATATATATATATATATATATATATATATATATATATATATATATATATATATATATATATACTTAGACATATATTTACCTCTAAACAGAGCTATACCGTATAATAGGGATTTCGTTGGATTACACTAACTGGGGGCTTGAACGGGCTAAACCATTGCTTAAATCCTTCACAAAAGGCGACGGACCAGATATAATGCGTTAACAATTGTTCAGCCCAATGCAACATTGTTCGTGACTTCTGGAAATATCTTGTGAACGCTCCCTTCAGGTAGAAGTGTCATTGATCTTCTATCTACATCTCTTCCAAGAGTAATCTTGCGCGCAGGTAGATACCTTGGAAGCCCATATTAGATACTCTTGAGTTTTGGTCACTGTTGGGCCACTACTGCAAAGCAGGGGAGGCAATCCGTGACATGGTTCATTCTTTGCATCTCGGCCTCCACAGTTCTCCGCCAAGTTGTTTTTTGCTTTCGCGTTTCGCTTTTCTTCGGGGGGGGGGGTTGTGGGGCGGGGGGGTGTCCATAGCATAGCTGTTCTTGTGATGGCGTAGAGGTCTCTTCTGAGGACGTGGCCAACCCCTCCAGCGTCAGCCAGCTATGATGGTGTGCATGGCCTCTTGGTTACTCCGAGTAAGTAGTTCTTGGTTAGTGATAGTATTTGGTCAAAAGAGGCGGATAATTTTCCCTAGGCAGATTGCGTGGAAGGAGGTCAGTTTCGACATTTCCTTCTCTGTTACTCTCCAGCATTCCGCACCAAAGAGAAGCACAGAAAGTACACAGCTCTCATATAATCTTAGTTTGGTGTTTGTGCTGCACTGGGAAGACTTCCAGATGTTGTTGAGACTAGCAAAGTCTGTTCTCGCTTTATTCATTCTGTTCTTGATGTCTTTGCTTGTTCCGCCGTTTGGTGTTACTATGTATCCTGGATATGTAAATGTGTCCGTCTGTTCCAGCTTCTGGTTCCTTATTGTTATCGCCTGCTAGAGAAAGATACTGCAATCGATGAATCATCAAGGCTAAGATTGCTGGAATTTGACAACAAACGTAAGACTAGCAGGGGTGGACGTATGAGAGGGCGCATACATCGTGTATACAAACAACGTGCTACAGGAACAACCAGCATTCATACCCTTCGACATTTTCTGAGGGAGACTGAGCACCTATGGGTTTGCCCGGAGTGCTGCCCCTCCTCCCCTGATTGTGCTACTGTGACCTTCACTAGCCCTTTCGAATCGAGAAACTGTCGATGAGTGAAGCCTGGGACAGACTGCCAACTTTATGAAAGAAATCGATGTGATTACAATGATAGCGAACATAGAAGAAACAGCTAAGGCTTACACTTATTGTGGATTGCATTTTGTTTTCTCTGCATGTCCATGTTGTCCCCATTATCTTTCTACGAACCGCTAACTCACATTGACTAGACTTGGACACAGATAAACTTCAGTTAGACGAAGGGAATTAATCCTTCATTTTACAGAAGAAGCACAGTGATTATGTCCCTTTAAGTTATCCACCCATCAAACCTCCCAACGAGGCTGGTCAGTAACGCCAAGAAATGTTTACACCTGTTCTTTCATTAGCTCTCCATTTTGTTTTTATTGTATGGTTTCTACCTCAATTTCATATCAGACGTCTCCTCGATCGCGAAGTTAAACTAACACTCACTGTCTACTAACTACAGACTCGAATAATTAACAACTACTACTGTATCACACGCAGAAGATGGTTGGACAAATGATCAAATAAATATAAATATTATTGGAGGTCACGGAAAAGTGGTCTCTACATAATACTTACTTAATCGTTCCTATTCTACCGTGAGGTGTAGAGGTTTGGAAGAGAGAGCGCCATACTATCCTATCGGTTGTCTTCCTCCTGGCCTCGTTCCATTCTAGTCCTCGGTCCTTGCACACTCGAACTATCGTTACAAAAAGATACTGACAATCTGATTAAGTGGAGCATCGGAAATCGCATGCTAATTAATATAATTAAAACAAAGTGCATGTTAATATCAACTAGACAAAAATTACAAAATTCAGAGAAAACAACACTTCAGATCTATATTGGTACCTCACCAATTGAAAACGTTAATGAACATAAAACTCTTGGAATAGTCGTTGACCAGCATCTAAATTGGAACTCACATGTTCATGCACTGACCAAGCAAACGGCACAGAAAGTTTACCAGTTAGCAAAAATCAAACATTTCCTAGATGAAGATGCACGAAAATTGTTCTATATATCTCACATACAAACAAACCTTGACTATTTCTCCACAATCTGGGATGGTTGTTCTATGTCCAACACAAAAAGACTCCATTCACTACAAAAGCGTGCAGTACGTCTAGTTTCTGACAACTGCCAAACATAGTGAGTAGATCTATATAAAGATCTCAAAATACTGCCTCTAAGAAAGCGCTTTCTGTTCAACAAAGCTAAATTTGTTCACAAAATCCTGTCACAGAATGCTCTAACATATCTGTGGCCAATGTTCAAATACAATGAAAGACGCAGTCAACACCTTAACAAAATACAAGTGCCCAAGCCTAGGCTTGACTTATTCAAGAAAAGCTTAGCTTACTCTGCTGCTCATCTTTGGAACTAACTTCCACATTATCTAAAACATAACAACCTCAGTCCCTATTCATACAATCGTAAACTTTTCGAATACTTTATGAGTTCTGATTATCTGCCCCCCTAATGTGATTATTGGGAGCCGCGTTGGTGTAATGGTTAAGACGTTGCGCTGGCGACCAGGTTTTCAAGGTTCAAGCCCGGGCGCGAGCATTTGTAGGAGTGTCATCGACCGGGATTTTGACTGAATAACCTGAACGGCTCCTGCAGATAAACCCTCTGTGGATGGGAGGAGCGAAGCTCCTGACAGGGTTGGAAGAAAGTCCACTGTCTCCCCAGCCTCGCAATGACATGTCATTGGGTCAAAAGGGCTGGAAAGCTCGAGTGCCGCTGGTTAGAGAAAAAAAAATGTGATTATTTTTCCGAACAAATGATATAATATCGAATGTAGGTTTAATGATGATGTTAGTGCTTTTCAACATACGAGTATTTTGTTTCATGGTAATACTTAGTTTGTACTTTTCAGCGTATTTTATTTCATGTTTATAATTAGATACTGTGAATGTGAGTATGCTATTATTTTACCTTTACAACGTTGAATTCCTTGAATTGATGGGTAAAATGTATGTGAGAATAAATGAAATCAGTATAAAAAGACGAGAGAAAGGAAGGGCAGAATGTCAGACGGGCCTGCGTGCCCAATTCTCAACCCTTTGAAAATAAAGTAAGTTCGTTCGTTCGTTCGTTCCTTCAAACATTGTCTAATGTTGTCCTCCCAGCGGACTCTGGGTCGTCCTGGAGGTCTATATCCCTGGCTCTTTTCCATGCTTGTCGTGGTAGCCGATCTTCTCCCATTCTGCAGACATGGCCAAACCATCTTAGTTGGGACTGTTCTACTTGGGTCTGCCACTGGCAACCTCATCCTATACTGTAAATATAGTTAACTTGTATGTGACAAATGGGAAGACAAGATGGTAAGGTGTCTGAAAATCTATACAAAACCATGAAGTCAATGTCCCGTTGGGCAGTGAACACAGACCTCGATGTCACTGTCCTCCCTAACAAAGCAACAAATAGGACTTATCTTGAACAGAACTGAATGTAATAAACGGCAATATTTGGTTAATGTGTGCTCACCAACATTATTATCTATATATATAATTTAGCTGGCAATGATCAAACAGGTCATGAAAATAAGCAGCAATGATCAAACAGGTCATGAAAATAAGCGGCAATGATCAAACAGGTCTTGAAAATAAGCAGCAATGAGGAGAAGAAGAAGGCTGCAGTGTGAAAAGCTGAGCTGCCAGGGTGTGTTAAGGTTGACAAGTAGTGATGATAGTCCAGAAGCAAGAGTTAATAGATTCAATAAATTCAGAAACTACTACAATAATCCAAAAAACCATCAGATACTAACATGCGATTTAAGTTCAAAAGTAAGCAGTTCTCTACTGGATTAGGATTTTTTGATGAACATCGGTGAGTTGCAAAATCAGACATTTGACAAAATGTGTCTTCACTAATATGTACCTAAATTTATTTTTATTGTCGATCAGAATCGACGTCATTGCGCTCCGGCAAACCCATAAGTGCTCACTCTCTTTCAGCAAATGTCAAAAGGTATGAATGGTAATTGTTCCTGTTTGTTATACATGCTGGATGCAGCATCCTCTCATACGTCCAACTCTGCTGGTTCTACGTCTGATGCCAAATTCCAGCAGTCCTAGCCTTATTGATTCATAGATTGCAATTTTATTCTCTAATAGGTGATCATTACTTGCCCTCAATGTCTCCCATATCCATATCCAATGCACCATCCATGGATGCTCTTGAAGCTAGTCAGTCAGCTCTTTCATTGCCGCGTACCCCTGCATGACCAGGACAGTAGATCCACACCAGTTCCTGAAAATTTGAGGCTTCTGTGAAGGTTTTCCATTCATGCCCAAAGCCATCCACTTTGGACCTTCAAATCATGGACTGTGAGTCTGATACAGTAACTGCCATTGTTAATGAAGTTTCAGACAGCCACCTTAAGGCTAGAGTAGCTGCCTCTATCTTCATTCTCATGCTGGAGGTTCTTATCTTGTAAGCCCCACTATGTTCAGCGACGATTCAGCCCTTTTCTCACCCCGGATTACAGACCTATCAGTGTGCACAAAGTGTACAGACCCATCGGTGTACAAAGTTATTTTAACCTATGTCAACATTAGTCTGTCTCTCGCAAGTGTTGGATAATTTGACTCTCTAGTTAAAGCATCAAGAAATTGAAAATTATTGTATCCAGGTAGTTTTTTGTAGTAATCAGTGACGGTGCACTCATCATTAAAAAAAGAGCGAGTTGCGTGATACTGTGGTTTCCGGTGCGCCTTCTGGCCCAGTATCGACGACTTCTGTACCTCTTCAATGGGAGAGTGGGCTCATCCCTGTCCCAACTGGCTGGGAAAATGATTTTGCCTGAACCTCGTCTGCTGTCCCATCCAGCTTCCCGCTAGGGATTGAAACCCCAACCTTCAGCTGGATTTACTGGGGAGAACAGGGTCCGCTGCTTGTAGGTGAGGTAGGCTTGAGCATGAGAGGCTGAGAGACATTGTGAGTCTTATGTTGCGCATCATGTCCCATGGACCCCCAGTAATCAGCAACACAGTAGTGCACAGATCTTCTGCACCCACACAGCTAGTTTCTTTTTTTGGATCTTCTTTCATAGTTTTGCCTTCCTTTCTCACATATTTTCAAATCACATCTATCTATCTTCCTGTACTTCCATTTTCTTTAATATTCCCATCCATTAACACATTACAAACCCTTCAGCTGCACACCAAGATGTCAATACAGACCCACGAACTATAAGTAATGTCAATACAGACCCACGAACTATAAGTAATGTCAATACACACATAAAAAATTATAGCTTCACTGATGTCAAAGTTTATTCACCATTGTGGCAGGGTGAAACATTTGGCAGGAAAAAAAACAGTTGGCTATACACACAAAAAATGTTGTCAACAACAAAAGTGAACATAACCATTAATGTACAACGACAAGCAATTATCTAATTCATTCACTACACATACCAACACATTTAATGACCACAGCTTCAATAACCACATGTAATATCTAATTCATTCTCTACACATACCAACACCTTTAATGACCACAGCTTCAATGACCACATGCAATATCTAATTCATTCACTACACATACAAACACCTTCAATGACCACATGCAATATCTAATTCATTCACTACACATACAAACACCTTCAATGACCACACCTTCAATGACCACATGCAATATATAATTCATTCACTACACATGCAAACACCTTCAATGACCACATGCAATATCTAATTCATTCACTACACATACAAACACCTTCAATGATAACACCTTTAATGACCACATGCAATATCTAATTCATTCACTACACATACCAACACCTTTAATGACCACATGTAATATCTAATTCATTCACTACACATACCAACACCTTTAATGACCACACCTTCAATGACCACATGCAATATATAATTCATTCACTACACATGCAAACACCTTCAATGACCACATGTAATATATAATTCATTCACCATACATACCAACATTTTTAACACTAAGCTATGCACATACAGCCATGTGCACCTGGAATGAGTTATTACGTTTTTAAAATTTCTGCATAGCGCTATGAAATAAATGAGCTTTGTTACAAATTGAGAAGTTTTAAAACATTTAAGAAAAGTACTGCACATCCATTCTTTATTTCTTTCTTTGTCACCATTCCAAAGACAGCTGCACATTCTCACAGACACTTTGTGATATTTAATAACTTTTAAAAATTTATCTTAGCATTATAGCACTGCCAAACAAAAAGACATTTGTAAACTAAATCAAACTAATATCAGTTTTTACTCATCAGCACCCGTCAGTTCCCCCAGGAGCATAGGACTTCAACAATCTTATGCCAAGTCTTCCCGTCCCATGTCAAGCTCAAGGTCTTTCCATGTCGTCTTCGTGCCCTTCACGTCTCTCCAGTTCTCTTTTCTCAGTTACCATGGGGATTTCAGAACAAGGATTGCCTGGTAAAGCTATCCAGAGGTTTCCTCAATGTATGTGCTATCCATTTCCAATATCTTCTCATCTCTTGTTCCACTGGCACTTGTCGTGATCTTGTCATCAGTTCTACATTGGTGATCTTGTCATCAGTTCCACATTGGTGATCTTGTCATCAGTTCCCCATTGGTGATCTTGTCATACCACTTCAATCCTTCTGTTCCAAGCAAGCACCCATTTATAAAGTCAGTAGCGTTTTGGTTGTTGTATTTGTTGTTCTCTATGTTTCAGTTTATAACTGTAAACTCGACACTGACTATAGCATATTAAACAACATTAAGTGCGAAAACAGGAAACTCGGAAATGCAGCAATATTACGGGAAGAGGTGGAAGAGGCTATATGTTCGATGAAAGGAGGGAAGTCACCGGGTGTGGATAATATCCCAGCAGAGCTCTTGAAATATGGAGGACCAGATATAGTAAAAATCATGACAACAATTTGCCAGAAGATATGAAGTACAAAAAAATGGCCAAAAGAGTGGACGCAGTCATTAGTAATACTGCTTCCAAAGAAAGGAAATCTAAAAATGAGCAAGAATTACAGAACCATTAGCCTTATTAGTCATCCAAGTAAAGTGATGTTAAGGATACTTTTGAACAGAATAAAATAGAAATCAGAAAAAATCTTGTCCGAGGAACAGGCTGGCTTTAGACCAAAAAGAAGTACCTCAGAACAAATCTTCAATATTAGATTACTGATCGAAAAACATCTCCAGCATCAACACGATTTATACCATAACTTCATCGATTTCACAAAAGCCTTCGATCGAGTCTGGCATGAAGGCTTATGGCAAATAATGAGAAAATTCAATTTTGATACCAACATCATAGATATCACTGAAGCACTATACAAGGACGCAAGCAGTGCTGTTTTTGCAAGCAATGACATTGGAGAATTTTTCACAACAACTGTAGGAGTTCGCCAGGGATGTATCCTGTCCCCAGTGCTCTTTAAAATATATCTAGAACATATTATGCAGGAGGTTCTCTACGATTATAAAACAACCATATCGATTGGAGGCCGACCTCTTTGCAATCTATGTTTTGCTGATGATATTGATCTTATTATAGCTGGAACAGAATCAGAACTTCAAGACCTTACCTCTAGACTGGAGAAAGTAACAAGAACGTATGGCATGGAAATTATAGAAAAAAAGCACGATATTGGTGAAGAGCCATAAGAAACATGTTACGACCAACATTACGTTAAATGGGCAAACGATAGTAGAAGAAGTTAACACCTTTAAATATCTCGAGTCCAATATATGTAGTGATGGAAGATCAAGTAAAGAAATCAAGACAAGACTTGAGATGGCCTCAGCTGCCATGACAAGGCTGAATGTAATCTGGAAAAGTAACATCAGTTTTCCTGTGAAGATCAAATTATACAAATCACTTTATTATCTATTCTCTTGTATGGGTGTGAGGGCTGGACACTCACTGCAGATACGGAGCGAAGGATTCAGGCTTTCGAGTATAAATGTTACAGAAGAATTTTGCGCATTTGCTATAAAGAGCACAAAACAAATGCCTATGTTAGAGAGAAAATAAACACCTATGCAGGCCACCAAGAACCACTTTTGTCAGTAGTGAAACGTTGAAAGCTTGCCTGGTTTGGGCATGTAACTCGTCATGACTCTCTTTCGAAAACGATCCTCCAGGGAACAGTCGAAGGTAAACAGAGAAGAGGAAGACAAAGAAAATCCTGGGCTGATAACATCAAAGAATGGGCAGGACACGGTTTTTCCACACTTGCACGCATTGCTGAGGATAGAGAGCAGTGGAGGACCCTGTCTGCTGATGCTTGCACCATGGCACCCCTACGACCCATGACGGGTTACGGGTTGTGACGATGATGATGTTTCAGAGCTATAAAGTAGCAGTGACTTGACATTTGAATTATAGATTCTGATTTTTTTGTTGAAGATTTCTTGTGATCTCTATATATTTTCCAATGCAATGAAAGCTCAGCTGTTTAATAAGACCACGGGAGAGAACAGATTGGGATACAATCTACTCAACAAGCTAAAGACAGCAGGAACTACTGGTTAGTGTAAATGTGGCACTGATAAAATGACTGCTGAACATCTGCTTGAAAGATGTCCATGAGAAAGCACATGTGGCCGTCACCAGAACCATTCCTGGAAAAACTCTATGAAGAAACACATAGCCTCAAGCTGACCACTGCTTTCTTTGAAGATATTTAAGTAGACGTCTGACTGTGTACAAAGAAGAAGAATAAGACAGAAATAACGTGAAAGGCACACTGTTATAAACTGTTTGTCATACCACTTACTTTTGTTCAGGTTAGACATGTGTACAAGTCGTTTTCTTAACAGCAATGATTTTATGAAGGAAATCACAAAAAAGGGGCAGGTAAATCTGATTCATTCATTTCCCTTTTCACTCCCCCTGGATCATGCACCCACATCTGTAGCTGGTCCCCTGGCAGGAAGCCAGCACTAAAGCATTCATGTGTTTATGCAGCAGTGGTATCTGTAGCAATTTGTTTTACATGATGAAGCTGCCAGCCTCATGCACAACATTATATTAGCCACCTCTTATGACATGCCTGAGGAAGCAGCAGTTCTATTTTGTCCTTTGTCTCCTTAGAGACTCGCTGGAGCTATACAGTAGTGAACTAGTTCAGTTAAGCTGGTTAAGTATCAAACATTTTGGCATTCATTAAGCTTCTTCTTCCTCTTTGATCCTTAACCGCCGACCGTCAAAGCAGTCAGTGGCCATCACGCCTTGTGGCGTCTTGTAGGGCAACAACAAATTGATTCCACTTTGCTCGGTTGGCGGCCATCCTTCGTACAGTGCCCCAACTCTGGTTTATTCTTTGCATCTCAGCCTCCACAGTCCTCCGCCAAGTTGTTTTTGGTCGGCCTCTCTTTCATTTTCCTTCAGGGGTCCATAGCATAGCTGTTCTTGTGATGGCATCGGGGTCTCTTCTGAGGACATGGCCAACCCAGCTCCAGCGTCTGCCAGCTATGATGGTGTGCATGTCCTCTTGCTTGCTTCGAGTAAGCAGATCTTGGTTGGTGATGGTATTCGGCCAAAAGATTCGGTGAATTTTTCTTAGGCATGTTGTGTGAAAAGAGGACAATTTCGACATTTCCTTCTCTGTAACTCTCCAGCATTCCGCACCATAGAGAAGCACAGAAAGCACGCAGCTCTGATATAATCTTAATTTTGTGCTTGTGCTGTACTGAGAGGACTTCCAGATGTTGTTTAGACTAAAAAAAGGCTGTTCTTGCTTTGTTCATTCTGTTGTTGATGTCTTTGCTTGCTCCGCCGTCTGGTGTTACTATGCATTCTAAATATGTGAAGGTGCCTGTCTGTTCCAGTTGCTGATTCATTGCTGATATGGGCTTAGGGTTGCTCACATTGAGCGTCATGGCCTCTGACTTCTTTAGATTGATGTTCAAGCCCACCTGCTGGCTATACTTATTAAGTCTACCCGTTTTTTCTTGGATGTGTTGATGTGAATGTGCTAGTAGTTCATTAAGCTTGGCACTGGTTAAGTATCATATATTTTGGCATTCATTAAGCTTGGCACTGGTTAAGTATCAAACATTTTGGCATTCACTAAGCTTGGCACTGGTTAAGTATTAAACATTTTGGCATTCATCAAGTTATCTAAATAAGAGCTGACATGTTCTGTCAACTGTGGATCATGTGACCTATAAACTACAGGCGAAGAGAGGGATGAAAAATTGAAATGGATTAAAATAATATGCTAAGTGCTGGCCATTTTTGATGTTCATTACAGAAGACTTTCAAGATACAGCATGCTGCAAATGCTGTTGTGACCAATAATGATAGATTGTGTTGGACTCCATGTCGCAGAGTGAAGATAATTAGCGTATTTGAAATTTTCTGTCCATCCTGTATATTGCTTTATTTTCTGTCTATCCTAAGTTTCTGAAAAAAAAAACTGTTTCTCACGCACCTTAACTCAGGTGAAGCTTCGGTCAACCCGTTCGTTAGGATTTTCCAGACTCGGCTTTCTAGATTTATGGCCTGTCTTCTTCCTCATTGTTAATACTGTACTTTGAGCTCGGAAACCACAGCACGTACAAGTGACATTCAATATGCAAATTAATTTGCGGCAATACTTTTGGCTATCGTGGGAACTTTAAAAAATGTAGCGGGTAAATCGAAATTAATTCTTTCTTTAAGAAACTAGTTTTTTAGACTTCACTTGGTGATAAGCATACTGTAAGAGAAAGACGCACTTTCTTGTAAAGTAAAACTGTGCATAGGGAGACTTGAGTTAAACAAACAAAGTGCCCTCTAGTTTAACTTACAGAATATAAAATTCCGGAGCGGGTATGTATTTGCTATTCCAGTATATAGACAATTAGCTCAAATATATAGATATGAAATATATTACTATCAGGGTGAAAGTCTAATGAAATATATTACTATCATGGTGAAAGTCTAATGAAATATATTACTATCATGTGGATACCTTATTCGAACAGTGAAGTTAATTTCAAGCATTGGATTACGATATATTTTTCCAAGAGAACCCCAGGATATAAGTTGTTTCCCACATTCACACCAAAGGAACAACCATTCATTTACACACAAACAGTATTTCACATATTTTCCAGCAAAAGCCTATCAGGACTGCCGGGAACTTTACTAACACAATTCATTCATAATCCTTGTTTTCACTATTGGTGTAATAATTTTTTTCTTCTTTAAAATCATCAAATTGTTGTGAGTTTGTTTTCTCGTGATAATCTTTATTATTATGTACTGTAAAATCCTTATTGATTTATTTACATTTCTAAATTAAAATAAATTGAGTTAACATCGACAGGATTGTTCGTTCAGTTCAGACTACCAAATCCTCAATCTACTTCTTTACCCTACTATTTGTGAGCGACACAGTGTGTGCAAAAGAGTAATATTGTCGCCAGAGAAAACAAGAAGAGCTGTGTATGTGGTTTTCTTAGTGAAGAACTCACTGACTCAGCCTGTGCCTTCTGCCTATCTCTCTTGCGCATCACTATCACACGTCCGTGTGCACTATTGTTCCTCACCATATACAGCTGTCAAGCTTTACCTACTATTAATTATATTTTCATGCGACACTCCACACAGTAGTCACATGATAAGAAATTCACATGTCTATGGTTTGGAAGGACATTTTTAACTACCTGTCACCTGATAAAAACCTGTCACCTCTGATGAAAAGGTAAAAATATATCAAACTATTTGTAAAAGATACTCTGCACTCTGTCAATTCAGGAATCTCATGGTGTTGAATTGAAGCTAGTCAAGAAGCGTATTCTCTTTTACTGCTGTATTTTCATTTATGCTTCTCAGGATACATCTTCCTTGGTAGCACTTGAATTATTTATAAAAGTTATAAATAAAAATATCAAAATGTTAGTAAGGCTTCAATGTGCAAGTTTTGTAGCTTACTGTAAATGGTAAACAACAAATAAAAATGTCTGTTTCACACAGACACTGCAATATATGTAGTAAATTCATGTGTTCATGCTGAAAATGTTGTTTGTAAGTAAGTAAAGTCAGTATGTCAGTCTCTCTTTCTCTCTCTTTTTACAGGCTTTTCTTTAACTTGCATTGTATGTCACCTTCAAATCTTGCAATGGATTTTTCTATCACTTCCAGATGAGCAATAGCTCTGAAACTTGGCATAGTTATGTATTCCCGATGACAATAATCAGTCGTAAAAATAATAAAATGAATAACATTAAAATTAATATTAATTTTGTTTGTTTGTATTGTTTCATCAGTGAAATGGGCAATAACTGCAAATAATCTAGGTGTATTCTTTCCAACAAGAGTGTCTTTCTTGAGAAAAATATTGAAACTTCTCCTCCCTCCCCCCTCCACACACACACACTATCACACACACGTGCACAGACATACACGCAATTGACAACAACATTTTAAAAATTGTAATTTACAACTCTTGTAAATTACAATTTTATCAAAATTTAAAAATATTAACTTTCCGTGTAATATACTGAATAATGAAATCTGCCTCCTGTGCTCTAGACTCATTTATCGCAAAGTGATAATGTCATTAGCGGATCGATTACATTTGACTTAAATGTACAAACAACAACAAAATAACACTAAAAAGAAGAAAATATAAAAAAAATATTTTAAACACAGGCTTTTAATGCACTAAAAAGCCACAAATAATTTTTCACTGAGTTTATAGCTTGCTGCAGTAAAAAAAAATGTAACATCAAATTGACAAAAAGCCTGGGGCGCTGATTCTACATGAAATTAACTTCTGCTTTATACTTCATGACGGGGAATGCACAGTGTGCTACCCCACCTGTCCCCAACTGCTAACTTAGAACCAGAAGTGGGGTCCTCTGTATGCGTGCCAGGCCAGGATAAAATGCCTGGGAAAGAGACTGGAGCTCAGAACTCCCTAACTCAAAGTTGCAGGATGGCAGGAAAGACAGGGCTATTTTGAAGATAATGCAACCATATTTTCACCATACGAGCTCGGACGCCGCCTCGGTAAACAAGGTCCGCGCAGAGCAGTGACACCCCCAGGCTGCTTGCGAATAGTCTACTACTGGGAACATAAACAGATTAGGGATGAGCCCACTCTCCCGTTGAACAGGTGCTAAAGTCATAGATACTGGGCCAGAAGGCGCACCGGAAACCACAGTATCACGCAACTCGCTTTTTTTTTTCTATGGAGAGTACACCGTCAAATAAATCTCGTACTGGTGCTCGCCCTGTGGAGCTCCACCAGGCAGGTGCAGTGCCGGGCTCTGAGCCTCGACAGAGCCCACCCTCAGCTACTGGAGGACCCTCTAGACCGTCTTGTGGAGTCAGCAGACGGCGGAGGAGAACTACTGACCAAAACAAAACAGAAAAAGAGAAACCCAGAGTGCCACTTGTCATGATGCACTGGAATGCAGAGGGAGTGAACAGCAAGCAGGCTGGATACAGCAAAAAGACAGAGTTGGAAAACATCTTGTATGAGAAGCAAGTCAGTGTTTGCTGTATCCAAGAGACTCACTTGAAAGCAGATCAAACCTTTAAAATAAGGGGATATCAATGCTTCAGATCCGACAGAAAAGATAGACGAAAAGGAGGAGTACTTACTCTTGTAAGGAATAACATTCCTGCACACGAAAGGAAAACCTTCATGGATGGAGCAGAATATCAGCTGTTGCAGATAAAGGTAGACAAGATGGAAATAGAACTCCTGAACTATTACTGTCCGAACAACAAACCCCTGAGTCTCAGCTCTATACAGGTACCAGCCACCAACTTTATAGCAGTTGGAGACTTTAATAGCCACTCCCAGAGCTGGGGCTATAACCATCTGGATCACAGAGGTGAAGAGGTTGAAACTTGGCAAGATGATCACTCCCTAATCCTAGTCAATAATGCCACAGATACTCCTACCTTCTACTCCAGAGGATGGCACACAACTTCAACACCAGATCTTGCCTTCTCCACACCAGATATAGCTGGATCTATTAGTAGAGAAGTAGGAGACCAACTAGGGGGAAGTGACCATCGCCCAATCTTTCTTACTGTCCAGAGTGCAACTCTCAGTACAGGCCCAGCCATTACAAGATGGAACTACAAAAAAGCCAACTGGGGTTTATTCAGGCATCAGGTGAACACGCTGCTGTCTACCCTCAAGGTACAGAACAGAGACATTAATGAAGTGGTAAAAGACTTCAACAGATGCATACTACAAGCTGCAAAAGAAACCATTCCCAAAGGATGCCGGCGTAACTACATACCATACTGGTCCAGCACACTCCAAGAACGTCAGGAAGCCATGGACAGGGCTAGAAAGGACGCAGAGTCTCAGCCTTCACTTGAAACTCACAACAAATGGAAAAAGGCTGTAGCAGAGTTTCAGAGAACAAAGCTAGAAGAAAAACGGAAAAGCTGGAGAACTAAAACGGCATCGCTGAACCTTGAGAAAGACGGCAGGAAACTTTGGAGATTAGTCAAGTCTCTAAATGAAGAGCGTTCCTCACCTAGGCAGACTATCACATTGGATGAAGGTGGCAAACTTTTCAGGGGAAAACAAGCTGCAGACTTGTTTGCTAGAAGATACAGTTCAGAAAGCAACTTACCCATTAACATAGATCATCAGAGAGAGATAAGAAAAGAAATACTGGCAACCATGGGACAGACAGATACTCCTGCCCCAATGAGGGAACCCATCACACTAGGAGAACTACAGAAGGCTATTTCCAAGCTTAAGTTTCAAAAGTCACCCGGCCCAGACAAAATCAGCAACGAAATGCTAGTAAATCTGAGCTCAGCAGCAAAGACAAAACTGCTTGAGATATTCAACCACAGCTGGTTGAAAGGAACGGTACCCCAAGTATGGAGAGAAGCCATCACAATACCCATACTAAAGAAAGGGAAATGTAAGACCGAGGCTGCAAGTTACCGGCCAATCAGTCTCACAAGCTGTGTTGGGAAGACTATGGAGCGAATAGTCAACCACAGATTGAAATGGTATTTAGAGTCTGGGCAGATCCTGGTGCCGGAACAAGCTGGATTTAGAGAATGCTACAGTATAGAAGACCAAGTTACTTACTTGTCTCAAGCAATAGAAGATGCCTTCCAGGAGAAGAAAAAGGTCCTAACGATCTGGGTCGACTTCAAGCAGGCCTTTGACAAGGTGTGGAAAGATGGCCTCATTGCAAAACTTAGGAGAAGTGGAATCCAAGGCAACATGATGAAATGGATCCAGTCATACTTGCATAACAGGAGAACTAGAGTCACTCTTGACGGTCTGCAGAGCAGAAACGTGTTGCTCCATCAGGGGGTACCTCAAGGAGGAGTAATTTCCCCAACACTCTTCCTTGTTTACATCAATGACCTGGTGAAAGATCTCCCTGCAGGAGTTAAAGCTGCCTTATATGCAGATGACCTAGTACTCTGGTGCGCTGATGAAAATGTCACCACAGCAAATTATAGAATGCAGCGGGCAGCAGACATGCTAGTGTCATGGGCAGAGAAATGGCTTATCACAATAAACACAGACAAAACCTCCACAACACTGTTCTCCCTCGCCCCCACGGACAAATCAGCTAACATACACCTAGGGACAACCGTGATCAAGGAAGAAAGCTGCCCCACCTATCTTGGGGTGACATTTGACCAAAGGCTTACATGGAATAAGCATATTGAAAACGCAGAAGGAAAGGCCCGAAGACGACTAGGCATACTCAGAAAATTAGCAGGTACCAACTGGGGAGCAAATGAACGAAATCTAAAGAAGATTTATAATGGAGTAATAAGACCACACTTAGAGTTTAGCTCAGCAGCATGGTCATCAGCTGCTAACTCACATCTGCAGTCTTTGGACAGGGTGCAAAATCAAGCTCTCAGGCTCATTACAGGAGCCATGAAAACTACACCAATAACAGAGATGCAGAAGGTTGCTGGATTACAGACATTGTCCCATAGAAGAGACACAAAAACCATGATCCAGATGGAAAAGNACAACAGTATGCCAATGCACCCAATGAAGGCAAGACTAGATGATCTGGCATTGGGACGTCTAAAGCGTAGCAGCTTTGTGCATCGGGGGAAAAGACTTATAAGACAGCATCAAGAAGACCTATCCATGAAGACAACACCACTGAAGCCCACCCTATACCCTGTACCATGGGAGCAGGCCAGCAGTGCCCTCCAAATTAATACATCAGTCAGTGGTCTCACAAGTGGATGTGAGTATAATGATCTGCAAAAACGAACTGCTACATTGAGTATGATCCAAGAAAGCTATCCCGATCAATCATGGATACATGCCTATACAGATGGATCAGCAACAAATGCTGTTAGGAATGGAGGTGCCGGTATCTTTATCTCATATCCTGACAACCACTATGAGACTAGGCACATTCCCACTGGTAAATTCTGTTCCAACTATACAGCCGAGGTTCAAGCTCTAGAGCAAGCTGCAAATATGATTTATAACACCAACTCTGACTGCCACCAGGTAGTCATCCTCACAGATGCACTGTCTGTCCTGCAAGCTCTCAAGGGTGGTAAACTCCCGCATCTGAGAAATGAACTAAACAAGGTAGCTGCCAAAAAGAGAACCATACTTCAGTGGGTACCATCTCATTGTGGTGTACCCGGAAATGAAAAGGCAGATAAACTTGCAAAAAAGGGAGGAGAATGTGAACAAGAAGATAATGAAGTCACATACTTTGAGAAAAAGAGAGCTATCCAGACTATCAGAAGAGAACAGAATCAACCCAAAGACGACTATCACACTCTCGACCGGCAGGGACAGATAACTATTTTTCGACTCAGGACAGGGCATAACAAACTGAATAAACACATGCACAAGTGTAACAAGTCTTAATTAAGCACTTGTATATTCACATCACCTTATATTATCCCAGTCTCTGTGGGAAACAAGTCTCCAATCAAAGAACTTGTATATGAAATATCAACAATCAATTCTTGATCATAAGTGCACTTCTCATTCAATAGTGCACGACACTATTCATCATTCATTTATCATCAGTGTAGTAGTAACAGTGCATTAGCATAGCCCATTAACTAATTACTATAACTGTAAACAATGACTATGTAAACACATGCAGAATGTAAACATTGAAAATGTAAACAATACAAACAATGTAAACAATAACAATGTAAACAATAACAAAGATCAGCAACAATACAAAAACTTTCGCAGAAATCAACTAAAAATAAAGCAGAAATTAATGAAATATCACAAAAAATGTGACGATATCTGCGATAGAATTAAACAAAATACATGACACCACAGTGTATAAACAAAAATGTTGTATGAAACTAAATTATAGACAAGAGTAGGCTAACAAATACAAACAAATCAAAACAAAACTAAAGAATGCGAAATAATAACGAAAACAATATTAAAACATGTCATCACAGCTAACATAAATAGCAACAGAAGTCGCTTAGCAAATTCCAGTATTGGAAATTTGCAAACCTTACAGAAAACGCTCACAATAGACGACCTCTATGACGTGGCATAATCTAACGGAGACACCACCCAACCGAGAACCCGCTGAAATATAAACATATAAATATACGAATAACATATAAACATATAACATATAGAATGAGATGGTACAAGAGCTTCTGAAATACTGTGTGTTGAGTTGTTTCGGCACTTGACCTTCTAATCCAAAGTAAGTTGATGGAAATCGGTACTTGGCCTTCTTCAGAAAACAACCCGTTTCAACCGGCACTTGACCTTCACAAAAACGACAGCACTGGAACCTTGACAGCAGCAACTTGCTTGACTTGCGTAAAAGATAACAGCAGTCCGAGTTATCCGGCAACATGTAACAACGCCGGGTACTGTCAAATTCTTGTTTCCGTCAAAAAGTTGAAATTTTGACTTTTACCGGGCAACGCCGAGTACTTTGAAAATTTTGAAGATGTTGACTGTATTGAAGAATGTTAATTTCTTGAAGGATGCTGATGAATTCTTGTTGAAAATGAAGTGGGTAAGGGACCCCGTGTTTGCTGGTACCAGAATCAAACCAGCTTATGGCCACCAAATGATGCGTGATGCCATATGATGATGGATGGTATCCGCATGTCTGGTTTTGTGTAGTGTGCAGATGTGTTCAGTCAAAACAATGTTCATACAAAAATAACAGGGCAATCCACATAGGACGTCAGTAAACTCACGACGTATAAAGTCAATGATTCTTGAAACAGCCGTTGACGTTTTTCTTCATTATTTATTGTGGACGCCACAGTGACAAAATGGTTACGCGAATATGTAGACACATCAAACAGTCATTATCACAGCAACATTCAATACAGCAATAGACGGTAGACAGCATTACAATGATGAGTCAGATGCATGTTATATTTCATAGTGCTGTAAATGTAGTCAGGGGAAAAACTCCATCCTTTTCTATAACAGCCAGGAGATAACCAGATATATGAGATCAGTTCACTCTCCTTAGTCTGACTTCAGCAAGACAGACACGTCTGCCGAAGTATAAATAATGTCCTCAAAAATATCCTCTAGATAATAAAGGTTTTTCAAACCTAGTTCATTTAACAAAGTAGCAAGTAATGGTCCTTGGTACATGCATCAACCGATGCAGTACAATGCAGCGACATGTGAGCTAGGAAAACATCTCGTGACGACGACTTTCGAAGACAGGCGATGAACCAGAAATCGTTCACGACCAAAAATCGATAGAGTTAATGAAAATGTTAATTTACCTTGCCTTCCGGAAATACACAGAAATATTATGCCTCCCGGCATGTGCAAATACACTAGAGGTATTATCTCGAATAAACGAAATATCCATAAGAGGACTCTCACATTCCTGACAGAACAAAAAAAAATAGCGGAGATCCCCTCTTCAACGAGGCATCTCTTTCGCCATTCCAAATCGCTCACTCCACTAGTGGTGGGCGGAAACCGATCGACCAAGAAGCAAGACAAGTCATGCGCAGTCCAGCGCAAAATGACCACAGCTCAAACTTAACTGCATTCGATACCAACGCGAGAAGACAAATGCTTACCGAGAAAAGTGACTATAAATTTCAAGCAGTTGTTGCCCTTGCGTTATAAAATAGATATTGTAATAAAATGATGTTGCGAGAATTTATCACGCAACACTACGATTGTCTGCTTCACCACTGTGCACATGTGGATTAAACAAACAAACTGCTGAGCATGTTCTACAGGACTGTCCTCTGTATGACCAGTTAAGAAAGATATACTGGCCGAATGACTCAACACTAAACTCAAAGCTATATGGAGTTAAAGAGGAACTTCAAACAACAGTCGAATTCATCATGAGAACTCGTCTGACGGTGTAATCATCAAAGATGCGATCGCAAGAAGAAGAAGAAGAAGTGCATTAAAAGCCTGTGTTAAAAAAAAAAATTTTTTTTTTTATTCTCTTTCTCTTTTTCTCTCTCTCTCTCTCGCTCAATCAGTCACACACTCACACATACATGCTCACTCACACTCTCACTTACTCACTTCCTCAATCTCTCTCTCTCTTGGACTCTACTGTAAATGAGAAGAAATGATTTTCATAAACTCACTTTTGTGTGTTCAGAGTGTTACACAAAACTTCATACCAAAAGGTTCATGTATTTTTTTTAGAAACAATCCCTAATACAACCAATTAGTTTGGGGTAAAAAAAAAAAACCCAGGCCTCTTAAAAAGTTACACAAGGAGCAATGATTAAACACAGAATGTTAGCTTGTTAAAAAAACACAAATCCTAACACAATCCTAAGGCCTGCCAGGTTGAATGTATGAGGGTTGATCAAAAATTTTCTTACAGCTCTCATAAATCAAAGGCGGGGTTTCAATTTAGGAAAATGACAACATGCAGTGAGTGCCACTGGTACACTATTTTTTACCATGCTCTCCCTCCCTTGCTCACTGTCTTTGCTTTTGCAAACTCAAAAGCAGAATCAGGTACCCATTTTTGTTGCTGTTATTGATCCAGCAGTGATTGGGCTCTCGCCTTTTGGCCCAATGCCATGTCATGGTATTTGCATGTGTTCGCAAGTTGTTCTTTAGCTCCAGATAAGGTGTTCCACTTATCTGGCCTTGCAGAAAGTAGCATTTTCCTAACACCATCGAGTGGTGGCAATTGAAGAGGTGAGGTGGTGGTCAACAGTTTCATAGGGGTAGGTACATAGCTGGCACACTGGAGTGTGTTGTCATTGGATTCTTTTCAAGTGATTGTTGAGTGGTATATGTTTGGGGCTAAAAATGGTGCTCTGGTCCCTCTTTGTAAGATGGCTGATGTTGTCATTAGAATCAGGGCCGGTCATATGTCTCTAAACCTCTCTCCTAGTGTTTCCCATGGAACATCTCTTCAGCCAAAGTTTCTTTGTTATTCGCATGAGTTCTTTGTTTGGAGAGTTGTTGCTGTGAGTGGTTGATCTTTCTGAAAGTGTTAAAAGCAGGCCACAAAAAAATTTATCAACTTGTTGTCTTTGCATCATGGCACTCCCAGGGGCTGTTGGTGGATATTGAGTGCTGACATTTTCCAGCCTGAAAAGAGCTTACAACTCCTTGCACTTCCAAGTGAAGCAGTATTTGCAGCAGGCTGCCATGTTGATCTACCACAGCTCTGCTCCTGCCATGTGTATGCCTTGATATGACGTGACAGTGAAGGATTAAGCAGTCTGCTGCATTTATTTTTCAATTAGTTCAACATCTGCAGGGGGCGACTGAGAAGTCAGTTTCTGTTTTTAAATTGTTATTTCTGTACTTCTATCCAACTAATTTAAATGAATGTCAAAATAAAGATAATAATCACTTGGAAGTGCAAGAAGATGTAAGCTCTTTTCAGGTGGGAAAATGTCAGCAGTCGATATCCATCAACAGCCCCTGGAAGTACCGTGAAGCAAAGACAACAGGTTGATACAATTTTATTACATAAAATACTGTCACAGTAACGTTGCTATTCAACATGAGATTTAGTCTTTTCACCAAAAGATTTCATAATGGGCAGCAATATTTGCTGTCTCTTGTAATGTCAGTTTATTGGACACCTCAGATTTGATTTGATTTCATTTAAAAACTTCTTCTTCATAACCCTCCACTCCCAAAGGAGCATAGGCCTTCAACAAACACATCCCAAGTCCTCCTGTCACGTGCCATCATCTCAAGTTCTTTCCACGTTCTCCTCATCATTTTCACCTCTGTTTCCAGCTCTCTTCTCCATGTGCTTCTTGGTCTACCTCTGCCTCTCTAGCCCTGGGGGTTCCAGAAGCTTCCTGTCTATCCCCTTCCACTTCGTTTCACACATTCCCAGAACCTCAATTTTATATTCCCTCATTTCTGCTGCTATTTGTGCCACTTTCCCTTGTTCGTTTAATGTCCGAACATTCCAGGTGCCAAATCTAGAAGTTCTTCTAGAAGAAAGAAGGTTAGTCAGCAACACAGACTCCTTTCGGCTTTCTCTGTGTTGCATCGTACGCCTCCCTGCGAGAGGACCTTCCCCTGTTTTGGATGGCTGTGTTTTATTTTCCTTATTTGACTTGTCCATATTTGTTGAAGTTTTTTGTGGTTTAAATTTTTTAGAGGATGGGGTAACCAGCAGTGGCGTATTCTCTATGTGTGCTGTGCGTGCTGCGCACACCTATGCGTGAAGGAAAATAAAAATTTAATTTATTATTCTATAAAATATTTCTCCTCTAAGTTCTGCTTTCGGACCGCACGCATCAGGATAACGGATTTTCCCGCATAGAATCTACGAGTACATCTAGTTTCAGTTTCACAGAAGCGTTTTATAGTGCAGTTTTTATTGGTTGTAGCAATCGCCCGAAGTTTCTCGGGTAATTCCGTCACAATGCATGCTGGACCGTTCGGATTCACGTCTAAAGACTGGTTTGTGTGAACCGGGATCATGGGCAGATACGTCAATACAATGCGAACATGCATGCGGTGGCCTAGCAGCTCTCGAGTTGTAAAAATCGGCTGTGTCCGTCCAGTGTTTTTTGTGATTAATTTTTGTTAGTTGCCGGGAATGCAGATTATTACAGTGACAGTGAGTTTCAAGTTGTAAGTTAATTAGTATTTCGGAGATAATTGACATATACCCCTAATAACTATCGTTGCGTAATTGAATATAGATGGTTTTTAAATTAAGAGGGGAAGAAGTTAAATAGTAGGCGTACATATTCATTTTAAGTAGCAGCACGCCTAGCTCACATTACCAGGATACGCCACTGGTAACCAGCCCCATGCCCAACCCTCCTTAGTCGCTTTCTACGACATGCATGGAAGGGAACAGTGTTACTATTCTTTGCTCCCCTTTCGGGCCCCGGTAACACACGGGTGGATTTAAAAACTGCATCTGTCAAATGGCACTTTTTGCTCCTTATTTTGACACTTGTTTCAGGCATATCCAATAGATACAAATGAGGATTTGTTTAAAATGCTAAAATTGAAAGCGACTTTTCAATGATCCAATAGAATAACAGTGGCTGCAAACTGTTTTTTTTTTTTTTTTGAAAGCTATTTGTAATAATAGATTACATCTACCCTAATTGTAACCAGAAGTAATGTTGAACAGGTTTTTTTTATTTTTCCATCAACAGCCTCAGACTGACCACTGCTTTCTTTGAACATATGCAAGTTGACGTCTAAGAGTGAACGAAGATGAAGAAATAGACTACGACCCTGTCTATAGACCACTTCAAGTAACATAGGCTATGACCATGTCTATTAATCTGTAGACTGTGACCCCGTCTGTAGATCACTTCAAGTGAAAGTCTAGGACACACTTCAAATGAAGCTATGTAGACCACTTCAAATGAAGCTATGTAGACCACTTCAAATGAAGCTATGTAGACCATGTAATGTTATGATGTATGTATATAAGCATTACCTCGTCATCTACACAAGCACACACATGTTTCAGAAAGCACTCAGTAAAAGCATGTTCAGTTCGTAGCCATGTTTATTTACAGAATATCGTACATGTCAAGATTCGCATTATATTACAATGTGTGGCTCGTACTTTAATGTATTCATATTACATCCCCCCTTTTTTGAAAAAAAAATGTGTGCAAACATTTCCAACGAAATGTTTCATGTGAGAAAGGATAAGTATGTGTAATGCTCAGTGTGAGTATATATATGTCACTGTCTGTATCGGCTGGGAGGTGTCACTGTACGGCCAGAACGAGTGGTGTAAAGTGCTGGTGGTTCTGCGGAAGTCCCTGGTTTAGCTTGAGTTGGTTGTGATTTTGGCCTTGACGCTTGTTGGTTTTGTGGGGCACCAAGGTCTGGAGTTACTGCATTGTCTGTTGAAAGCATGGGAATTCTCTGTTCTGTTGTATTCTGTGGGATTTCTCTTATGTCCACTCTGTTTCGCCTCAGGAGGTTGCTGCTGCTGTCTGGTCTTAAAGTATAGCTCCTGGGTTCAGGGTTTCTGGAAATGATTGTTGCTTTTGACCATGTGTCATTGTTGTGGTTGTAGGTAGTGTTACGTGCAGTCTTTGATATCTTACAATATTATACATAGGTAATTTTTTAGTGCTTAAGGGAAAGTCATTATTGAGTTACTTCCCTTGAAAGTTGTGCCATCTCTTCGATCAAACTCCGCGGATAAATCCATTTTACTGCGATTTATTCGTTGTTTGGGTAATAATAGATTGTTCTTGCTTCAGAATATCTATGGCCTGAATTTATGTGTACTGTTTGTCTGAGTAGGACGAGTCTGTCTTATATCTGTATATCTTTACATATCTAAGTCGAACTATATGTTCTGTTGTCTCTAGAGAGGTCAAAGGCTATTCGGCGGATGTGTCGCTAGAGTGTGGGGTGATTTGGCTTCGTCCTGATAGGGACTGTGTGTTTCCTATGTCGGCCTGTGGCCGGGAAAAAGTGATCTCAGTATTTTGTGGGGAAAGTGATAGTCGTCTAGACCTATCGTGTATGCTTTACCCCAGTGTTTATTCATATTGCCAAGGAATGGCAGTTCCATATTTCCTCTACCAAGGTAATCAAAGACACTCTTATGAACTCTCGATCGAAGCCACCATTTTCGATAGTTACGATTTGAATGTCTAAGAGAATATATTTGACTCGATGAAAACGACTTCGATTCCTAGCAGCACTATATTCTGTAGAATGCAGTCAATTGTTCATGATCAAATCTACAGAGCAATGCAATGTTTTATGAATGACTAACTTTAGGACAGATTCATTATCTGCATCCAAACGTGAGTGACAGTTCACGAGTGAAGCCATCTTGGAACCAAAACATGTAGCGACTTTCAAGAAGAGAAAGGGGATGCCCGTATTATCGCTTGTTTAGTCCAGAGATCACTGCTACACATGAGAACCCTTTATCAGCGGTTCAATATTATTATATGAAAAAAATATGTGCTGAACATTAAGTTGGAGAATCGTCGCTAGACGAGATTAGGTCTAGAAGCCATCTGAAATATTATTTATAAGCTGACGTGCTCAGTCAGTGAAGTCAGATGATTTATATGTATGGGCGATGCTGAGGGCTTGGCTACTGACAGTCCATTATAATATTAATCTACATGAGTGCCCATGTAACATAACATTGCAAGACCATTTATCCACTGTACTATGATGTATTATGCCAACCTGTGATTAGTCACTATCTGTGCTGTCGAGTGTGTACGTCCAATTAAACTTTAGAAAAGGTACACAGTCGTTGGTGTCGATGACTTCCAGTCATACATGAGTGTGAGAAAAGAACATTTGTCAACAACACGAACCCTTATCATCATTCGCACATTGTACACTCAATCCATGTCTACACACCACTGCGTAGGTCAAGTTGACATTCCATACACTACAGTGGAGCAAACAACACCATAGAGATCTTATCAACTGATGATGATGATGATGTCTGCTTCCATCCACTTATATCTATCTTTTGGTGGATATCATTAACGGGAATAAAAATCCAACATTATATCAACCTTATCAACTGGTGGACCAGCTTTCTGGGTTTGACCTCGCAGAAGTTCAGAAGTCAACAGATTACCGATACCAGACCGTTTCCTGTGGCTGATACGACACACTTGCAGTATTGGTTTGCTCTTTGTCAACACTTCGTCACGTGACCTGTCAAGTGAATGCAGTATGTAGGCCAGCGTTGTTGACAGTTTTACATTAGACATTACAGAGTTTCACAGAACAGTTGGATCAATTCTTGTCAATGTTAACAGGAAGACAGTATTTGTGTACTAAGAAGTCCTATTTTCATCGATGGATCTTCTTGTTTTCCATAAATGAACTTTAATATTTAAGGCCAGAATGTTTAATTGAATAAAGTGGCAGTTTGTTTATTTTCATAAAAATAACTTTGCCATTACTGTAAAACTGAGCCTATTTTGCAACACATACTATCATACACATAATTTATATATATTTATGTTTACATGTTATTTGTTTGTATAGTATGTTAGTTTCTATGTCAGCGGGTTGTGTTTAAGGTTGGGCGGCGTCCTCACAACAGAATATCCCACGTCATAGAGGGTCCGTTGTGGGCGTTTTCTATAGGTGCAATTTTCTTGATTGAAAATTTGCTGCGACAACTGTTGCTTTTGTGTTAGCTGTGAAGACTGTAATTATTGTTATTTTTGTAATATTTCTTTGTTCTTTAGTTTTGTTTTGAGTTGTTTGTAATTTGTTGGTCTACTCTTTTCTATCTTTCAGTTCTATTCACAATTGGTATTCATATATTGTGACGTCATTGGTGTTGTTATTCTTTGCAGATTCAGTGATTATTTTCATTGATTTCCCTATTTGATTTATTTTGATTTCTGCAAACGTTCTTGTATTGTCAGTCCTATTTGTACTTTATGTATTCTGTTGGTTGACATATGTTTTATATAGGTATATTTCATAAGACACAATTGCCTGTGCACTGCACTTGGATTATGGTATAAACCAGTACCTGATTATTATTACTATTATACAAGACCTTATTAAAGGCTTGTGACCCACAGATATTGGGATAGTATACTGATTAATCAAGTCATTGAGAACTTGTGGTATTATTATTATTTCAGGTGATTAGTATTATTGTTAGACACCATGTCTACATTAGAATACTTCATTATACAAGGGAAAGCCCTTGATAAAACTGGTCAACAATTAGAACAATGGGCAGTTGCTCAATATGACAAAGCATTAGCTGCAGAAGAGAGAAGAGCTATGGCAGAAGGGAAAAGATTAGCTGCAGAAGAAAGAAAAGCTATGGCGGAAGAGAAAAGATTAGAAAGAGAAGCTGAGGCTGCTGCTGAACAAAAGAAATTGCAGATGCAGATGGAGGAAAGGAGATTTGAAGCTGAACAAAAAAAATTAGAAAGAGAAGCTGCGGCTGAACAAAAAAGATTAGACAGGGAAGCTGAACAAAAAAGATTAGACAGGGAAGCTGAACAAAAAAGATTAGACAGGGAGGATGAACAAAAAAGATTAGATGCTGAAGAGAAAAAAGCAATAAGAGAACATGAATTTGAGTTGGAGAAATTGAGATTGACAAGTATGAGTAATGTTAATCAGGCATCTAGTGGTAATGGTAAACCTTCTACTTACAAGGTTAAGGTTCCACCGTTCAATCAGTCCAGTGACGATATTACATTCTGGCTGGATAGATTTGAACGTTCTTGTCGTACACATAATGTGGATAAATCACAATACGCTAATCAATTATCAGAAAACTTGAAAGGTGAATCTTTGACTAGATTATGCCTTGTAGGAGAAGCAGATAAGGATAATTATGATGTCATTAGGGCGGCTTTGATAAAAAAATATCAGCTAAGTGAGGAAGGCTATCGCCTTTTATTTAAGACGATGGTACCTGAGACGGGTGTAGAATTCTCAGAATTCACTGCAAAGGCACGTCTCACAGTTGATCGTTGGATTGAGCTTTCCAAAACAGAAAAAAAACGTATGAAGGACTTATGGATTTGTTGCTCAGAGATAAGATTATGTCATGTGTGAACAAACCTTTCCTTGAATTTATACATGAGCGTAAACCCAAATCTCTAAAAGAAATGGGAAGAATATTGTTCCCAATATGTCACTGCACACCCCGACGTGACTTTTGGCAACACTAAGATTAAGGAGAGTATGCCAGTTGCTTCAGCAACACCATACAATCCCAATTATTCACACAGATTTCAGGGACCTCAAAACAGATTTGATAAAAAAGGTAACCATAATAGTTATCAAAACCAAGGTAACCAATCATTTCAGGGTTCTTCTTCAAAGAACTGGAGACGACCTGATAGCTCTCGACACAGGGGTGGTCATAATTATAGGAATTTCCGTAGAGGAAGTAATTATAGAAACTATCAGGGTTATCCGTCTTGGAGTCAACAAGATCATAATTACAGAGATACTCATTATAATGAATATGATAATAGTAACCAAGGGAACTATGACTCAAACCCAAATAGGGGTTACAATAGAGGTAACAATAACTACAGAGGTGATAATAACCGAGGTAGATCTCAAAACAAAAGACATAAACCACATTTTCAGGCAAACTCTGTACAACAAGAGTCCCATGAAGCCTATAAACAGAGTAAAGATAATAATGATGCTAGTAATATGGCATGTGCCGCTTTTGATTTTGGGAGAGCATCTCAGTGCCCCAATGCAAAACGTTATTTGAGCCAACCACAGTGTCTACTTTAAGCTGTGGCCATCCTCTTCCTGCTCTTCCGGCATCAGTCGCGCATGATGGAAGAGGTTCTCTTGTCTTACATAAGGGTTTAGTGAATAACAATCCAGTCTCTGTGCTATTTGATTCTGGTTGCACCACAATTGGTGTTAGGCAGTCACTCGTAGATCCTTCCCGTGCCACTGGACAAGTAGTCAAATGTGTAACATTTGGCGGCACATTAGAGAAATACTCTACTGCTATCATTAGGATTGCTACTCCTTTCTTTACAGGAGATGTACACGCATGTCTTCTTCCGAATCCGATCGCTGACCTCATCATCGGTCGCATTCATGGAGTCAAGGAATGCACTCCGCAACAAATTTCCACGTGGGAAAGGCAAAACATGCAGATTGCTAACGCTGTAGTCACTAGAGCTCAGGCTCTTAATGTGCCTCAAACTTCATCTACTGAAGATAATGAAGTGCATAACCAAGATAAGCCCTTGGTAATTTCTCGTGACTCGTTTATAAAACAGCAAGAAGATGATCCCACTCTGAAGAAATTCTTCATTCTTGCAACTAAAGGTGATCCGAATAAAGACACAAGTCGTAAATCGTGGATTACAAAGAAGAATGGCGTACTTGTACGTATGGTTCAAGACTCCATTACGTCAAGTCATTCTCAAATCCTGGTTCCCAAGAATTTGAGAGTTAAAATTTTGCAGCACGCTCACGACTCTCAGTGTGCTGGACACATGGGTTTTTCCCGTACTAAGTCAAGAGTCCTTGCGGCTTTCTTTTGGCCATTGGTAAACAAGGACATACGTATTTATTGTCGATCTTGTAAAGTATGTCAGGAAGTTAAATCCAAAGGTCCACGGCATGCTGCACCCATTCAGGCGGCGGACATTCCTATTCGGCCGTTTCAAAACATGGCCATAGACATTATTGGTCCATTTAAGATCAAGTCTGCCAGAGGACATCAGTTTATCTTGACGTGTGTTGATATGTGCACACGTTGGCCAGAGGCTATTCCTCTGAAGAGCATTACTACTGCTGATATTGCAGATGCTCTTTGGCTTATATTTTCTCGTCTGGGGTTCCCCGGAGAGATATTGTCAGACCATGGCACCCAACTAATATCAGATACCATGTCTCAAGTAATGTCTACCCTGCAGATAGATAGATCTTTAAGTAGTATCTACCATCCAATGTCTAATGGTATGGTCGAACGCCTTAATAGAACACTTAAAAACTTACTGGGGAAGATAACTGAGGATCATCCTCAAGACTGGGACAGAGTTTTACCTGCGGCCCTCTACGCTTACAGAGAGGTACCCAATGAACATACGGGATTTTCTCCCTTTGAACTCGTCTTTGGCGCGCGTCCGCGTGGCCCTATGTCGTTGCTTCACGATCTCATAACATCTGACAATATTGACGATGACACAAAGTCATCCTACGAATATGTCATCGCGTTGAGACAAAAAATTATCGAAGCATGCAAATTA